>QRFH01000014.1:1200000-1643305 GCA_025389075.1 Sclerotinia minor | reverse complement strand
ACCCTAACCCTAACCCTAACCCTAACCCTAACCTCTAACCCTAACCCTAACCCTAACCCTAACCCTAACCCTAACCCTAACCCTAACCCTAACCCCTAACCCTAACCCTAACCCTAACCCTAACCCTAACCCTAACCCTATAATGATACTATTAATATTATAACGCTATAATGCTATAATACTACTGCTAATGCTATTGCTAACACTATTATTAATATTATCATTAATAAACAGTTGAAAATTTCAAAAAATAATTTTCTGATATTATATAATTAATTTTTTGAAATAATTAATTTTTGAAATCTGTTTAATAAAGTCTTTAATTTGAAATCTTGAATTTTAAATTTCAAATATTGATCCTTTTAGATTAATTTAATTGAATATATTAAATCTTTTAATTTAATTTTATTAAATTTTCTAAAATTCAAATATTAACCCTTTCAAATATCAAATTTTAAACTCTTTAAATTGATTTTATCAAATCCTCTAAATTAATATTAATAAATGTTAAAAGGAGTGACCTTACACAGGGAATAGTGGGAAGCTGATAGGGCAGAACTGAGGTGATATTGGTCTAGTGTGTTAATCACTCTTCTAAGTTCTACGGAAGTGCGAACCTCTCCTGCAGAGAGCTTCTCAATCTAGTCCTAATAGGACTAGTGCCCTGTGTAACGATGCTGTGCTGGAGGCAGCGGCTGCCTGAGGTTTCGTCTGGTTGGTAGTTGTGCGTTAAGCCTTTATCACTGGTATTCACTTGGAAGTGAAGTCGTTACTAGATCAAGTAGAATGCAGCTAACCTAATTGATAACTAAGTTGAGCACGAAGCTCTTAAACTATGAACCTATTCTAACTATATGCTGATTCCTTTCCTGGAGCCCTGGGGAGCCTGCGCTCCTGGAGGCTCCATCACGTGATCCCACATGGGCCTCAGGACACTAATCCTGGGACGATTCTTATCTTAGGATAATATTAGACGTGGTTCGTGACACCCTGTGCACGTGCTACGCAGGAACCATTCACTTTAACAATAATTACTATTAGTATTATTTTATAAATTATATAAACTTATAATCATTTCCGATAAGTTTTTATAAACTATATAAATTTATAAATTGCTATCGGTGATTTTTTTTTAATAATATTATTATAAAGTTTATAATTTATATATTATTATTAATGATTTTTGATTAACGTGGTTTAACACCGAGTGCACCATATCACCGAGTGCACCACTTTTACCTCAATTTGCACTTTCTAACTCATATCATTCAACAATCATTAAATCAATCAATTAAAACTATTAAGAATCTAATAATCTAGGATCTATTATACTATTTTGACAAGTTCTTGAATTATGACCAGTCTTTCCACACTTACTACAGCATCGACTAGTAGATGATTCCCCATTAGAATTTCCCCCATTTTGACGCTCGTCGCGTTGAATCTGAATATCAACCTCTTGTTGAGATAATATATCTGCAGCTTCTTGTCCAGTAAGTACTCCTCCTTGACGTAATTGAGTCTTTTTCGCGCGTCGACGTTTGCTTAATGCCTCATTTGCCTTCCGAAGTGTACGGTTTTCTGCACTTAAAAGTGTATTTTCATGTGCCAATCTCTCTGTACCTTTAGCTAAAGCTAGTACAGTTTCGAATATAGGTGTAGGGGAGCTTGATTGATGACGAGCCATTCGAGATTTCACTAAAGTTGATTGAGAAAGAGCTTCAGTTGGGTTGTGAGGAGTTTGAGAGATCCAAAGGTTTAAATCGAAAGGAGGGGGAGTAGGCGTATGAATTCGGATATCTAATTTTGAGAGTATAGCTTGAGGGTCAAATGGTATTAGATCTGTTCCTCGAAAGCCAGCTTTCATATTCTGAGAGGTGATTGATTGTTGATATGCAGCTTTGAAAGCTATAAAGAATTCAACTTTAGTGATATGATTGATATGTGCCTTGATAAACTCCTCAATTTGAGAACTATATGAACGTTTAAGTACACCAAAACATCCAACATCAAGTGGTTGAGTTAAATGACTTGAATGTGGTGGTAATTTGAGGCATATAATATCATTTGATTTGCAATATGATTGAAAAGGTATTGATTCGTGGCTTTCGTGCCCATCCAATACTAGCATTCGATATTTGCCCTTCCTTTGACGAATAGTATGTTTATCGAAATGCTTTAACCATTCTAGGCCTGTCTCATTATTCGTCCATCCATTGGAAGTAGGTTTAATGGCCCAATCCGCAGGAAAATCGGGTTCGGTATACCAATTGGAAAGATGAACTTGTCCTTGAACTACCAAAAATGGAGGTATAGTTTCACCCTCTCCATTGCCACATATAATTGCCGTAGCCCACTCTCGATTGCCTGGTTGTATTGCCTTGCTTCTGCCATTTCGTTCAGCACTAGTTACAACCATTCCAGGGCATATTATACCCATCATGAAGCCGGTTTCATCGAAGTTGTAGAAATCGGAATCGACAATACCATATTTCACCCGCATATTCGATACCAATCGAAACCACTCTTCAATAAGCTTAGGATCTTCGCAAAGAGCTCTTTGAAAGTCATAGACACGACTAAAACGCGTCTTTAATTTCGTATGACGCTTTACGAATCGATAAGCCCAGAGCTTTCCAACCTTCTTCACCCTCCGCGATTCAAGAATATAATTCGCCATATCTTCTACACCACTTAATTTAGGTGCAAATCCTCTCTCATCCATATCAATTATATACTGAATAAGCACCTCCTCTTCTAAATCGGTCATTTTATGACTATTTGCTCGAATTTCTGTACGAGGGGCTAAACCATTCATCCTGCGGAGAAGTGTTGTATGCGTTATATTATATAGCTTGGCAGCCTTTCGAATGCTTAGTTTTTTATCTTTTGAATAGCTTCGATAGCTAAGAGTATTTGAGCTTCTTTTCTATTTGATTGCATAATAAATAATTGATAAATCGCGTGTTGAAGTTGGAAAGTGCAAATTGAGGTAAAAGTGGTGCACTCGGTGATATGGTGCACTCGGTGTTAAACCACGTTAATAGTATTATTATAAAGTTTATAATTTATATATTATTATCAATGATCCTTTATTATATATATAAAATTTGTCGGAAATTATTTTTCGATAAAATTAATTATATATAAAAAATCAATAAATAAAGATTTTATAAATATATAAAAGGATAATTTGAAATCTGAATAAAATAATTGAAATTATATATTTAGGTTTTTAGATTCTTTATAAGTTTAAAAATATCATATTTGATAGATTTAAATCTTTTATTTATTCAAAAGTACAAGTTATAAAATATTATATTTGGTGTTAAAAGATCATAATTTATTTATTTATATTGATTAACGTCTACTTCGAACCTCCCTTGGGGTATTGAGACGTGCTAAGATAAGGAGCTTTTAAGCGGCGTGATCGTCGCAGCCAAATTTAACAGTTTAACTTCAATGCCAGGGGCTGTTCGCTCCTTTGCGTGTATGATCCTCCTCTTATAGTAAAAGGGCATGTCTGATCTGGGTTGTTGTTAGGGTGGGGCTTGGTTCCCGGGTGAGTAGGCTCGATGAAGGCTTTGATCCCTTGACTGGAATGGGGGAGAGCGGGGTGGATTGCTGTTTGGTTAACTGAGCGTCAGCGCTCTTGCACTGTATGTTGGGTTTGTGTTTTGCGGTTTTGAGAGGTAATATGTATTAGAGTGATCAGTTGAGTGAAGAGTTAATGAGGGGAACAGGCGCTTTGTTGAAAAGGTAAACCTTTTCCGAGGCCCTTTAGTAATTGGGGCAGATCTGAGTATAGAATTCTGAGTCTACAATCAGTTGAGTGACACACAACAAATTTCGAAGGAAACTTTTCTTCGAAATACGACCCTTTCGCGATCGATCTAGATCATAGCTATTAAACCAAATTGATTGCAACTGCCCCCAAGTGATTCTGACCAGTAGTTGTTGTGATACTGTCGTCGGCGCTCCAAACACGAAACTCGCACGAAAATTCGCGTAAAATTTTCACCTCAAACTATCAGAATAAGATCCTCAATATGAATAACTTCAACAATCCATCAATACTCAAGGATACAGCTATGATGGAGCTTCTCCCGAAGCCTCCATCATACCAAACACGTATCCTACTGTTATTCTAGGTACCCCAATACCCTCAAGCCCTCCCCCGCCTTCTGAAAACCCTCAATCTGAAATCTCTAGCCCTAGTCTACCAACCAATCAGCCAACCAGTTCTGGAAGAAGAGTTGAAGACTTCAATCTACTTAGTGACCCCTTTATTACTCAAGATACAACCAATACTACCTATATATTCAATCAGAATAAGAAACGTGGCCCTACAATGCCCCTTAGCAATCAGAATAAACAACCCAGAATAAAAAAACAATCCAACTACACCTAAGGAAGCTATCTTAAAAGCAAGAGATCTTATAGTATTAGCGTCAACTCTTTCTCAATCATGTGATGAGCAATCGAAGCTATTAGATCTCCTAGAGATCTTTAGAGAATATACCGAAAAGGAAAGCTCACCACCGCCTCCAATATCATCACCTCCCAAATCACTCATCTAGAATCCGCTACACGGAAAATCGAAACTCAAGCTAAAGCCCTAACCAAAGCTCCCTTGCCAATCAATACACCAACCACTAAATCGACATATGCAGCAATAACAAAAGAAGGAGAATGGAACCTAGTAGGCAAGGGAAAAACTATTAGATCTTCCCCAATAGATAAGAAGATCGAAATCACACAAAGACGCTTAATCCTGATCAACCCAGAGATCACGAACATTACCTCCTTTTCACCTATATCAATTCGAAACCAAATAAACGAAGCATTCCAGAAAACTGGAATTAAAGGCCCGGTTATAGCAGGAGTAACTCTATCGCTGAATAGAAATATAATAATTACTACAAATGCACCTTTCACATCACAACTTCTATTAGAAAAAAAGGCAATCTGGAGTAATCTCATCAAATTCGAAAGAATTCAAAAGGATCAAGAATGGCATAAGGTCATTATTCATAAAATCCCTATAAAAGAATTTTCTGGAACAAGAGGAATGGACCTCATTCTTGAGGAAATCAAAACCTTCAATCCAGAATTCAAGCCCATAGGAACCCCTTTTGGCTTACACCATCATCAAAAAGAGCTCATCAACGGGAAGGAGCAATAGTGATTGCTTTTGCAACAAAATCAGAAGCAGAGCTAGCCATTCGGAAACGACTATATATCGCTGGCACTAGTACAAGAGTAGAAAAGTTCTACGAATCCAAACCAACTACACAATGCCAAAAATGCCAAGGATTCGGACATCAGGATACACATTGCAGAAGGGATCCCTCTTGTGGACTATGTGGAGGCAAACATATCACATCAGTACATCTATGTGTAGTCTGCAATATCAGAGGAAAGTTCTGCCAACATCTCGCTGCTAAATGCTCGAACTGCCAAGGAAAGCATACAGCAAATTCAAGAACCTGCGAAATCTATCAAGCAATCCAACAAAAAGCAAATAACACCAACTTATGAGTTACACTAATATTCGAATTCTTCAAATAAATCTTAATAAGAGCTCACAAGCTACAGAGAACGTTCTACAGCTTGCAATAGAACTCAATATCGATCTTATTATGATTCAAGAACCTTGGATTATCAAAAATGGAATCGATTACTCAAATTCAAGATCTATTATACACTCTAATTTCATACAAACACTACCAAGATTCGATTCTAACTTTCGACCTCGTACATTACTATACACTTCAAAAACTCTTCAAGCTACAATCAACCTAGCTCCCGATTCCCCAATAGATCCTGATATACAAATCTTTAATTGTCAAAATGGAGATAAAACCTTTCAAATTATCAATATATACAACGAGGCTGATCAAGCTAAAGAGAAAGGTTTCACAATTGAAAGATGTTTATATGATATATCTATCACACAAGAAACTATCCTCCTTGGCGACTTCAATGCCCACCACCCATGGTGGGATCCTTTTCAAAGAAAAGCGGAAACGCTGATCAATTAGCAGAATGGTTTGAAGATCAGAATCTCATTCTTCTAAACGAGCCCGGAATCAGCACTTTCTATCGAACTAATCTCCTTAATCCAAGTGTCCTTGATCTAACACTAGCGTCCGAAGGAATCTCTCCCCAAATTCACAACTGGCAAACTCTTTCAGATACAGGATCCGACCATGCAGGAATACTATTCGAACTGAAAGGAAAAGAAGACTTAAACGCCCTCAATTCAGAATCAACAACTAGATTCAATACAAAGCTAGCCAACTGGGAAAATTTTGAATCAATACTAAAATTGGAATCCCTGTATTCCCCCTATTTTTTCTATTTTAGACTCAATAACTTCTACGGAAGAGGACTCACTAAACTTCTTGAAAGAAAGAGACAATTCCCATTCAATTCTAGATCAAGCAGCAAGCGAACTTACAAGGATTATCCAAAAAGCAACAGAAAGGTGTATACCCAAAGTTGTTTCAATCAAAAGAGCTAAACCATGGTGGTCACCCGAGTTGAAAGATCTTCGAAAAGAGCTAGGAAAAGCAAAGCAATCAATCGAATCAAATCGAGAGAACCCTAATCTTAAGGAAGAATATCGAATTGCTAGAAACAAATACTTTCAAGCTATTAAAACAGCAAAAAAGGATCATTGGAATGATTTCCTAGAAAAGGAGGATACACAGACAGTTTTCAAAGCAATGACCTATACCAAAGACTTCCAAGATCAAAGGATACCGGATATTTCATCAGAAAGCTCTTTTGAAGGAAAATGCTCTGCTTTCAGATCGACTTTATTCCCTCCCCCTCCTACTACTCTAAAACCACAATGGGTAGGGTATAAACAATCCAAGAAATGGGAATGGCCCAATCTCTCTCAAATCGAATTAAGCAATGCCTGCTCAGCTAAGATACAAGGAAAGACCCCTGGTCCAGATGGGATCACTCAAGAAATCATTACAAAGGCCTACAAAGCAATCCCACAGATCTTTTTTACTCTTTTCAGCAAACTCCTCAATCTCGGATATCACCCTAAATGCTGGAAACAAGCTACTGGAGCTATTCTAAAGAAAGCCTCAAAACCTGATTACTCACTTCCAAAAGCATATAGAGTGATTGCACTCTTAAACTGTCTGGGAAAAATTAGTGAAAGGATTCTAGCTCAACGATTAGGATATTTAGCGGAAACTACCCACCTTCTACACAAGAGTCAAATAGGAGGCCGCCAAAAGAAATCAGCAATCGATGCTGCACTTCTATTAACAACAGAAATCGAAAGAAACAAGCAAGATAACAAGAAGACCTCAATATTATTTATGGATATAAAGGGAGCATTCGATCACGTTTCAAAAAATCGACTACTGGATATCTGCAAGAAGTTAAGACTACCGACGAATCTCATCTCCTGGATAGCTTCATTTCTTCAACAAAGACAACTAAAACTATCCTTTAATAACCAAATCGAATCTTTCAAGCCAATTTCGACCGGAATACCACAAGGCAGTCCAATTTCTCCAATTCTCTTCCTTATATACATTAGGGACCTCTTTTATCCAATTCGATCAAATTTCTTTCCTATATTGATGATATTGCCCTAATCACCAATTCATCTACATGGAAAAAGAATATCAAATCTCTAGAGAGAGCTACAAAACAAATCTACGAACTCAGCTCAAAGAATGCTATTCAATTCGACCTAGCAAAAACAGAGCTAATGCACTTTTCATCATCCAAATTGACGAAAAACTACCCAATCAAACTACCCAATTCGGAAATAATTATACCTCAATCTCTAATTAGATGGTTGGGAATATGGTTCGACCCGAGCCTCAAATTCAATCAACATGTTAATATTCGAATCACACAAGCAAAAGGAGCCTTCCATCGAATGGCCCGATTAGCTAATATCGAAAAGGGCCTCAGTCCGAAAGCTCTTAGACAGTTATATATAGCATGTGTGACCAGTATAGCCGATTACGCATCAGTGATTTGGTGGAGAGGCCAAGCCCATTTCAAGGATATGATGCAATCACTTCAAAATCTAGCTCTTCGAAAGATATTAGGAGTATTCAAAACTGCTCCAATTCTTCCAATGGAAGTAGAAGCAGGCTTAAAACCCTCAAAAATTCGATTAGACTCGAATATTAGGCAATACGCATTCCGTTTAGCTAAACTTTCACCAAATCATCCAATCAATATCGAAAAAGCATCACTAATCCAATATCAAGCCAATTTGGATGCGATCTCTACCCCTCGAAGAAAACGATATAAACCTACTCAACTGGATAAAATCAAAGAATCGATAAACCAGGACTTCAACCCTTCCTCACTCGAAAAGATCATTCATTTTAACTTCCCCCCATGGAAAAGAGAAACCCCCTTCCGAGTTAACATTAGCAATTCGTCAAAAGAAGATGCTGCCATTCTTCATAATATTGTTTTCAAACATAGGGATAAAGATACCACCTATATTTACACTGATGCCTCCTCCACCGAAAAGGGAATAGGTATTGGAGTAGGCATAGTAGCTATACAATCAAATAATCGAATTCTATATCAAGAGCGAAGCAATATTGGTACTAATCAATTGGTATATAATGGAGAGCTTTTTGGAGTTACAAGAGCTATTGAATACGCTAGCTCAATCGCGTATACTGGTCAAAAGTTCAAAATCTACTCGGATAATCAAGCTGGTTTATACCGCTTAAAAACTCCTTCAGATCACCCAGGACAAGCCAATCAGATAAGAGCGATCAAAGCAGCAGAAGTTATCAGAGCAAAAGGAGCCGAAATCTCCTTAAATTGGGTTCCTGGTCATACCTCAGTTGAAGGAAATGAGCTAGCAGATAAGCTAGCCAAGGAAGCAACCACAATACAACCTACCTCGAACGAAACAAGCTTTGGACTACTAGGTATGACTGTCAAAGAATATGCCTCAGATCAATGGCTTGATACTCTCAAACAATACGAACTCAGATCAAACCAATCCCCATCAACTTACTCGAAGCTATTTCCATGGAAAATAGGTTCCAAAATCAAGCTACCAAGCGGAACTACTCGAAATACTGCTAGCGCATTCTTTCAACTCAAATTAGGTCACGGATATATCAAATCCTACTTACATCGTTTCAAACTCACCAATAACAAATGTATATGCAATAATATTGAGGCACCACAACACCTCCTTATTAGCTGTCCTATATATAAAACAAAAGAAAAGAGATCTTTAAGAAGATACCATTATCCAAAAACACTATACAATTCCTATTGCATACAAAAATAGGTATCGAATTAGCTATCAAATTTATCAATATCACTAAAATCGCTACAAGGGCATGGCATCTAGCAAGGACTCTTGAACAAGAAGTAATAGAGGAAGGAGTAGTAGTGGAAGAGGAGAGAGGAGAAGAGAATGAAGAAGAAGCAGTTGAGGAAATAAGAGAGGGGTTTGACCTCCTCACAATTTCTTGATTTTCAAAATCTTTTTATTATATGCAATGCGTATAATGAGCGGGCACTGTTCCCCAGCATTTGTTTTCACTTCCCCAATTAGATCATATCCAATATTGTAAATTAAAAAGTTACCCGTTAGGCCCTTAAGGCCTAGCCGTCCTATATAGTCTTGGACTGAAGATGGACGTTAATAAAATCAATCAATCAATCAATCAGTTTCAAACAACATGTCACAATCCGAGCTACCCAGGCTAAAACCTCATTCTACCGAATGGCTAGACTTGCTAATTCCGAAAAAGGCCTTAGTCCCAAGGCAATGAGACAGCTCTATATGGAATGCATCACCAGCATAGCTGACTACGGTTCAATTTTATGGTGGAAAGGGCAAAACCAATTCAAGAAAATCCTTCAATCCTTGCAAAACCTCGCCCTTCGAAAAATCCTAGGAGTATTCAAAACCTCACCAATAAACCAATGGAAATAGAAGCCGCATTGTGCCCTTCAGAAGTAAGGCTAAATGCTGGAATCAAACAATACGCATTTAGATTATTGAAAATCTCGCCTTCTCATCCTGTCAATTTAGTAGCTACAAAGCTGGCTACAGAAAAGGATAATCAAGATGTAGTTGCAACCCCTCGAAGAAAGCAATTAAAACCTACTCAACTCGAAAAGATCAAAAATTCAATTCAGAAAGACTTCGATCCTCTCACTTTGGAAGGAATCCATCATTTCTACTTTCCTCCTTGGAAGAAAGAAGTTCCATATAGAGTCAACATCAGCAAATTAGGAAAAGAAGAAGCTGCGATGATCCACAATCTGGCTTTCAAATATAGGTGCAAAAATACCATTACAATATACACCGATGCCTCATCCACTTTAGAGGGAATAGGGGTTGGGATCGGGATAGCGGTCATCTTACCAAATGGCCGAATTTCACATCAAGAGACTATCAATATAGGCGTGAATCAGCTTGTCTATAATGGTGAGCTCCTAGGAGTTACTAAAGCGATCGAATACGCAAATTCAATAGCCCAACCAGGAAACAAGTTCAAGATATACTCAGATAATCAAGCAGGATTATTCCGGTTGAAAACCCCCTCCGATTTACCTGGTCAATCATGCCAAATCAAAGCTATAAAAGCTGCGGAAGCTATTCAAAATAAAGGAGCCGAAATCTCTCTCAATTGGATCCCCGGACATACATCTGTACAGGGAAATGAGCTAGCTGATGCTCTTGCAAAAGAGGCGACCAAAATACCATCCTCATCTCACGAAACCAGTTATGCCTTTATTGGAATGGATATAAAAAGAATGAAATCGGAGAACTGGATAGCCATCCTTAACACTAACAATTTTCATCAACCATCGTCAACATATTCAAGAAACTACCCCTGGAAGATCAGCTCAAAAATCAGAGTTCCAGGCAACATCAAAAGAAGCACAATCTGTGCTCTGTTCCAACTCAAAATTGGACACGGATACTTCAAATCTTATTTGAAACGATTCGGAATCTCCTCTAATGACAGGTGTAGATGTGGGGGAAAGGAATCTCCTGATCATCTTCTGCTCAATTGTCCTATATATAAAATGGCAAGGAAAACCCTCAATAAGGATAACCCCACAGTCCGACCTACCATGAAATATCTGCTTCATACTAAAGCAGGAATCATCAAGACCCTCGAATTTATCGAGGCGACGAGAATAGCCACCAGATCATGGCATCTCAATAGAATGCATGAAGAAGAAGAGGAAGAAGGCGGAGAAGAAGGGGGTGGACCGGAAGATTGTAATTGAATTGATCAATTCTGGTCAATTTGGGCAATCACCCCAATGTCAAATTTCATTACATTTCATTTGTTATTCCTCTTATTTGAATACGAGAGTATCTGTAAGGCGGGCTTGGTTCCCTAGTATTAGTTTTCACTTCCCCCATTCAAACATTAGAAGATTGAGGCTCTCAATCTCCCCAACCTGTATTAGCTACGGTCGAATAAGGCCAGCTACCCTCCATTTATTATTGTTAGAAGCCTACAAAGCTCCTAGCCGTCTTAGATAGTCATAGACTCAGTGTAGACGTTAATTTAATCAATCAATCAATCCGGATGTTGAAGCATCCACTAACTCACTCACCAAAATAAAAATGTTGAATCATGCCCCCTCCTTTTGCCCATAAATCATGAATCATGAATGACCGAAACATAAAGCAAAAAAACGAAAAACATACAACAGCAGGGATTCGCTGGTGGTCAACCCACCCAACTACTAATGTACCGATCTGAGGCTTGTGTATGGCAGAGCGGACGGGATGCCCAATTCTCCTCAGTCTATGGTCGTATATGTTAGCGGCTCCCAATTTAAAAAATATATCCTAATTATCAAGTATTTTTTGCAAAGCATGGAAGTATAATAACCCAATTGTCCCCTCTGTTGTAGTCTTACCTCGCTCATCCAGCCATTTCTCAACCACTTACCAATATCTATCTACTCTGATAAACTCCCATGAGAAGTAAAATTTAGAAGGAATCCCCTAGTGTAGAGATGTTACCTTCTTCGTTGAAATAGTGCATGTATTGTTTCCCCAGGAGAAAAACATGCTGTGATTGGAAGTATGTATACTGAGTGGCATGTCGCTTGTTTTTGACCGAGATTTTGTGTGTTGTAGCTTTTTTCGTTCTATTCAGAGTACCTACATGATGAGTTGACTTGCACATCCTGCTTTGAGTCTAGGAGATTGTCACTTGCAGCCCATGGGTCGTGGCAATATATTTCTCCCAAGTTCCTGAACATCTTCTGGAAGAAATGGGCTAATCATTGAGACTCCGAAGCCTATGGACACATTAACAAACTGCCTAAGGAGTGATCGTCTTTGGATACAAGTGTAGTTTTGTTTCTGTTAAAACCCGAACCAGAAATCGATATACACTGGAGGACTGAGCACAAAGGAGAGCGACTCAAACCTCATTCGGGAAATCGAGAGGGAGGTAGTATCAAGCTGTGGACAGAGAATGAGTTTTTGTCGTGAATTACTGGAGTCGGCGATTCGTTCATCATTGAATTTTTCCACGAACAACTTTTACACCGTAGTGAAAATCCGTTTTCGCAGCGGAGTTGATACCGCCAGAAATTCGTGGGGATGCTTCAAGCGTTCCTTACGGAAAAATCCAATATCCGAACAAGGCAAAACTGTTTACTGATCTGCTCAATTCCGTACCATTCGCGTTGTAGTGTGCATGCCGATACGAGACCATAGTTCTCTCCATCATCTGGCTTTTCAGTATTTGGTTGAAAGCAATATCAAAAGTGCCAGTTCGTAATGTATTGAGTACAAGATTATCGTTCATATTTTGCAAGCTCATCGAACAACACACGATAGACACGGAGTCACCGAAAGAAAAGACAAGTCTTGGAATCCCAAGATTCAGTTTTGCTGCACAACTACACCGACATCGATGATATTGAGTTCGATAGCAAAAATACGAGAAGTCAATCTTCGTCAACTTCTAGTCATATCCCAATTTTTTGACGCTCTCTAAAGTTCTCCTATCTCATCAAGTCAAAAATCCCGTGGAGTTGTCTTCAGCCTAACATTAGAAAGGGTCATGATCAATGAACAAGCCACCGCTCGATCCTTTCGGGACCGTGAGCAAGGCAAAAACTTCGGACGCTTCGATATCATCGACCCACTAGTGGATTGTGGGTAACGTCGGTGTACCGTGTGTTTCCCGTTGTGGATAACCATGCCATAATTGCATGACTTAAAATGGTGATATGCATTTATGATGGAATAAATACGATGGATAAATCATATATTATCTATTTCCAGAACACGAGCCAGAATACGAGCAAAAATGTCGATCCTTATCATGATCGACATTCAGGGTAAGTGCTTCGCAACTTTCAGCCCCTTTCAAGGCGTTGACGAACTGGTAGATGACAAATTTGTCCTTTCTACCTGACAATTATATAATTTTGCTTAGTGCTTTAATCGACGACGCGTAAAGACATGAGGCAATAAAGCTGTGCTACGATTGAAAGGAAAAGCCGTACCCTCGAATCTAAGGGGGTGGCCGTTTAACAAGTGCATAATATTCATCATGATGGGAAAATTTAGGGTTCATCTATTCGTTCCATGTAAATTTCTAGAAAACACATCAATGGATGGAATCTGATAGGGCATGAAAATACCGTTGTCGTTTCCTGTAACGTGTGTGGAGTAATCCACTTTAAATCATGGCATTGGCACCGCTGCAAAATATGGGATTTCTGCATTGACGGCCTTGCCAAGTCTTCAATACGAGCAATATATGGGGTCCCGTTAATTTTTTACATGCCGTATTGTGGAGTCGTGGAAAGGGGAATGATGGTACCACCTTCTACACCAATCGGACTTATTGAAGGTAGCCATGCATTCTCCATATTTTTTCGGCTACTGGCTTTGCAAAGCCGATGAAGTCATACCTTAAGGCTGTTTTCTGTATATCCGAAAGGGGCGACGGGGAGAGTAGACATGAGTATATAAATGTTGAGGAAGTTCCCAAAGATAATCTATCATCAACACATCATCTCATCACATCAAACACATCCACACAATCTTTTAATTCACTCTTTCTATACTTTTAAAGTAATACCAACAACAACAATCAATATGTTCTCCAAGACCTTCATCGCCGCCCTCCTTGCCAGCTCCGCTGCCGCATCCCCAATCGTCGCTGCCCGTTCTGCAAGCGATGCCTTTGGCCTCATTTCCATCAGATCTGGCTCTGATCTCCAAAACCAAGCCATCAACGCCTTTCAAGGTGGTCTCTGGATCGGAAAAGCCCCTTCCTCATACTGCCCATTGGCTGAAGGATGCCCTGGTACGTCTTAACATCATGAACACAAACAATCCTATCACTGACAAATTACACAGACACTAAATCCACAACATTTGTCGCTGGCGCCGAAAACACTCTCTCCTTGAACGTTGAGGTTCCAGGTGGTCAACAAATCTATGTTAAGGACTACGTTGTTTCCTACACCGTACCTCACTCTGGCAACACCTTCGGTGGACAGGTTACTGGATTCAACTACACTGCCGGCGAGGGTAGCAACTTGGGATCATTGTCTTTCAATGGTGACTATGGATTCATTGCTTGCGCTTCCACTGATGCTGGTACCTACCAAGTTTTCCTCACCCCAGGTGGACTCGGCACTGGAAACTGCACCAACATTGCTATCGCCACTGTTCCAGCCACTACTACTGGAGCTTCCGCTTGGGAGTACTAAATCTGGAGAAGGGGAAGAATGGAGGAGAGGAGGAGATGAGGAGAGTAGGAGACGGACCATGAAGTTGTAGACATTGTTTCCTGATCAGTTGTTCAGCGACATTGTTACTTTTTGTTTATTTAATATCATATGCATGCTCCCCATTCCTTAGTGCATGCACGCATTTACCTAGAATAGAATAATTCCAAAACTTTACTTATAAATTGTGGTTTTCGTTACAGTGGCTGCGATTATGAGTTCTTTCGCTACCACTCTTGGGTTTTCTTTCTCAACTTCTAGATTGATTGATTGATTGAATTAACGTCTACACTGAGTCTAAGACTATCTAAGACGGCTAGGAGCTTTGCGAGCTTCTAACTAATAAGAAATGAGGGAAAGCTAGCCTAATTCGGCCGTAGCTAATACAGGTTGGGGAGATTGAGAGCCTCAATCTTCTGATGTTTGAATGGGGGAAGTGAAAACTAATACTAGGGGACCGAGCCCGCCTTACGAATACTCTCGTATACAAATAAGGAAAATAACAAATGAAATGTAATGAAATATGACCTTGGGGTGGTTGCCCAAAATGACTAAATTGACCAAAATTGATCAACTCAATCGAAACCTTCCAGTCCACCCCCTTCTTCTCCTCCTTCTTCCTCTTCTTCTTCTTGCATTCTGTTGAGATGCCATGATCTGGTGGCTATTTTTGTCGCCTCGATAAATTCGAGGGTCTTGATGATTCCTGCTTTAGTATGAAGCAGATATTGCATGGTAGGTCGGGTTGTGGGGTTATCCTTATTGAGGGTTTTCCTTGCCGTTTTGTATATAGGACAATTGAGCAGAAGATGATCAGGAGATTCCTTTCCCCCACATTTACAACTGTCATTAGAGGAGATTCCGAATCGTTTCAAATAAGATTTGAAGTATCCGTGTCCAATTTTGAGTTGGAACAGAGCACAGATTGTGCTTCTTTTGATGTTGCCTGGAACTCTGATTTTTGAGCTGATCTTCCAGGGGTAGTTTCTTGAATATGTTGACGATGGTTGATTTGGATATGGAAAAGAAGCAGGTTATAATGTAGCGCAGTTTGCTTGTACTGTTATCGGGATTGTTCATTGTGAGATGGTATAAAGATGGGAAATGTGTATCATCTACTCTTGAATGAGTGAGATGAGCTTAACTTATGCCGGAGATAGAAATGGGAGGAGTATATAGTGCGAAATAAAACAAAAGGAGAGAAACGATATTCACTTGCTAACGAGCGCGGAGAAAATAGGTAGGTATTTATTAAACGATATTATGTATATCAGATTGCAGTGGTGTATTGATCAACAATACGCGGTACAGTCGAGGTTTCAGTATAGGCAAGGCAGACAAGATAAGGTAATGGTTTGCCTAAATACAGTAAGGAGTGCGCTGAGCTAGGTACAAGTTCAATGCATTAATCATCTGAAGTATCATAACCTTACTCTCCCCGCTGTTGCATGCAGATCCAGCACACTCATCGATTAATTCTTCCCCTGGACACTACTTCCGCAACGTGGAGAGTGGCTCGAGAAGTGGGTGATGGTGTGGCTGAATACCGTGCTTGGATTAGTGTTTGATTGGCTCGATATCACCTGATGAGAATTCCTCATATTGTTGCATATCTGGATTTTTGTTCTTGTTGAACATGACATGTCCATCAAGCCTCATGTTCAACAAGCTCATGTTCGTCGTTCAAGGGGCATTAGTCTAATGACCAATAAGAAGCTTGATTTTCTCAAGGTCAAGCGTCTATATAAGTGCTCCATGAGAATACTGTCAATTCTGCGGGGTACATAGATAGATCTATTGTCGCACTACGTCTGGCCGAGTGATAAGTACATGCTTGGCACTTTTCCTACAACCCTTGCTGCAGCAAAATCATTGAATTTATTCACAGCTGAAAATCGTCAATAGTCTGCTGTCCCGCATCCTATGCCGTCTTGACACCTGACATTCCAAGTACTAGCGTGCCCAATCAGAAGCCTCTCCAGACCCTGTAGCGCTTAAGCGCAAGACATACTAGAACTAAGCGAAACACACTGCTCATCATTAGAGGCCCCGGTATTCTGCAGCCGCAATATGTGGTCGATCATACACTGTGATTGGAATGTGATGTGAAAGTATGAGGTGTGATTAAGGTAGGAACCAATTCAGATCCGGATGCATATAAGACATGTTTTAGAGATCTGGATGAAGATCTAGTTTCGAGACACATGCTGTATTTATTGCACTAGGCGCGACTTGTTGTGATTAAGGCACGTGGAGATGCAGATCTGAGAAGTGCCAGTGGGAGAATTCCGGAGACTGGGTATCGGGACTCTTCGAATGAGCGGAAAGGCTGGAGGATCGTCGAAAATTCCCTGTGTGGAAGTCAACATGGCAAAACTCCCAGCGCGATATTAGGACGAAGTATGAGTATGGCATCTCTTTTGGTAAAGCATTTTGCATTTATGTCCTGCAAACAGAAAGACCATCACCAAGCAAACCAACCTAACTATTGCTAGTGATGATGGGCAAGACAACATGGTCCAGAAAAGTCCATACATTTTCAGCGCAACATGTATAGTGAATAAGGTGTTGGCGAAGCTTCAATAGCGGAGACCCACTATCAACAACAATTAGGTACACACGGTGAAGATACAGAGCCATCAAGTCGAAAGAAATGAGGTGTTCTCTGCTACAGACTCAAGTATAAAGAGATGCCATTCGACCTTGGAGAACAACATCCCATCATCAGCTTCGCAATCAACATTCTAATCACTCCAGCATCTAATTCTAATATACCTTTGTGCTTCCAGCATCTACTTCATCTAATCATCATGCAATTCTCCAAGCTTTTCATGGCCGCTATGGTCGGCGCTGCATCGGCCGCTCCTACAGTTATTGAACAAAGAGCAATGACTTCCGCCACCGTCGTCAGCGCCATCAACGACATTACAGTCCTCAGCGGCAACCTTAAGGTCACTGTTCAAGGAATCAATTTCAGTCCACTCGCTATTCTCGACCCATCTACCTTTACAGTATGTGACTGCTCTTCTTCAATGTTAAAAGCAAGACTAACACCTCAAAGCCCATCGTCCTTGGTTTCAATGGCATCATCGCCGATGTACAAGCGGACATTGCAGCTATGGCATCAAACCCGTAAGAGCTTCTCATATACGGAAGGCCTCAGAGCACAGCCAGATCTAACTTGCAACCAGAATCGGAACTCTTACTATCAAGGGTCAAACAGATGTCTGCGATGCATTCAGAGACGTAGGTCGCCTCCTTAATCAATCATAAAGATGGAAAGCTAATGAACCCCCAAGTTTGTCAAGGTTCACCAAGATCTTCTAGCTGTCCTCATTGGCAAGGCCGGATTGTTGCAATCACTTGGCGGCGCACCCGTTGCGGCAGTTCTTCGCACTCTCGAGGGAGTCGTTGATACCATTGCTTTTGGAATCATCAACGCTGTCCCAACTTGCGCCGCCGGTGCAAAAACTCAGGCAGCGAGCCTGAAAAATACGATCGAGAAAGCCGAATGTGCCTACACACCTGCAGGACCACTTGGTATTACCCTCACCTGCCAGATCCTCCTTGGTCTCAGTTCCTCCTAATCGCATCGCGGTGATTGACTGAATGGATTGAGAGTGCTGGACAACACGCACAGGACTCTCTATGATGATAACGACGACGATGTGCCGACTCGGTCTCTTGGTTGGAATATTAGTCAAATGTACAGATACTCCTGACTACCGGAGAATCTACGAAACCCCCTTTACGGATACGAATGATTTTAGTGATGATTTTCGGAACCCTCTTTACGTACGAATGATTTTGGTGATGATTTTAGCTAGTTAGATAATGCCCTTAATAAACCCAGAATTGTTATTCTGCAACTCATGAGTCGTGATTGAAGCTGGAAGCAGTTCAGTGATATAAAGCCCAAATTTTTCTTTCTAATGAAAACCTGCTTCGAGACTAACGAGTACAGAGAGACGAAATGGAATATTAGGGGGAGATTGAAGGTATAAGGACACTAACTGGTTAGTACTAGCGGCAGCCAAGGAGCCGGATTTCATCCCAGAAGATCGAAGAAAGTGCTCCTTGTTCATATCTAAATATATAATTGTAGATAAAAGCCAGTTCGTCTAGTAGAGGAGGTTGCTGGTCGTTGCAAAGCGATAAAATGAAGTGCGAGTGCTTATTATAGTAAAGCGCATTTCGGTAATTACGCCAAAGCTAGACTATTCCGGCATAGCAGCCCTTTGTTACGAAGTAACAGCTGATCTGTCCATACGAGCTTGGACCCTGTGAAAAAGCAAGTAGATTCACATACAAAATTGTATGGCAATGGACTTATGTGGTCTCCCCACCCTATGCAAGCATAGACATCGAATCTGATCGAAAGCACGTGATCAGGGATTCCCACCGAGCCTAGGAATCCCACTATGGTGGGATTTATTCCCATCTTGGTGGAACGATAAAGAGCGATGGGATAGGGAGTACGAAGATCTATATAGCTAGGAAGGATTCCCTTACTATAGAGTTTCGTGCTCAAGATCAATCATTTAGTATACCTTACTATTAGTTACGAATTGCATCATATTATTGTCATTACTTTAAGTCCCTGCTTGACGCCTAGTTATAAACCACCTCGAGAGCCTAGAACACTTCCACGTGATCTAGACAGCAAACCTCGTAACAGTAAGATATTTTCATTACCAAAATATTTTACCTAGCAAAATATTTTTCTCCACCAAAATATTTTTTTTCATTATAATATTTTTTTTCAATTAAAAGTTTTTTTTTTAAAAATATTTTTTTCTATCAAAATCTTTTATTTTAATAATAATAATAAAACTAATATTATATCAAATTTCTTTTGTTTCCAATACTTGAATTAGAAACAAACAAAAATCTCCAAAAATAATATTAACTATTTATAATAAAAGTAATAAATTATCTCCAAAAAATTTTCCTTTAAAAACAATATTTTTATTCCAAGTTTACAGTTTCTGTTCTCTTTTTGGACATCGTCCAGCATTGAATAGTTATCTCCTAATTGCATTTTTAAAAACAGGACTTTTACACGTTTTTTTTTTTTTTTTTTTTCTATCAAGTGAATAAATTTCTTTAATTAAACACATGAGATATATGGAAAAGCCTGTGAATTCTAAAGTCTTCGAAGAACAATCATACCAGAATCAACCTTGCTATAGTGAATACACAGAAACTCTCTAGATACTAACGGCATAACGGTCTAGTTTTAGATATAGGATGATATTGTCAAAGCCAGTGAGTACGCAAAGCAAGCTCTTAGGGCACTCTTAGGATACGGCTTTTCGCATGGAATCCTGTATCATGAAATGCACCTTCCATGCATTTGTACTGTCCTCCACCTCGGATATTGTCCAGTGTAGACCATCTTCCATATTAAGGTAAAGATTTTTGTTTGATCAGTCTGGTTTCGTTCGCAGCATCAAAGCTCTTCGCAATCTAGCTATCAACTTTTAAGAACTACCTCCTGTAAGAATTTCATCATTTCCTGCAACTTTACTTGAATAAATTCTTTCACGGGCTTCCCAAAGTTCCTCAGGACGGTCTATACCACGTTTCTTGAGGATCCACAATTCCTTTACTGTTTTATACCCTTCACTGACCTTGAACTAAAGTCATTACTATCGCAGGCATTACCACTGCGTTCCGTGCAATCATTACAACCTTGATTGATTGTGCTGCCTGCCAGTACCATTTCTAGAAACCGAGAACGCTGTCTATGGAGGTTCCTGAACTCCATTAACACTTTTGGGAACTCCACAGAGTCTCTTGCAGGCATACCTCGAACCCAATCTTCCACTTTTGTTCCGACACAATCGCTTTCTCAATTGCTCCCCCAGGCAATCTTCTTGTATTCCGGTCCGCAACATCTACAAATCCGGCATTCCATTAGGGCCACTATTATACACAGCCTACTCTTCGCTTACCTTCAGTGCATTAAATACAATGAATAACATTGGTCACTACCGTGCGGCTGTCCCCTTGGGACGATCTTCGAAAGTCGTCATTTGTCCCACAGCAGATTACGAGGCTCCAATGTATATCTGTTATGACTATATTTGTCCGCATTGTCCCAGCGGAGATCAAGGAAATCAACTTATCTACCTTCCACAGCCATCCCCCGATCGACTTCAAAATACTCCGGCTCCACTAGTTTACACCCGCCTTTACCATGACTTCCGCTATCAAGTGTATGCTGTGAGCCATTTACAAATGCCTCCACAGTTATCCAGGGCCGGAGTCTGTTTCTTTTGGTGCTCTCATGAGGTTATATTTGATTCTAATTTGCCATTATGCTCTTTTAACATGCTAACACCTTGAATCAGATAGACTCCAGTCCTGCAATCCAGCGCACTTGGTATTATGGGCAATGGAACGAGCCCGCACGTGGTGTTCTCCAAGGTGATGAAACCAAGCATTGACGAATAACGTCACTGGCAACAGTGCCATACATCCTTCTCCTGTGGGCTACACGATTCATGCGGAAGCAAATGGTCCTGTTGTTGACAGTACCGACGCGGCTTTATCCATTGGATCCTCCCAGACCCAGAAAAGCATCAACACTCCCAGTCTCTGGGTTTGCTCATGGAGATCTATGTCATCTGAATCCTCTTGCCTCCTCTTAACTCCACGAAGCAGTTACAACACGGCCAGTACATATAGGTTGCCTGCCGGTTTTCGGAACCAGGTAGAGGAAGTTAATGAGGGTGAAGTCAAGGAGCTTCGTCGCGAAGGAGCCGTCTTTGTATCGGAATTAAACGACAATGACAGAACTCCAACTAGGGGTAACTTTGGAGAAAGTGAAAGGAATGAAGGAGGACGCCAAGAAGATGCAGCAGCAACAATCCCTCGAAGAATTACAGCTGTTTCTGGCCGTCTTAATGGCCCTGGCATTATGAATCCACCTCATGGTCCTAGACGTGGAGGAAATGGTGGAGGTCAAAATCGTGGTCGCGGAGGACGTCCTGGCAGAATCTGGAACTGGCACAATTCATCTCGATGATGGCATGAGGAATTGAATAAAGTTTTTATTTTATTTTTTTACTACTTCCTGTCCACTTTATTTGATTGTACATAGTCATAAGTATTTGACCTTTGCAGTCAATAATGAGATATGCTAGATTACAACCGAAGACTATATTTGATAGTTGATTAGCGATTCACTCCAAAATTCGGTAAAGTTGGGTACCCCACTTTCGGACCACCCCTCTTTTGGACCACCTAAAATCTTACCCCATTTTAAGCACTACCTCCCAACTTCATCTTTAATAAATCAACAACCACATATTCAATTGATATAAGATTTTAATACATCATCAATTAAGCTATGACAAAGTCTTATACTGAAAATGATATTGCTACAGCACTTTTTGCGATTGCAGGAGGCATGTCTATGCGTAAGGCTTGCTCAGAATATGGTATTCCCCGCACTACTTTACACAACCGTATAAATGGCCACCTTTCACATAAAAAAGGTGCACAAAACCTACAGAAGATAGCTCCTGTGCAGGAGAGAGCTCTAGCAGATTGGATTTTAGTACAGGAAGCCCTAGGAACTAGCCCTACCCACCGTCAAATGCGAGAATTAGGAGAGTCCATTCTCAACCTCGAAGGAGGTGATTTATCTCTTGGCAAGCGATGGATATATGGTTTTTTGAAAAGAAACCCAGAGATTAAGACTAAAAGGCAATATAAAATCGATAATGCCCGTATCAATGGTGCAACTACCGAAATTATAAGCAAGTTCTTCGAAAAGTTGGATTTACCAGCAATTAAGCATATTAAGCCCGAAAACAGATGGAATATGGATGAAGCTGGTATAATGGAAGGCCAGGGTCTCAATGGTATGGTTCTTGGGAGTTCAAAGCGACGTTTTATTCAAAAAAAAAGCAACCCGGTTCAAGAACGTGGACCTCTTTTATTGAGTGTATCTCAGCTACAGGGAAAGCACTTTTACCTTTAGTTATATTCAAAGGTAAAACACTTCAACAGCAGTGGTTTCCCATTAAACTTGATACCTATAAAGGGTGGGAGTTCACTGCTACAGATAATGGGTGGACTACAGATTCTACAGGTTTGGAATGGCTAAAAGAAGTGTTCATACCACAATCAGCACCAACTCGACCGGAAGAAGCAAGACTTCTTGTTTTGGATGGGCATGGAAGCCATGAAACCACTCAATTTATGCTTGAATGCTTCAAGAATAATATACACCTCTTATTTTTACCACCCCATACATCGCATGTTATTGGGTTTATTGAGACCAGAAAGAGCATCAGATTGAATTGATTGATTATCTAGCTAAGCAGTTAAGCTGCGAGTATATATTCAAAAAATGAAGGAATAGGCTTAGGTATTCGGCCTTCGGAATTAAAGTGCTTTGAAATCAAAATATTGAAAGCAAACAAACAGTATACCAAAAAGGAAAGAATGAATTAAAAGTTGAGTTTTGTTTGCTCCTTATATGCATCATGCAATATATATGCATATGCTGCCAAGATCCCAGGAGGTCAACATTATATGCATCATACAATATATATGCATATGCTGCCAAGACCCCAGGAGGTCAACACCTTGACCTTCTTGTCTATTGTAGCCGGAGTGAGGTCTTGGACTTTGACTTATAAAATCCAAAATCTAATTCTTTTGTGGCACCTGGATCCCGTCTGGTGTCTTCATCATCACATCTTTGATGATCGAACTCAGCGTTTTCAGGGTCAGACGCCTTGCTTCATTCAAACCTCTTAGTCGAAGATCGAAGGTGTATCGATTTTGAGGCATGGTGAACAAGATAAATAACTTACACTTATCCAAAGTGTCTCGAGATCATGCAAAACGATTGATTAGGAGTGGTAACGTAGATTACACGAGTTAAATGTTCCAGGAATGATCTGGAAGGAAAATGAAGAGATGTGTTGGAGAAGAAGGAAGAAAGATAGAATAAGCAAAGGGAAGGAGTATCTAGAGTTCAATTATACTCACTTCACTCTTTCCAACTTGTTCTTCCCCGCTCTGTTGTCACTTAAGGTCATGTTTATTTCACTACCGTACTTTTTGATATGTAAAGATAAGATGATGTATCGCCTGAACCATTCATTTGTTAAGAAGTATAGTGGTGTTAAGCAACTGTAGTTGGTTGTTAGTGGTGATGGTAAGTTCAATTAGATGAATAAACGAATGGAATATCGATTGGTGTATGGGCTAATTTAGGTAAACTGTGATTATTGTAGGATCTTTGGAGTGAAGATGTAAATAATTCCATAAGATCACACCTGCTATATTATTATGCCTTACACCATCACAGCAAGACAGAGGTGAAACCCTAGCCCGAGTAGACATAACTATGAAGTCAAGACCTAATTCGAATGTGTTAGAAACTAGAGTAATTGTGATCTTTGTTTATCTATATGAGTATAAAATATAGGAGATTAAGATGAGACCTTGCTTATATATGTGAGTATAAAACAGCAACACGAATAAGCGTTTATCATATCTTATCAGATGGCACTAAGATCAAACTAAGCAGAAATTCCTCGAGTCCGAAGTAAACAGGGATCATGGTATAGAACTTGTTTTGGAGGCCAGTGACAACTTCTCACATCATGGTTGGTTGAAAAATCTAAACTCTCAAGTAAAAATTCGTCTAGTTGACAGTCCACCAGGTCGTTGGATTTTCATGAATAGCAAGCTTTTGAAGGTTATTATTCTATGACCAATTTCCTCCTAAAGTTAGGGAGAAAACACTAATTTGTCGATCTCTCGTATTTTTTGGAAGTAAGAGTTCCAGCACTTGTCCAGAGCTAATCCAATCCCACTTCTACAGGCAAGCAAAAGGTAAAGGTCGTAACTTGATCAACTACTTTTCACTTGAAGGCAGAGAAGCTGTAGTAGGTATCGTAGATCCGTCCTCGATGGTCGGTTATTTTTAGACGTTTTTGAGAAGGTGGAACGAGAAGATAGGATGAGAATAAGGAGGGTCATTGACCAGTTACATTGAGGTCAGCAATTTCAAGGTGTGGTTTAAAAGTAAGAACTTTGACAAAAATTCTCCCCAATACCCAAGAATTATCCCACTAGCCTCTTCAATCACGTCCAGTGCCAGTTTTAAACTTCGAGCTCGATGTTATGGATCCATAATGAATACTCAGTGAAGGTCCAATTGAACGTCAACTACGGTCTCACTAACTAATGTTTTTGTGGTCTCTCCTACTCATGCCATCAGAAAGTATAAAAGTCAAGCAACGGAGAAGCCAGGGTATCTCTCTTGGATTTCACCATACTCTGGTACGTACATAAAGGTTCAAAGTTGTATACTTCCTAACCGCATGAGTAGTTGACGATGACCCATCCTTTGAGTGATAAACTTGACATGACGACATCACCTCAGACTACTTCAAGAAGCCGGACGCAGAGCTACAGTATGAATAGCCATCTTTAGGCAAGCTCCGCAGAAACGTAGACAGTTTGGTGGTTTGACCGAAATTTGATGTGTTTGGAAAGTATTAGGTAATAGTCTCACCAGAAACCACAATAAGAGGACTCCCAACCATTTTGATAAACAGCCAACCATTCTCGGTCAAAGATCTCCAGAATAGATTGCGTGAAGATTGTAAAGAGCTGTATTATATGGCCATAGATACGGATGTGATTTAAGTAAGATGGGATGAATGTGTCCACAGCGGAAGGATATCCCACAGTAGAGTCACAAGATGAATCAGAGAACTATAAGATTTTAATCATGCTACGATAGTAGAGGAATCTTAGAGACTAATGATAGACTTGCAAACTTCTGCAAGTCAAGTGATGGTGAGAATGATGTCAATAGTTAAGAATGTTTCACCGAACCGCACAATGGGCTATGTATACTTTATACAAACCCTTGTTTTCCAATAATCACTTAGATACTAGGAATCAATCCATGATTTATTTCCAACCAAGTGACTCATTATCCAGGTAACTTAGATCTCACCTGAGTCGGTAAGCTTTCAGTGGTAAACAATTTGGGAATGTATTTTCCGTTTCCAAAGCCCCTTTCTCATGCATTCTAGGCAGCTCTGAAGCGAAAAGAAAAAAAATCGGGATTACAACCAATAACGTATCAATAGGATTGAAAGCGAGTGAAGGAAAAAATATTAATAACGTTAGCACGAGGTGTTTTCGTACATCTATTAATTAAGGCTGACTCTGCCGTCACATACCAGCTTTGATCATCCTACTTAATAATCTCTCATTCATCAGCAAATTCTCCAAACGTCATGGGTAGGTCGTATCGTGATATCGTAAATGGGTTTGAGGAAGTAGTTGTACACGGAATAGTTAGCTATTCAATTCCAATTATCGTGAGATTTTAGGCAACTGCGCAGTCAATCCTATAAGCCTGGTTTACAATAACTAAACACTTGACTTCAACATAATCGCCTTAGGATAAACGTGAAAGACTTCCGAAAGAGCTAAACTATATAGAAGATGCTCCGTTACAGAGGCTTATTCTCGATAATTTGTGCCGCCCCCCACGCCCAATGAATGCAAGCTTACCGTTTCAAACGGAAATGATATCGGTAAGGCTGCTGAGCTTTTACCGTAATATTGGAAAGGATACGAAATCACGAGTCAGCTCGTCTGTAAGCTTATAGGAATGAATACTACCCTACCTAGCGAGTTTCCGGTGGCGGTGTATATTCTGCCTCCACGGTCGGTTGAGAAGTGTGAGGTCCCTGTTAGAACCTTTTCGTTTCAGCTTTACACAAGCTTCTCATGGCTTGGTATCGTGAAAAAATAATATGACTGCTGAGTGTTACGGCGAAGTTGGCTTCCAATGTATGATTGTCTATAAAGTCAAGTTGATTCCCCAAAAATATTCATTTACTCAGAAAACTTCGAATTCAACCTCTTCTATCCTTTATAATAATAAAATTACATCAAACACAACCAAGCAACATGTCTCAAGTATAAAATAAAGCATTTCTACTCTCGAGAATAATGAACTGACAACTTTCATAGAGCAACGGCGTTATGCAGGAACCGGCCATCACCACGATGAATGGTGCTCCCATTTTAAAGCCAGCATCCACTCAGAGAATCGGTAATCAACTTCGAGCCACTCTTCTACTTCAAGATATTAATCTGTTGGAATTAATTCAACATATCACTCATGAGAGAATCCCAGAGCGGTAAGTTAAAATTCATCATTCCATCATAATGATCTTGGCTAATCAATCATATCTAGTGTCGTCCACGCCAGAGGCACTAGCGCTCATGGATACTTTGAGGTCACAGATGATATCTCAGATGTCACTTCCGCGGCTTTTCTGAACAAGGTTGGGAAGAAGACAGAACTATTCTGTCGATTCTCTACTGTAGCTGGTCGGGCAGAATCAGCCGAAACTGTTCGAGATACTCGTGGATTTGCCTTCAAGATGTTCACTGAAGAGGGTAATCTAGATTGGTTATTCCTTAGCACTGTAAGTCAACCTCGTCTATCTACTTGAAAATTCAAAAAGCTCATTTGATAGCCTGTCTTTCCAATTCGAGATGGAGCCAAATTCCCATCCTTCACCCATGCAACTAAGAAGAACCCACGAAGTGGTTTACCTGACCACAAGGCATTCTGGGAGTATGTTCTCGATTCCTTCTGATTTTGACAGACTTCTGACTTGTATAGTTATTTCACTCATAACCAAGAAGGAATTCACTTCCTCATGTTTCTATTCAGTGATCGTGCTACACCAGTCGATTTCCAGCATGCCGACATTTTCAGTATCAACACGTATAAGTTCACCAAATCAGATGGTTCTTTCACATATGTCAAAATTCACCTCAAAACTAATCAAGGAGTGAAAAACTTCACCCAAGATCAGGCAAATCAAAAGGCCGGCGTAGATCCAGACTATCAAACTCGTCGTCTTTATGAAGATATAGAAAATAAAAAGTATCCATCGTGGGATGTTTATGCTCAGATCATTGACCCTGTCAAGGCTGAGAATTACCACATCAATATCTTCGACGCTACTAAAACATTTCCATTTTCAGAGTTCCCTCTTCGCAAATTCGGTAAAATTACATTAAATAGAAACGTGGACAATTTCTTCGCCGAACAAGAGCAAAGTGCTTTTAGTCCAACAAATCTCGTTCCTGGTTGGGCTTTGACTCCTGACCCAAGTAAGTTATTCCTTTACAGTCAACAAGAACTATCTTGTTATGTTGGTTATGATATTAACATTTTTACCAGTTATTCAAACCCGTGCTCTTGCCTACGCAGATACGCAAAGATATCGACTTGGAGCTAACTTCATTCAATTACCTGTTAATGCACCACACAATAAGCCATTCAATCCTGTCATACGGGATGGAGCTGCTGTTATCAATGGTAACCTTGGTGGTACTGAAAATTACTTTCCATCATCTTTCTATAACGTTGGAGTAGCGGCACAATATGCACAACCTGATGAGGAACGGTTCCAAGGGACTGTTGTCAACTTTGAGAGTCAAGTCGTTGATGCAGACTACCTGCAGGCAAGAATATTTTGGGAGAAAACATTGGCTGGCGAGCCAGGTCAACAAGATAACTTCATTAGTAACGTTGTAGGTCATTTAGGCTCTGTTACCGGAGATAAAGGAATTCAAGTTAGACAGGCAGTTTATGGTATGTAACCTAATCAAGGCTCAACTTCATGTACTAACATCCATGTAGAAATGTTCGGCAAGGTCAATGCAGATCTTGGAAAGCGTATCCAAACTTCAACTGAGTCTTTGATCAAGCAAAATGAGACAGATACTATGACCAACGGTGTGGAAAATGTCAAAATCAGCAAGCAAAATGGAATACCAAATGGAATACCAAATGGTAATGGCCATAACAGTGGTATGTTCGCTCATAAGAATTGGAACTAGAAGGTGTGGGCACTTTTGTATTTGTAGTTGTATGCTGGAGATTGAAATAAGTGGAGTCCTTTTTCTGAATTCAACTGTTTATGTAGTAGTTAGTGGTGGGGTGTACTTTCCTCAGTCACATGAAAGAGAAGAGATAGAAGAAGGGGATAGCTTTAATACATTTTGTTTTTACATAGCGCCTTGTATGTGAGTAATGGCCACTGAAACCAAGTAATTGCCAATGGTGTTATTAACGGTTCCCAAGACCCCATTAGCTAGTTGTCACCCTCTTACTTGGAGACTCATATACTCGGTCATTTGTCCCAGCTTGAACTATGAATTGGTTTTGACCACATTTGGAAATGATCCTCAAGAAATACGTGGCCATACAAACAGGTTTTAGTATGGAAGGATAATATAAAAGAAATTAATAAAGGCTCTAAAAATAATGTTCTCTGACTGTTCCGCCGCCGCTAACCATAGACATGTCCGGTAACTCCTGGTATATGCCCACTAAATTCCAAACACCTAAACTAGTAATCACCAACTACGAAAACATTGCTGTTGTCAAACAATTCCCACATCTATCATGATGTGTACCATGAAGGAGCGGGCATCGATAGATCCCGCTGAGGATAATTTGAATCGACAGGCGGAGAGTCATAAGTTCCTGCCGGTGGAATAAGGTACGGTTCAAAATTATTAGACTGTTCCTTATAGCCTCCTCCAAACAACGAATAATGTATATGTTGCTGACTATCCCATTGCAGTGTTGGGGACTGCCAACCTGATTGATCATGTTCTACTTGAACAGTACTTCGCGGTTCCTGAGAATTATACGTGATGCCGTCCCGAGTAACCACTCTCTCAAACACTGCTGCTCTTTCATCTTGTAATTCCTTTCGTTTCGTCTCTAAAGCTTTCTTCCTCTCCCCGAATTCCACACGAAAACTCATCAAACGCTCGTTACTATGTTTTGTTTCTTGAATCAATCGAGATCGTGCTGCTATCAACTGCCGTTTTAGCTCCTCGATTTTTTCATGGAATTTGAGATCAGAGAGTATATTATCAAAGATAACATCAGACATTAGGCTCCCTTGTGCAATGCTCATCGGGCCCAAAGGTTGTACTGCTGGTTGCATTTGTCGCGCTTGGGAAATTAACATCTCTACTTGAGAAGAGAGGGATTGAGCTTGTGCAAGTGAAGATCGTTCCGTCATGTCAGCAAATCCTCCACCTACACCCCATGAATCCATGTTCGAGGATTGAAGAGCACTATCCAGAGCGGCAATACATTGGCGCATGATAGTTGAAGCATTTTGCAAGATGGATAAGACATTGGACTCAATACTAAGTTGTAGCTGTCCCTCATCGAATGAATCTTTGGCGAGAGAAAGAAGATGCTCCATCGTATCTTCGGTTGGAAAATCGGGTGAGGGCCCTGAAAATATTGAATTATAAAGAGTATCGAGCTCAGCTTGCGCAGCGTTATGTTTTTCAACCAGGGGCTTCAACGACGAAGCTTTTGATTTAGCTTCTTGGAGCGTGTCTTTTAAATGGCCCAAGTGACGTTTGGCTTCCAATTCATTTTGAATTGCATTTAACCATTCTCGATGTTCTTTCTCTTCCTTTTCAATAAACTTTTGTCTTCTGCCACTTAATTTGTAGGCTAAACGTTTGACAGTGGAGTCTTTGTATTCTTCGTGGTCCTGATGTTCTTTTGCACTTGCTGCCACCAAAGTTTTGACCCGTTTCTCTTGTTCCAGGACGATTCTCTCAATAGATGATTGGTATTGTGTGATTTGGGCATATTCCGAAGGTGCATGATCTGTTTGTGAAAGGACGGAGAGGAGATGTGTGTTTTGAGCAGCTGAAGCTATGATATGTTGAGTTGTCATTTTTATAGCAGCGACACGGCGTTCTCTTATGCGTCTTCTATGCAGAAGAAAGTGTCTAGAAGAAAATCGAAGCTTTTCAGTGCGTGGAAGGACCGAAGAATTGTGAGAATGATGCAAAATTGATGATCTTCGAACCGGTTGTGTATTTTAGTATCAGGGCATACCCACTTCAATGAGCAGTTAGCCATCTTTTAGCTGCAGATTCAGCACAGCCTCATCATATCTGCGCCTTGCAACTATGAATCACCGAGCAAATAAAAACGACGATAAATGAAAATAAGAAAAATGGCACATTATTTAGCTTTCATAGATAGCGTTAACGAGAACTTAAATCAAACTTGTCGTTCTTGGAACGCTTCTCTTCAGCCTTTTTTGGTGTAGTTAATCACCTATTTGAATGACGCCACAGCAAGATGTTATGATCGATGTGGATGTATATGATTCAATATTTGATCGTCGCGTCGAAGATGTGAATCATTTTGGGTGGGAAAAAGAACATAAATAAAGATATCTTTCGAAAGTTGTGATTGTTTGGTTGGTTGTTGTCGACTTACAACATTTACAGTAGAACGGGCATTCATTCATACCGGGGCTGGGACATTGTTTTTCCGTTCTTCCGGCCTTTTTAGCCCCATTCTTGAGGAATTTTAAGACTTTAGGGAACTCTAAACATCAATCTTTATCAAACCTTTAACCTTACCCTTCTCTTCAAATTCATCGCCTTTTGCATTTGCACTTTTTTCTCAGATTCACACACTCTACTTGGCAATTTGTGCCATCTGCTGTCATTCTTATACTGGGTCCAAGAATGTAAGATACACGATGTCTTAAAGAAATGGAACAATCCACTTCGTTGGAGATGGATGCAGCATAAATATTGTTCAATTAGGGGACTGTCGTGTAGACTCTTGAGGCCATGAGTGTTTTTAAATCGACACTGTTTGCGCCAATTGAACTACAGACTTCCAATCCTATGTGTCCTCTTCTGTGTTGGAACTCCCTCGTCCTTGGGCTCAAGGATTTCAGTAAGCCCACGCAAACCAATACTTCTTATCCCGTTAGCCACGCGGCATGTACCGTCGATTATCTCAAATCATGAGTTTTTGGCTTGTTGTGATGAACCCGTGTTAAAATCTTTCTCTCAAAATAACAAAAATACAAAGGGACGGGACATGATGTGCTTGTTTACGAGATTCGTTCAGTGATATTCACCGGTGCCAAGTGCTTTTTATGGTATGGATCGCGATCGAATTGCCTCATTTCCATGCACATGTCCGAATCAACTTGTTCTTACAGTGAGTTATATGCATACTATCATTCAAACTTTTCTATTATGTGCAGGGACTCCTGATAAAATACTTCACTTCTACACTGTGGTATACCTTACATCCATGAATTCCAGGCAATTTCCCAAATCATCAAGCCAAGACAATCAATACATCGGATCAGTAATCCAGAATTCTTTGCCCCATCTTTTGGACAGTGTTGTCCTAACCCATTTTGGCCAATGGGACACCGCCACAGTTCTCCAATTCGAGTATGGAACAATATATGTGCTGCATTCGTAAGCATAGGCGTATGTAAGATAACAAATTGAGAAGCGGCAGGTAAGATCGATCGACTTGTTTCCAATATAATGTTGCATAATCAATACATCATTTCCAGATATGAAGAGTTCAGCTAGGCTCGTTGACTATTTATCCTTAAGTCTAATTCCTGCTCAGATTCATCATATCCATCATTAAGAATCTTGGGAGCTTCATAAATGATTAGCAGTTATGTTTTTAAAAGTAGTTCCATCTCTTATATGTCTAACAATATCCATAAGTGCAGTCTTTGCATTCTCAGAGTCCTCGAACGAGATTCTTGAAGCTGCCCAACGAGGTACGATGTACTTTGTGAGAGATACAACTTGCAAATGCTAATACATTTAGATGGAATTGATTTATTGGCATTTAATTTCACAACATCAGCATTGAAGTCTATTGATGATATTCTTTCTGCTAACCAAAGCATTTCCACGGTCTCAAATAACACTTCTCACTTGGACGTCCGAATTGATACTCATGGCAAGTTGTCGATGGCTATAGCTAACAATCGACTTCTTACTAACGAATTTCTAATTAGCACATGTGGTTCCGGATTGGTATCGTCAAATTGTACCAACGATTGCTGGTCAAGCAACTCCGTTCTGGAGTATTGAGACTGAATTCGAATTCATGAAAAGCTTAAGTGAGTCCATCCCAAGCACAATCACCCAATCTAATATTTATGTTAGACATCACGCATAGGGTCTTATCTATAACAACACCTGGTTCAATAGTATACCCCGGAAATCGAGGAGCATCTGTCGCATTAGCACGACTTCTCAATGAATGGCAGGCAGCCGTTAGTACCACATTCCCTTCAAAAAATTTCAAGGATTGACAAGGTATTGCCCAGCTTGTTCGAACTTATCCGAAACAATTTTCTTTCGTTGCTACGATTCCTTTGCCATATACCGAAGAATCGTAAGTCTCCATGATCTGATGTCGGAATTCTCATTGACAAGAATATATAGTATTGTGGAAGCAACTTATAGTATTTCAAAGCTTAACGCGGTTGGCATCATCTTGCTCTCTAATCACGAAGGATTTTATTTGGGAAACCCGAACTTTCAACCCTTCTACCAAGCCTTGAACAGGTTCATGAATGAAAGTCATACTATATTCATACACCCCCATACTCCCTATCTACACTATAATAATGTTTTGATTGAGGCAAACCCTAGTATGTATTTGCTCAACGCTGCACTCCCGGACTTTAGTAGCTGAACTCTCATAGCAATCTACCCCTCAGGGCAAGTGGAATTTTATTTCGATACTGCTAGAACTGTGATGGATCTCATTCTATCTGGAACCGTCCAAAATTTCACCAAACTACGTTATCAAGTTTCTCATGTCGGTGATTCATTTCCTTCGATCATCGACCGCTTCTTGGCAACAAGTGCTGTGAATGCTAGCGATATTTATCACATATTACAGACGGGATTTTGGTGGGATACGTAAGTTCTTACCTCAACCAGCAACACTTCGGAAATGAATCTAATTGACTTCTATTAGTGCCGGACCGACATTTCCTCATCAAGTTCTAGGATTGCTGGCGTATGACGTGCCTAAGACTCAACTTACGTTTGGAACCGTATGTATTGCTTCAAAAGAATTGAAAAATTGACTAACATGTAGGACAGGATTGGCCATTCGGATATAATCATGAGGCTAATGTTGAAGCTATGTTGAACGCACCGTTCTTGGATGAGGACGATTTGGAGTGGATTTTCGAGAGGAGTCCAAGGAAAATTTATGATATTGAAAGACTTTAGGTGATGGTTATTTAGATAGGATTTTTGCTTCTAGTCAAATGTGCGGATAAAGGAGGAGTGTCGTCCAGAGTGGCATCTCAATTGCCATGAACTTAGGTTGGGACCCTACCTAGATAAGCTAATCTATTGACCATCTTAGCTCAGATGGCATTCAATAAGATCATCAGTTCGTAGATATTTCATGTGCCAAACCTTATCTTGAAATGAAGTTCAGTTGCTACCCCTAGCTTCTGAAATGTAGTAATCAGCATTACCTTACTACCCACATCTATGACCTCTCACTGGTTTCCATGTCAGTTTCGGATTCTCAAACATACAGATAAAGAATAATATCCAGTATCTGACCTATCGAACACCCACGCATTATAATTTGTATGAGTCTGACAAGCCTATGACCAGACGGAAATTTGGGTGCGGAAAGTCTTGCAGAGGACAGAACTTAATGTATGAAGTATTGCTTTAAAAAGGATTCTTAACGATTAGCTACTCAATATTACAATAATCTCCAGAAGGCTTCTCACAAAGAGGACCATTTGCAAGTACTAGTTCTGGCTTTGATTTCGTGATTCTAGTGACCTACGTTCAACTCCGATGATAACACTTTAGATGTAAGCGAGAAGATTGACCTTGTCAGCCTCGGGATAATATTTGTAGCCTTGCATGCCTATTTTAAACAACTGCTTACCCATAGACTCAGCCTCAGCCTCATCATTGTCATCTCAAAACCGATACAAAACACAAGATATTGAACGGCATTTTACTTTCTTCCCATTATATCTTCCGTCGACCATCATCCCTACTTCCAGCAATGAATAAAGGAAATAATGTCCGACAAAAGCAATACCTCCGATGAGAAGAAAGTCGAATCTGCCATTGAAAGAGCAGCATCAAAACCAATCAACAATACACGTTTTAGCCGGTTTTTAGTGCTTGCTTCTGTCAAACTTGCCAGAAGAATTCCGTACTGCCATCATCATGGCATTCTCAGCATATGTCGAGGAATTTGCGTTAAATATGGCGACTTCAGGACTTTGGCAGAAGCATCAGCCATGAAATTTATTGGAGAAAACACATCTATTCCGGTGCCTAAGATTTACTGTTCGTTCGTACACAAGGGAACAACGTATATTGTCATGGAGAGGATACGCGGAAGTCCCTTGGTTCATGGATGGGTACATCGGATGCCAGAGTCAAAGGCAAAGATACTTTCTCAGATTCGAGAGATGGTTGCAGAGATGCGCAAGTTGACTCCGAAATCGTCAAGGATTGGTAATGTTGACGGTGGAATATTATATGATGGAAGAATCAATGGTCCAGAACGATTTGGGCCTTTCGAGAATACTAATGAGTTTCACCGGTACCTGCGGTCAGATTTTCCAGCCCATTCACGGAATCCAGAGGGCGTCAATGAGCTTATAGAATGGCATGATGCCCCTTGGCTCGCTCCACCTGTCTTTACACATGGCGATTTAAGTAGTCTCAACATTCTCGCAGACGGTGACAAAGTGGTTGGTATCATTGATTGGGAAACTGCTGGTTGGTATCCATTCTATTGGGAGTACACAACAGCGATGTACGTTAATCCATACAATGAGTTTTGGAAGAAAGAGATTGATAAATTCTTGGATCCACTACCTACCGCACAGGCTATGGAGGAGGTTCGGCAAAGATACTGGGGGGATTATTGAGTTGAAAACATCAACACTCTTCTGCAAAAGTTCATTTTCGATGTTTGGGTCATGTTATGATTCATTTTAAGATCTTGTCGCATCATCTTATTTCGAGATATCTTTAGGCCAGTGAAGATGGCGGATAGGTTGGTATTTGCGAGGCCATTAATTTCGTTGAGATTATTTGTATTTGTAGGGTTTTTCTTAATCATTAGCAAGGAGTCTTGGGTGTTTTATTGATGGCTTTTCTTTTACAGGAAATAGGGAATTAGCCCGACATGGCTGTTCTATAGTTTTTAATTATTTTGGATTTAACAGTCTAATATATGGCTTTGGGGTCAACTCTTGACATGTGTATGGTTTTTCATTGTAGGACCAGAGGTTGAACTTTGACGGGAACGAATGGTCTTTAGAAAGCTTGAAGAAGTGAAGCTCTCGGAGTAGTAGAGAGCAGAGAAGAGTCCTAAACAAGTCGGAGAGTAAAGGGTTGCTCAAAACTGGGTCGGCGATTTCAGGGATTTGGAATATCGATATGTGATATGCGATGTGTGATATGTGATATGTGATATGCGATATTCCGTTAGGCGCCATATATCTAGGTGTGATTCCATGAGCTCATGGCCAATTGATTAGTGCAAACTAACATGCGGCCGCGGCTACACTGATTAATCGGTCGTACAGCCGCAAGTAAACTACATATCATCAGATTGACAGGTCTACCTTCACGAAACGTGAAATCATAGGAGCTATTCTGGCGCTGAGATTCCCTTGCGATAAATTTGCTATATAAAGGAAGTTGCTGTGCTACTCCTTACGCTTGGAAACTTGATTACGGAAAGGACTACTCAATCATTAACTAGTGTTAGTTCCACCTCGACATTCGGATTAGTAAACATACTCGCAGCAATCATGCCTTCCGACAAGAATCGTCTATACATTGCACTTTACGCACGTGGTGGCAAAGCCATTATGCCCGAAAAAGAAGACACGTAAGATTCCTCCTATTCTCGCGTTTGGCGTCGCGAGTGAAAGCAATTCCAGCTGACAAAATTTGACTGGAAAGATATCACTGGGCTTTAATTGTTGGACCTAAAAAGGAGGGTAAAGATTCACAAGGAACACGTTTTCACGCCAAAGAGAATATGGTTACTTCATCTGGGAAACCAGAGTGGAAGTATGAAGAAGCGCCTATTCGTCTCATAGCCACGCAAATGCTTCTGGTTCGGGTGATGATTGCGAAAATCGAAAATCATGATCGTATGTTGCGGACCCTGCGAGGGATTCCTATGAGAGGCGGGGATGAAGGTTGGAATTGTGTGGGATGGGTGAGAGAGGCATTAATGGAGTTGCACAACGATGGTAAGGTTTTGGGTACATCTGTTGTGCAGTGGATCACAGTTCGGGATGCGGCCATGGGATATTGTCAAAAGAAGAAGGATGAGCATCGTTTTGATGGTGTGGTGGAGTGGAAGACTTATAAGGCGGCAACATTTGACTTGCTTGATGGGAAGGAGACGATACCTTAGGGGCTTATGGATAAGTTCTACATGGCCAAGAAAGGAAAATGTCTGGTAGGCTGGAACCCACGAACGGGATGCACCATAGGCTCAATTGTAGTTCAACAATGAGAATCTTTTGGATTTCTGAATTTGTGTTCAACAATGAGAATCTTTTGGATTTCTGAATTTGTATTCAACAATGAGAATCTTTTGGATTTCTGAACTTGTGTTCAACAATGAGAATCTTTTGGATTTCTGTAACTTGTTTGGGCAATCCAGATCCCGCATGTGTGTGTACTTGCCAAGGATTCTCACCCCAGTATTTCCCGCCATCCTCTGTACCGCACCATTCTATCACGTTTGAATGAAGGAGCTTCTCTAGTGATTATAGGTACATTCATTGGCCGAGATTTGCGCCAGCTCGCCTCGGACGGGGCACCATCTACCAATCACTATGGAGTAGATGTTGTCAACCACTGGGAGACTGGCTATGAAGAGTGTTCAGTTGAATGGATAGAATCAAGATATTGGTGTACAGCATATGAACTTTTTGTTATACTCGGGCATCGCGTTGGACGACGAGTGTGATATCAACGGAGTTGGTCAATGTCGTGGGACACTGGTGTCCTCTTACCACGCATGTCTCTCGTCTTCCCATCATATGAGAGAGATTACTTGAGAGGGACAATTTTTCTATTAACATCAAAGAATAAGAAGGCGGTAGGAATATTAGTTTGAGCTTCAGTCGGGTAACTGGTAAGTGGTAAGACGTAAATATATACGTACTGTAGAGTTAAGTAGAGTGTGGAGTGGTAAATGGCTCGTGTCGCTGTTAACCTTAGCTTACCCCACCTTTTCCAAACCCCGCTTATGGTTACCTAAGCTTGTCAACTTCTCAACTGAAAAAAACTAACTACCTTCAACTCCCCCCATGAGACGTTTGGTCACGATCGATTCATGCAATTCTTCATCATGAAAGTGTTAAGTATAAGGTTTACTATTGCTTTGAATGTATATAGAATCAGATTCATAATTCCTATACCCTTAAAGTTATTTCTCTGTGCTTCCCATTTCAGCTTCCCCTCTCTCTTCAAGTCTCATTTTCTCGTCTGTGCCATCCTACATGAGCTATTAAATTTCCGTCTCTAGTACCCGCAGTCGTTTGATTTGCAGATCATCTTTTGATCATCGAGAATCCCCACGACGTACGAGCTGGTGGAACCCCCTCTTTTCTGTTTTCTCCCTCTTCGCTGTCTTCAATCTTCACCAACGTCAACACAGTATGCCCCCCAATATGGCTACCTCCAACTCCGCTCGAAACAACATCGTCGATATCATGAAACAATCATCCCCAGTAGATACCACAAGGCCCTATGATGCTGGATGGGTGGCAGGAAAAACGATTATTATAACAGGTGGAGCATCGGGATTTGGTGAAGGATTCTTTAGGAAATGGGCTGAGAATGGAGCCAATGTCATAATTGGAGACATCAACGGTACAAGAGGGAAAGCCCTGGTCGAGGAAGTACGCAAGGAGACTGTCAATCAAAATCATCATTATTTACATTGTGATGTTACGAATTGGCAATCACAAGTCGACTTCTTTCGTGCAGCTGCCGAACTAAGTCCTTCTAAAGGTATTGATGCTGTGGTAGCAAATGCGGGGATCACAGAGGAGCCTATGAGCTTTCAGGAACCTTTGGATTTAGATACAGCGGAACCGCCGAAGCCGAATTTTAAAGCCCTTGAAGTTGATTTACTTGGGGTCATGTATACAGCACATTTGGCTATGTGGTATCTTCCTCGAAATCCTAGGTCACAAAAAGCCGATCCATTCGTAACTCCAGGTCCAAATACACCCGATAGACATTTACTATTGATTGGATCAGTAGCATCTATCGCTCCTTTTCCCGGACAAGTTCAATATGCAGCGGCAAAACATGGTGTCCTAGGATTATTTCGCTCATTGAGATCTACGGCTTTTGTTAATGGTATTCGAGTCAACATGTTATGTCCCTATTTCATTGATACACCTTTGATACCTACAGGAGCTAGATTAATATTGGCGGGGGGAGCGATGGGCAAACCGGAAGATGTTGTAGATGCTGGCACAAGACTGATGGCAGACACAAGAATAGTTGGTAGAGCTTTGGTTATTGGTCCAAAGGTTCGAGTGGAAGGGGAATTCAATTTGTTGCCGGAAACATCAAAAGAAGGAAATGAAAAGGCCGTATGGGAAGCTTATGCAGATGATTGCACTGAACTCGAGGTCTTTGGTGCAAGGTTTGTGAGGTTACTTAATACAGTTGAGACGATGAGAGGTTGGGGAGGATGGGTAATGGATATTGCAAAGGCATTGATGTATCCCATACGCTCCACTTTAGGCAGATGAATAGATACTAAGGAATTGAATTCATCATAACTAATGTGAGGTCAAGATGGGCTATATTGGGCCTGATTTCATGTTTGAATTATAGGTCTGTATATGACATTCCGTTGCGTAGGTTTCACTGGAGTAGGGAACATTCAAGTGCATAGGTTTGACTGGGAGTCTGGGGCATTAGAAGTATGTTACATGGGCTGAATCAAGTATAACTTCAAGTATTAAGTCGAAAGGAGCTTGTAATTTCCCACAATCAATACAATCCCACATGGAGGCAACAAATCGAATTTTTCCTAGCATCTTTTAATGTCCGCAAGTTCCTTGTGCAGCATAATTTCGTCATTCGAAGATTCATGGACGGCCTCCTCTTGATTGAGCAGTACTCGAAGCATAAGAGGAAACGAGCCCAGCGTGGCTGCCCTTTCGTCTCCTCTGATCACGACTTCCAAAAATGGTTATGCACTTCAAGCGATACAGGTTTTGGTTTTTTAATCCTACTGTTATTTCCGTCGTCAGAAATTATCTCTGTAACACTCGAGCCTGAAAAATACCGCTTCATCAGTGCGAATGTCTCGAATCATATAGCAACATAAAAACCGTCACTTCATCTTCGTTTGTCGTCTAAACTCTTTTCCCGCCATCAAAATGTGGCAAAAGGAAGATCCCTTCACGACTCCCATCACTTCACCTAATCTCCCCTATCGATGGGCTCGGGCGAACCGTCATTCACGCTTCTCTGGATTTCGAGTGACCCCGACGAGGATAGGAATTGCCTTGATTGTTTGTAGTTTTCTGTTCTTAGTTCGTGGATTGTTCCCTAAAGTTACAGTTACAGAGGTTTTTGTTTATACCATCATCAATGGAGGTGCAAGGCTAATACCATATAGTCGCCCTCGAAGCACATTGACAATCTTAACAATGGGACTATCCTCAATGTTCCATTTCAACCAATTGAATCAAATACCTACCGAGCGCCAGATATCACCGACGCATTTTCAACCTATAAATTTCGAAACACTTGCAATGTTTCCTCCCTAGATCTTCATGCTCCTTTCAGTCCTCTGTGCTCCGATAGACAATCTATGCTAACGGCTATGGGGTCCGGTGGTCGGATTGGTTTTGATGCACCATATATGCCTAGGGATTGTGACTTTCGTTGGTTCACATCTGAGGAGATATGTGAGATATTTGGAAGATTTGAAAAGGTGATGGTTATTGGGGATAGTATGTTGAGACATGTTCTAGGTTGTTTCAATATTTTTTTGAGGAAGGACATCGGATATGGTGCTGTGACGGACTGGAATTTTAATGCACAAGAGAGGTAAGGATTTTTGTGAGGTCCGGCTCTCGTGCGAAATGATTTTTCTCTCGGTTTACTGTTCTGGATATTCTTCAAGACATTCAGAGCTGCTCTATTCCCTTCCTGTCCGCTTGCCGGTGGCACCTCTTCTATCATACCACTAAGACCAAAATACTAATTGAAGTTTAGGAAGGAATGTTTTTGTAATGAGCAGTTTGATGTAAAAGCTTGCTCGGTACAAGGTATATACAAGACCTCGGATGTAGAGGCTCATGATCCAGGAAGTATATCTTGTTCCAATTCCATCAATGTTATGAGTGAGTACAACGATATGTCGGAGGAAACCCACCACTAATACTCACAACAGTGGAAGAAATGGTGTACTATAACATACCTGAAGATGAGATATCTCGCCTTCGAGCCGACCTTCTCTTTCGTCCTACTTCTAAGCCCATAGGCATAATTTTCGGTCATGGTCTATGGTCTGATCTTGACCTTCCCAAAACCATTCAATGGCTAGACACTTTAGTTACGCTCATAGACTCTACAATTGGACGAGGTAAATGGAAAGGACTTTTTGTCACTCCGAATGCAGCAGGAAAAGAAAAGACGGACGAATGGATTGTAAGTCAGGGCAATAAAGCATTGATGTTATATGAAGAGGCAGTTGGAATTGAGGCGAGAAAGAGAGGATTGGAGCATTTAGGGACTTGGAATATGAGTATTCAAGCGAGGAAATATGATGGAGTACATTTGGATTTGAGGGGGAATTTAGTGAAGAGTATGATGATTATTAATTGGTTGGCGATGTTGTGAGTAGGATGATTATGATAATGAGATGGAATGATGGGATGATGGGATGATGGGATTTGGGGGGCTGCAATGTCTTAGAGATGGTGGTATCACAATGGTTAAAGCATCTCATAATTAAACCATTGTTGCAATCCTAAAGACCCGTATATATTATCAGCACTGTTGTGTCGTGGATTAGTCAACAGTAGCCTCGTGCCTTGTGCGTTCTGAACTGGCTACCGTAGACCCGAAAGTAAGGGATGAATTCACATTTCCACTCTGATCTTGGTCAGTCACGACAACGCCAATATCACGTTAAGGTTCACATTCACGTTCGCATTCATGTCCGTATGATCATCGCGAGAAGATTACTGTTGAAGACAGGAAATCCCGTCTCTTTTCAAATCTGCCAAGTACGTAACCTTACATGTAGTCGACGTCGCGACGGTACTCATCGTTATGAGTATAGTACCTCATAGTTATCAAGGGACGTTTCTCTTCTTTTCTGTCTTCATCTCACCCCTGTATCTGGCTTTTGCTCCTCTCTCAGACGCAAGGTTATCTGGTGATGTTATGTCATGTTCTTGGGTTTGTGATGGTAGACCAAAGGAAACAACCCCTCATATCTCGATAACATACTGTATTGGCTTCAGATATTTGCCCACGTTCAAGTGAACCAGCGATATTCTGACCACAAAACCACCAATCTAGTATAGGAGCACTTCCTCTTGAACTATTGTTCTCTATAAGCCAAAATATGATCGAGATAGGAACATTCATATGCATTCACTTCAATAACTCGAGGACAATCAGAATGGTCTGTGCGTTGCGCGTCTCCCTCCAGTTCACGCATGGGAGGAATTTACTAGTAGTAAAGGGAGAAGACAATAATGGAGTTCACATTTTGATCCAAATTTATTTCATCTTCTTTACGATTATCTTATTACCTCTTGATCTTAAAGCTCTCAACGTTCCAAGGTTGTCAAAATTATCTTTCCAAACATACTTCACACCAATACAATTAACCCCTACAATGGCATATCAATATCCAAAAGACGATTGGCCTCTGGACGAAAAGTAAGTACTTACTCTCATGGGGAATTGAAAAAAAAAATCCTAATTTCCTATTTCTTCCTCAGAGCTTTAGGAACAGAGTTTGTCACTGTTCAAGTCGGAAAACAAAAGAAAGAAGTGGCCTTTCATAAGAAACTCCTCTCAAGTCGTTCGACAGCCTTCGAAAATCACATGAAAGTACTCAAGGAGAAAGGAAAATATCAATTTCACTGTGAACCACGATTCGAAAACGCATTTTCTATTCTAGTCACATACTTGTATAAAGGATATGTTCCATCTTGCCCCATTGAAGATGGTCCCGAGTCCAGTTCTTATGGTCGGCAAATGCGAGAATTATATTACTTGGCCGAACGATTTGAAATCATTGATTTAATGGACAAGACCATGGATGCTATACAGGTTCATGATTGCCGATTCAATCGAGATATTCACAAGCACATGCCGGAAATTTACAAGAATACCACGAGAAAGAGTTCTTTACGATTTTACTGTGCTCTGAGCGCGGCATGGTATTTTGGTCGCCAAAGTTCTTCCAATAGTCAAAAATTGAACCGTCTTGGAGGTTTCAAAGATAAAGCGGATATTCTTTACGATATATTGAAGATCCAATTGCGATTTGAATCCAGCATATCGAATGCGACCAGTGACTATCGAATTCCTTCTGATGAAGTGGACTTGGACCTTGTGCTTTTCATACCCATGCGACGGGTGAAATGTGTCAGCGTCTAGCTTTACTTGCATCAACTAAATCCTCGCATGATTATAAACATCACGAGCAAATTCATGCATTGGGATTAAGCAGAGCCGGAATGTTTCAATGGGCAATGGTGTGAAAGGATCCATGCAAGGAAGTATCAGTGTCAGTGGAAGCTCAGAAGTAATGGAGGAGAGGGAAGACGAAGGGGATTACGGGGATGGCCTCTCATTTTGACACGAGATAAGACTCGGCAAATGACCACAATGGCCCACACGAAGAGGATCAAGAAAGAAGATGGTGAAGAGCAAAATGATATCCATCAATCTGCTAGCAAAAATGTTTGCGGGAAGAGGCCGAGGAGTCCGAGTCCAATACTAGGAAGCACTCAAGATGATGTTTTAATCATAGGAAAGCGACCTCTTGAATCCAATGATGGGGAAGATTCGAGTAGGAAGCGACCGTTTGTTATAATTGAAGGAAGTACTTCACAAGATAGAAGATCTGAACCTACAGCTCCTACACGAGGGTTAGCGCAACAACAGCACCAACTTCATGCCGGACTAGGGATTCGCAGACATCACAACAAAGATCCCTCAGCCAATATCAAGCAAAGAACACCAGTACTTTTCAATCACTCCAACGATCAACTTACTCCTTTGAGGAACGATACAAATCATACCACATCTGGGTCCATAATGTCAAATTATGGTCGTGGTACTGATACATCCAGGGTTAGTTCTTTCGTACCTAATAATCCCAATCCCACTTCTCTCCAGGGTTCCAATATTTCACAAGAAACTTGTAGTGACTTCAACAGATTTTACCGGGGGTGCGATAATAGTGAATGCGAGAGATTACATGCATGTCATATTTGTAGATGGGGTCATTCTGCTATATATCATTAAAGTATCTAAACAATAGAAATATCTTGAATCCAAATGTCTCAGAATGTGAGCTCGATTTGTAACATTTTTGAGTGAGACAAATGTGATGTGGCTTATAGAACTCGGCATTCAATATTCGATAGTGAGTGAAGAGAAGAAGGAAGGAAATATATGCTACTTAGGTAGTTCTATCATATCACATGCTTTCGAGACATTAGTCCGTGCAAGTCGCGTCTCCTCGATTAGCCATCCCGTCCACCCCTCAATTCAGATTCACCCTTTACTCTTCAGCCTTACGCTAATTCAGTTGAGATCTCAATTACTTTCCCTTTTTCTGAATATCATCTCCAAGTTTTACAATACCTTATGGAACTTATATCTTCATACAAAATCAACCACTATTTGCTCTTCCGCAATGACTTCGAGTGAGGCAGCAGACGAGAGGAATGAATGGCCCATTACTCCAGAGTGAGATCTCGATCTCTCAGATATCAGCTCAACGCTAATACCTTCTAGCATTCTAGGAATTGAAACTGCAACAATTTGCAACAGTGTATCCAAAGAGCAAGAAATCACTTTTCATACCAGACCATTGACTCGACTTTCTCCTAAATTTGCCCAGTTTTGTCGGAGGAAGAAGCAAGCTGATGGTCGATTCACTCTTACCTGTGCTCAAAACAAGTACGATGCTTTTACATGTATTGCTCTCTATGCATATCATGGAAAAGTACCAACAGCACCAAAGGATATCGATCCAGTGTACACCCAACGTTTAAGATGGATTTATTATGTGGCTGAGGAATTTGCAATTCACGATTTGATGAATAAGGTCATTGATGCGCTTCGTGTCTATGAATTTAAACACAAACAGGAAATTCATTTCTACGCGGAAGAGATTTATCGAAATACTTCAAAGGGAAGTTTATTGAGATGGTATTCTGCAGCATCAGCAGCTTGGTCTTGGGGTCGAGAAACTGGTCCTGCAACTGCATCACAGAGGGATAATCGGAAGAAGTTTATTTCTGCCGGAAGAGGAAATCCAGATATATTTGCAGATTTTCATCTGGTGGATCTCTTCCACAGAGATCATATTCGAGGTTTTGATACGGATTGGCGAGATTTTCATGATTCTGGATTGCCAGTTTGCGCTTTTCATTGTCATGCGCCGGGAGAAACTTGTCACCGTACGGGAATTACTGAACCGGCGGAAGTTCCAGAACATATCTCAAAGAGTTTTGATGGGGTTGAGGATGCTGTGTTATTGGAATGATCACAAATTATGGATACTTCCTCAGATCAGGATAATCGTTCTAGTGCTCGACCGAGTACCCCTCCGGAATCTTCAGAAGCGGAAGCGGATACTCTTCAAGTGGAAGATTCTAATATACGATTCAATGTTGGACATGATACTATTTTGTCGGTCACTGAGCATGAAGCTAATCATCCAAATGTGGACCAACCAAATGGAGTAATGAATGAGGGTCAAGACGCAAGAAACCCTACCACAGCAGCGGCATCCAAAGAGAGAGAAGTAGAACAAAGCACAAAGGTACCTCCAGCGGTTCCATTGGCATCTATCAAAAACCCGCCCTCAACGAGAGTCATCCCACCAGAAATCAAAAAGATCGATCGTCTGCATAAAGTTACTTCAACAAATTTAGAAAACGAAGCTCCGGCTGAAGATAATGATGGAACTTCTGACGTCGATATGGATCGTGAAGATTCAGAAAGCTCCAAGAGACAAACGAAAACAGCCACCGAAAGATATGAAGAGCAACTCGCAAGTGCATGGGGAGTACCATTATCATCGCTACCTCCACAAAAGACTAGGATTGTACCTGGAACAGTCGTCACAACCACTACGGTTGGGGATATTAAACGAACTGAGGTCAATCGTATTGTTCCGGATGTTCAAGAGAACGCCATTCGAGAGAAGGATAAAAATCAGAATATTAAGACGGGTCCTAGGAAAAGAAAATCGATTGCCAGTGAAGATGAAACTAATCAGGATTCACACTCTGCCGCTTTCAAGAAGTCGAAGACAGCGCATCTAGGGACTCAGGCTACTACCATAGTTTCAGAATCGCATAAAGCTACCGGAAAACAACAATCCGTCGTCCAAGATTCTGATAGTGAGTCCTCGGAAGACGATAGTTCGGAGCTTAGTACGGAGGTTAGTTCGAGCGATGAAGATGAAGTCGAAGATGAGGATGAGAAGATAATTGAAGATTGGTCATCTGATGAAGATTCGAGTTCTTGGGAAGACCAGGCATCTACCTCTCAAGCTGAAATACCTCATCAAGAGTCTGATTCTAGCAATAGCGATAGCGAATCTGAAGAAAATGAACCAGAACAATCATTCATTGATCCCGGGATTCATTCTCATACATCTTCGAAAGCTACCTCTTCATCAGTACTTCTTCAATTCCAACCCTCATTCAATCATCCAGGAACTTCTAATTCGCGAAATATACCTGGAGTAGCACCTTTACGACCTGGATATTGCCTCATCTACAATTATAAAGGACGATGCAATAAAGCATGTGGACTTCAACATTTATGTCTAAAATGCGATCTTCAACATTCATCTCTCCATCATCATCAATACCAGCCTAATTTTCGAGCCGTGAATAAAGATCCTTCTGTTGAGACCTGTCCAAATTGAAATGCAGGGAGATGTGCCGTCCGAGTCACCAATTGTACCCTCCGACATATCTGCTCGATATGTAATGGTGGACATCGAAGTATCTATCACGAGCACGAGGATGTGATTTCCAAGAGTGAAAAAGCAGTCCGTGATCACGATCGCATAGCAAAAGAATCCCATCATTTCCGTCAAGAAGGCCGACTCGATCATCACCATCATCAAAATCAACATCAACATCAATCCCACCCAAACTCCCCCCACACAACTAACCCTCCAACCGATACCTGGCCCGAAAATCCTCATTCACCATCCCATCAACAAAGATCAATTAATGCAAATGAAGAAACTTCAACACGTGATACAAACCCCCTCCAGTTCCCATTTACCTCCTGTCAGATGTGGCAAAGGGGAACGTGTATTAGGAAGAGAGCTCGTTGTCAATTGGATCATGTTTGTGAGAGGTGTGGTCAGTTGACTCATAGGACTGCTAAGCATGATACTTATACGAGTAAGACTGCTCCTAAGGGTTAGGGAGAGGAAAGGGAGGGGAGTTGGTTTATTTACTTGTGTTGCGTGGTTGGGGTGGTCTTATTTTCGTTCGAGGTGGTTTGCGTGGGATGGCGTGGTTGCTTTTTTGACTCTTAACCTTATTCCCCTTCATTTTCGTTTTCGTTTCATCTTCACAGTTACTTTCCTGCTCTGCAATTATCTGATCCAAACCCCGGAGGAGAATGGACTGAAAACACGTACTTGGGTGATTAAAAGTTTTAACCTCAAGGTTGGTTACATCGCGGTTTGTCCGGTGGTCGGTCGGTCGGTCGAGGGACTCTGCATTTTTATATATTCTCGAGCTCATCTTTTATTCGCCATCGAATCATCTCCTTTTATAGATTCATTAGATAGAAACAGAAAGAAAGAAAGAATATCAGCATCAATAATTCGAAAACATGACATCTTTTTTAATCTCTAGGATTTCAACAAGTTCGATGTCGTGCCTAATTCCTAGTTTCTAGTTCCACCAGTTCCTTCCCCTTCATTAATTTTCGGATAAGGTTAAAACTTACCTTAGTTCATTCACTGAACGTTAGTCAGATATTAAATAAACCCAGTCAGTATCAATTCCCCACCAACAAAAACAAATGAATGCCATAAAACAAAATCCAAGAAAAAGATCCGAAAAAACCAAAAGAGAAACCAAAAAAGCTTGGAGCGGCAGGGAGTCGAACCCTGGACTTCATCGAGCATTGGTTTTCAAATCTTTCGTTAAGAGAGATCTGAAGTTGCAAACGAGGCACTCTACCACTGAGTTACAGCCCCTTGAGTTGGGTTTTAGTTGTATGGTGGTGGGCACAAACTGTACATTATTAAAGAAGCCTAGGTGTGTAGGCAGGGTGGGATTGCAACACAAGTCCCATATTAAGAAAATATATTAATCTACTTACAAGTATAAATATCCAAGAAGTCATATCCATAGTCATAGGTATTATACGCTGAAATACAAGTATTCATTTAATTTACACTAATTATTGCTGAAGCTCGAAGTATTCTTCGCTGGGATAAGATAGGGGACAAGCCTTAAGCTTATGTCTTCATCCACTCTATCTCTTGATCAAGTTTGCGCCGGGAGACTTAATCAAATCATAGCCTGAATTTCCTTTTCGTCGCAAATATCCTTGCCCAAAAACAAAGACAGCAACAGCTACTCGAAAATCTAGGCTTAGCTTAGTCTATAACAATACAGACGCTCCAAACCTTGGAATCTATGCTCTTCCTTGAATAATGGATGACAAGCCTTGGTGAATGGATGACAAGCCTTGGTGAATGCTGATGTTAAACCCGTCAATATATTGATACCCGGTAGCATCGAGTTTTCCAAACACTTAACATAAAGTAAAATTGTAATTGTCCTGTCTAGTTTGTCTGGATTCCTTCCTGCTTCATTGGTACCAGGATATAAGATAATTAGACAAAAGGTGATGAACAAACCATCACTCCAGATTTTCGTTTCCGGAAGTTTGGGAGTAGTCATCAAGTCTTGTATAAAGGGTTGAATGGTCCTTAAGGTTAGAACCCTCAGTGTTGATTCTTAGATTTTGGGATCGATTTTCATTTCTGCCGTGAGGACGCTTGAGTTATTCGTTTATTCATCACCGAAAGATGTCCCTGATATCTCACCAACCAGAACCGGGAGATTCATGGAGTCTACAGTTATCTTCCTTGAACTCCTTTTAGATAATCTCTTGGTGCTATCCTCAGGGTACTTTTGATTGGGTGATCTCTTCCCTAAAACCCCATTTGAACTATTCGTTAAAACCCCTTCTAGATTTCGACTAGCAACAAAGCTATCAGAAATTTTGAATCGTTTACCTCCATTCTTAGAGCATTTTTCCCCGCCGGCATGAATGTGAAATTCGCAGGTACCGAATAATCCTTCGGAGAAATATTTTGGCCACGAATGGAAATTGTATGTGAGTTGAACTCGGAAGATATCGTACGCAAACTCGGGAATCTCTTGTGCTATACTTAGCAATTTACATTCGCTTGAGCTTTCCGAGGCTGGTATCCTCCTTTCTAGAGTTGGACAGAGAGTCCAGCACGCAATTTGGGCAGCGACAAACCAACGTAGTTTTGATGAAGCGTTTGTCTTGTTGTACAAACGTTTAATGTCCCATTCAAGTGGAGTGCCCGGAGAGTAACATAATATATCCATAATTCTATTTTGAAGTCCATGAACCTGGAATATTACTGCGAGATAGTATAGTTCGAGCAATGTCGATGTCTCGGGTGCGGGAGAGCCTGGAGCACAAATAGCCGCGTAAGTGAGAAAATGAATGAAGTTTCCAAAAACATCACATTCCTCTTCCATATAAAAATTAAGGTTCTTGTCCTCCTCGGGTTGATTGTCATAAATATTCCGAAAGTACGGGGAGGCTTTATATAAAATGTCAAAAAACATTTCATACACTATCCCGACTTTCCCTACAGTTATTACGACGACTTTTTTCTCTAGCTCTCTAAGAAACGTTAGGGTCTAAGATTGGAAGTGGAAGGAAAATATCACTCAGGCTCTGGAGGCATTGCAGCTAGTTCAAGCTCGTTCATCCACAGAGCTCTGTGAGCAGTGAGCGCATGTGGTCGAGGTTGGAATATAGGAGCTTCATGTTGCATTACTTCTGGCTGAAGTGGAATGAATGGATATATATGAGGCATTGCAAGATAGTCTTCCGAGCTTCAAATAATAATGTTGCGTTGATGAAGGTAGAATATAATAATAGAAGTTAAAACTTAAGTCCAGTAGAGGTTGTAGTGATGCATCATGGACATTGAATATTCCAATCACGTAGAACGGGAAACCGCATTCCTCTCAACTCATTTAGAAGAAAAGGATGGAAAAATTTGAATATACTTTTGATTTGTAGAAATTTGAGCAATAAAAACTTTGGAAGGTAATGGTCTCGATGACACTGCTCAATCCTGGCGCTGGAGTTTAAAGTAGCAGCCAGCGAACGAGCAATGGCAAACTGCAAACAGCAACTAGCTGGAGATGATACTTTCCACGGTGAAAGGATTCAGATTCCACGATGCTTCCTTCAAATTCAGAGCAAGTACGTAACTCACACGTGAAGGACTATCTGTAGTTAAAGTAATGAAGGAAGGGGAGAGACTGCTAATATTAGCCCTCCCTCATGGACCATATCACAGCCATCAGTGGACATGATTTGGCGTGTCTCCCGTGATAACCTTGTGTACTTGTTGCTGCGTAGTTAGTAAATAAAGTACGAGGTAGAAGAGACATGACATTCAGTTGTTCATCGAGAGCATTCGATTTTAAATGAGTTTAGAAATTGAAAAAGAGTCTCACTTGTGTGATGTTGTTTCGTGAAGCTCAACATTTTCTTGCTTCATCGTTCGTGGATTTGTCATCTTAAACCTTGATCATAAGGCATCAATATTTTCTCAATTCGCCCAATTCATGATGCCTTGACATCCATTTCAACAAGTCACTTCTAGTTCAACTCACACAGTCCACAATATGTCTATGTTTCGAGCTAAGAAGCTCGACTTAGGATGCTTCATAAATATCAAGGTCATTCGTGACCATACCAAGCGGAAAGTGTTCGCTGAGTATGAGACTGAAAGGTAGTTCTTCTCTTTTCGATTCTACTTTCTTCAATATTTGAGGCCTCTTGCGCCTTAGAGTCTATTGTCCACCTTACCAAGTTATGCCCCATAGTTGTTCTTGTGCATCTCTTTCTACACTAAAGTACCAATGGCTGACGTACAACTCTTCTCAAAAATAGACAAGCCCTTCGATACATAATCCGCAATCTCTCACTACCCGCTCGTGTTCGTTTTCAAGCACAACTGGAATTGACACAAATGCATTGTTATACAAGACCAACTCAGATCAGGAATAGATGTATTCTTGGAGGCAAGGGAAGAGGTATCTTGAGAGATTTCAAGATGTCGAGGGTATGTGCTCTTTTGTTATGGCTTCAGGGTGTAACGGGATGAAAGAATGGAAGGACGATATGAGGGCTCTGCTGACCATATACCTACGATTACAGTACAACTTCAGAATGAATGCGCTCTCGGGAGATTTACCAGGTGTCAAGAAGGCTAGTTGGTAAAGGGTGGATATTCTAGCTGAAGGAATGACGGTTGAGAGGAAACATGAGATATATGAACCTGCGAGTAAGCACCGAAGAAATCGAATGCTACGAGCCCGATCTCGGATGTACGATCGTAAGGAAACCCAAGACGTTTAACGTGTAACATATACAGGCGTGGGGATGAAGCGTGCACTTGTACCACAGATGCAAATTCAAAGATGGTAGGTGGAGTGGGAGGAAATGAATGAAGAACAAAAGTACTTTATTTGTTGTAACCTACCTGGAGGTCATCTATGACTCGAACTCCTACGCATCTTTGAAATAGATTTTGTTTGCCAAATATTTGAAGTCATATAAAAGATTATTTCTGGGCTAGGTTGTAGATAACCCGAATCTCGATCTTCAGTGTTAAGCAAGATATAAAACATCATATATATATGCAAAGGCTAGTGACTCAAGTAGGTGGCCATCAATAGAAGAGTTATTGTTGTCGGCATCATTGGCGTATGCTTTTTAAAGTATGTACTATGATTTTTTATTTATTTTCTCGCAACTGCAGTTATCCGATTTACAAGTATTTTTGTAAAGGTTAAAGGTTAAATATATACATATATAACCTTATAGGTTAGCCTTGCAGGTTTACTGCAAACACAAACAAGTTCCATCATAATTTACAACCACCACCATCCATCAATATGGCATAAAAATTAAGATCAGACTTCAAAGTTGAGCACCATCGAGTCTTCTCTAAGAGCTGATTGATGATATACAGATTCACTTCTTGACCTTTTCAACTTTTAGTACCTATTGGCTTTTACTTCATTCACTCATGAGATTGACTTTCCTCCAATGACCCCTCTTTCTCGTGATTTTTAACATCTTCTCAACTTCTTCTCAAAGCTTTCCCTTTGACTCAATCCAATCCAATTCAATTCAATCAAAGTCAATCTGTCCTGTTGAAGAATTTCAACTCAAAAATATACTTCAATATGTTTCGTCGACTTCCATCAGGTCTTCCCAAAGACCCTAAATTTGAACCTACTCTGGAAGGACTTGGGTGTGTATTTCATTCACCATTTCTATATCTATATATCCGTTGCGGAAGTTCTAACTTATATCCAGATACTTCATCAATGAAAAAGATGAAATCCGTTCAATTGAAAATCCAAAGGCTTACTTCAAGTACTTTCTTACCAAAAATGATCGTTACAATCAACTACAACGCGAAGCTATGAATCGTTTGTTTCCAACTTCTTACCTAAAGTATATCAATAAACTAACATAAAACTTAGATGCAATCCGTGATATCGTATTAGAACGCCTTCTCAAGCTTGGCCTCCAAAAAGTTCTCCTTCCTCTCAATGTTACTGAAACTTCCCCTCACACCCACGTCCTAACTTCATCCAACCTTTCCACTGCCTCTCGAGTCATCATTCTATTCTATGAACCTAAGGATGATATCGGAGTTTTTGCTCATCGTATGTTAGGTGGTGGGGGTGGGATCAATACTAGTTCTGCTGTCAATATGGTCAAATATATCCAAGAGAAGGGTGCATGTCCTGGAGAAAAGGAACCGCCAGCCATCATCCTCGCCAACATGGGTCAAATTTATTGGTACCGTCGAGGTCAAAAACCCGTGACTTTGATGACCTGGTCCGCTTTACCTCAATCTAGTTGCGTCGAGAGACCCATTCGCCTTGATGCTATCAAGAACACAGTACCTGGAAACCGTACCACGGATGAACATATTGATTACATATTCAACCATGTCATTGAAGAACTTATGCCAAAGGTTGCCAAAATTGATGTCATTGGGGTTTCTGAAGGTGCCATGGGCGTATCTCGTTTCTTGGACGACGTGGAAAATTGGAATAAATGGGGATCTCGCATGCAAGGCTTTGCAGCGTTAGCTACATGGTGGCATTCCATCGATTATAAAAATCCTCTTTTCCTTGAATGGTTAGAAGCCCGTGGTCGTGTCTATTTGGCCTCAAACGAACCTGAAGGCACCTACCTCGCAGGTCCTCATGGTACTCGTCATATCACGGCATTTGGAAGTCCAGTCTTTAGTTTGGGTGAATCTTATTATGCAGAATGTCTCTTGCCGAAAGGTTACCACACTGTGATTGACTTCTTTCATGAGGTTGCGGATTGGGATAGTCAAGGTGGGGAGTATGTAAATCCAACCTTTGTGAGGATAGATGATGGTGAGGAAGATTACGAAGACATGGGATTTGGGGATGAGGGGTTTGGTGATGAAGAGAGACGGGATGGAGTGGAGCTGAAAATTGAGAAAGGGGAAGATGGTGATAGGAAGGAAGTTTAGGAGTAGTGATACCCAAGGGTGCAGCTTGAGAAAGAAAATTCCATTGAACCTTCGCGGGCTGGACTTTCAAAGAAAATGGCATGTCGTTGGAGATCTCGTCTTCCATAATCCAACTACATGATATCTTCGCCAGCTTCTGGGTGGCTGCGTGATTTTGCTTTGGCAAAAAGAAGTATTCTCTCACCTACTCTTCTACGTTTGAGATAGCTATAGAATGCAATGTGTTAGTCCAGATGCGATAAACCATCGATTGGTTATGAGTATGAATAGAAAATGATGGATGAATTAGTAGTACTTAAGAAGCAGTAAGAGTTCCTCTATCTAACTGGAAATCAATTACAAGGTTTTCATTTTATTGTCTTGATTCTAAAATGTTCCGATTCCTGGTGCCTCTGCTGCTGCTTTGTGTAACCTTACAGGCTTCAAACCGGCTGGAAAAACTTGCGACCGAAGCCTAAAAGTTTACTCCAACATTTCCCAAGTATTCATCAAATCAGCTTCAGCAAATCAATAAATAATCATCTTCCATTTCAAAATGCGTCCACGACTTCCAGTACGCAGAATACCTTTTCTTCGACCTTTTCGGCCACCCAATACAACATCACCACGCTTCTTCACACAAAGTCTCAACCCGGGGTTTTCCCAATCTCTCACTCGTACAACCTTTCGCCGTCCTACCCCTCGTCCTCAATTTCCTTACCTCTCTTCGACCCATCGCAAACCTCTCGTCGTTCGATACATCTCTACTGAAACGAAAAAATGGCTACGGTCTGAATTCATCAAAGCGGGGAAATATATAATATTCATCTATGTTGGTGTTAATTTGCTTTTATTCGTGGTATGGGGAATTCATCAAGAATGGCTCAATCACAAGTTCCCAAGCCCGGGGGAATGGAGATGGAGAACGAGGGTCATATATAGAATGACTATGGATAATGAGGAAGGAGAAGAAGGGTTGGAGAGATTGATTCCTGTCAACTGGCAGAATCTGGGAATAGGATATCGGGAGCTTCTGGAAAGGCTAGAGGATCCAAAACTGGATGGGAAAGGCATAGAAGAACAAGATGAGGGAGGAATCCTGGTTGCTGGAATAGGCAAAGCTGGTTACGATATCACGAAGAAGTCAGAGGAATGGAGAAGAGGATATTATGGAGTTTTGATGGGAGCGGCGAATGCAGCAGAACATTTGGATGATTGGGTTAATGATACAACAAGAGATATATGGTTTCCCAAAAACCAAATGCGTGGTCCATCGAATCCGAAACCAAAACCAATCAAAGTCGGTTCACCACCTCCGCCAAAGGAGGAAAATTGCGTAAAGGCTTATGATCCGCCGGAGAAATTCTACATGCGTATCCTTACCACGAAAGGGTTTAACGAAAAGCAAAATGTAGATGCGGCTTTGGCATATGCTGCTTGGTTGGATTTTAAGAAAGCCCCAGAGGCAGCTATGGAAATGTATAAATGGGCCATCGACATTTCGAGTTCTTCGGACTCGTCATCTCCATTGATTGATCCCAATACCCATACATTAAATGTTAACGCAGGCCTACCATCTGAAAACTTGTTGAATACAAGCACAGCACTTGCAATTCACCACGCAACAAATTCCAACATCTCGAAATCGCTACCCATCTTTCTTTCAATTCTTAGAGCAAGGAAGAACCTCCCGGCTCCAAAGGAATCCATGATTGACACACTCATCACGAATGACGAAGAACTACCAATGTGGAAAACTGTGTGGAAGTTCCTCAAAGAAACCCTCTCACCACCCGCTTATCCACCTCCTCCATCTGATGGCACATCTTCGCCTCTGCGCACTCCTAAAGAACTTTGCGAGGAAGGGATCCTCATGACATACATCGGAGAGATTCTTTATACCTCTAACACTGGTATAAAGAGCAAAGAAGATGGCCTGGCTTGGACAAGAGAGGCGGTTGATATATCGGAAGTAGAATTAAGGAAGAGGAGGGGTTTAGACAAGGATTCGAGGAAGGTCTGTAAGTCATGCCTAGAAGTCGCATTAGGCAATTGGCAGAAGATGGTTAGAAGTCTAGCGGAAGAAGAGAGACTGAAGAAAGCCAACGGAGAGAATGCTAAGAGTGGATGGTTAGGATTTGGAGGAAAGGTAGAGACAACTGGACGATGGGAAGCAGAAGAGAGTGTAGTGAGCGATAGGATAAGGAGGGCAAAGGATGTGCTACCTGAAAGGAGAATTGGAGAAGTGGAAGATCGGAGACCGCCACCTCCTAGTACAGGGGGTAGAACATGGTAATGATGTGGAATGAAATTATCACTTGACTAGTTTGTCTTGATGTTAATTTATGTGTCTATCTTATCATATCCCTGGAAGCATTAATATTGCTCCCGAAACCCAGCTAGTGCTTGTCCATATGAAAGAATGTTCAGTTTCCAACTCTGATACCGTAGGTGGATGGTTCTACAATGTGGAGAGACCTCCATCCATAGCATATCCATTTCATTGATGAATTCGAAACGACGTAACTTTTCTTTGTCTTTCAGGTTCACTCGAGTAGTTTCTTTCAACATCATGTTTCTAAGTTGACTGGCCAATGATCCTATGGAAGCTTTAACAAAGAAGATGTATTTATCTTCGCTCAACATCGAATGAAAAAATAATCACCAAGGAATCTAATACTCCTCTTCCTCGAAAGAAGCAACACTGCTGAGCTCATGTTGAATTTTGAGCTCAAGGGAGTCCAATGGGATGAACGTCTTGGATTTGGAATTGAATTTGAATTCGCTCTCGCGACCCTTCCATTAGGAACTGAAGACCCGGAACCTGAAGATGGTCGTGGGATATACTCCATTGACGCTCCTGTTGATTATCCCGAAACGGTTACTAGCACTCTCTCAGATATCGATCGTGAACTCAACGTTCAATTGCATATCGTGAATACATTAAAAACCGATGGATTTAGTGCTGGTTCTCAAATTCAGCTGGAACGGGATCGTAAAGCTTGGAAGAATGGCAATTTGGATAAAGAACCGGATCCGAGTGATATATTATGGATTGTCAAGCACGATGATACGATTCAATTCCCAACAGCCCAAGCCAGGACATATAAATGGTACAAGGTTGAGATATGTACACCTGCACTTATGTTTAGCCCATGGAATCTTCGTCATATTTGGGATGCTCTCGACCTTTTAAAAAGGAGATATCGGCTGAATTGCAATCAATCTTGTGGTTTGCATATTCATGTTGGGCTCGGGAAAAAGGAATTCAGTCTTGATGTCTTGAAGAATTTGATGGCCATCATGTTCACATTCGAACGACAACTTGAACAATGTCATCCTTCACATCGAATGAAGAACAAATATTCATATCCGCTTCGCGATCATGCAAATATTAATGAGAATTACCCACCTGGGAAGAATTTCAGCTGTAGTGACAAAAATTGGAAATACAATAGATTTCTCGAGAGACGACAAAGAAAACTACCCACGATACCAGCCCTCGGCCGCTCGGCGCGAGATTCTCTAGCTGCGATATTCAATGCCAAATCAAGAGCCGAACTTGTCAAAATGTTCAGATCAGATGAAGATATTCGACTCGGGTACAACATCCAATTTCTCGATGAACCTTACCCGGAGCCATTTAAACACACCATCGAATTTCGACAACACGAAGCTACCACAGCACCCGAAAGAATAGAACGCTGGCTCAATATCTGTTGTCGTTTAGTCGATATTGCACGCCAGACGGCCAGTGCAAGTGATAAGGAAAAAGAAATCTTCTACGAGTTTTTACAGGAACATATAGAAGAGGATGTGGAGGAATTTGGATTGGTTATTCTGCTGGTAAATTTGGGGTTGACGCAGGAGGCCGAGTTTTACAGTTACGAGATAGCTAATAATCCGGGCTTGAGACCACAGCGGAAAAGTATGTATGATTCGAGTTCTAATCCGTCTAATCGGTCCAAATCGTCTCATCGGTGAGGTTGTGGCTGGAAATGTTGGTTGGGTTCGGTGTGTGTTCAATATTCGCGACTGCAATCGAATTGCAGCATTGGTCAATGAAAAAGCCTCCAATCTTTCAAATTGTTGCTGGACAACTGTCGAGACTATGAAACACACTGCTTCGACTTTGGTTGTTCGTCCGGGCTACGAGTAGAGTGTCGATGGATTTATATGAAATTTGTTAATTCTCTCATTTACATGTACTCAAAAAGATTCCGTGACGATATTGTGGTGGTAGTAATAAGTTCAATTGAATGTTATAATAAGATGGCTTTCCTAAATCTTTAGAGGGAGGTCGTGACATGTATTTCCTGCGGGCATGGTCTATGCATTCAACATCTCCTATGCTTGCTCGTAGTTTTTTCCACATATGGATTATTGGCGGGCAAACCGACCCTGCAGATCAAACTCTAATTGAGTATGGAGAGGTACATCGAGACTCGAGTGGATTAAATAGGACTCGCGTTCTGATGTTTTCCTTTAAGTAGTCACGATACCATGGATATGGGACGACCGAACGAATCATGAGCTACTTAAAGCCCTTTGGTATGATATGTTTAGATCATAACACTTGTGACAGCTCAGTTCTTGTTATTAATATGGAGAAGAAAACTTTAAGTTTACAATGTTCATGGTTCTCCCTAGATTCCCAATTGGAGCTACACTATTGTTCCCCCTGTAAACCCTTCCAATGGCAATTCCGGAAGCATCCTTACGCGAGAATGTCTTAAATCTTCCTGACTAATAAGATATATCAGTCATCCCAATACCAGGTGGATACCAGAAAAGAAAATTTTACAAAAAGGACTCGTACTCTATACATTCTCGATGGTAATTTTTGGTTGTTGTGAAGTTCCAAAGACATCTCGAAAATCCTCCAATTATAGTCTTTACTATCAAGGATGAATACAAGCTTCTACAAACCCCAGACCAAGAAGGCCAAGTTGACTTTGTACCGTTGGAAACACATAATCGTGCCCCATATTTTGGAGATCAATGGCCCGAGACTGAAGCATTTTTGATTGATTTCCTGCATATATGAACCGAGAAATGGGATACGATCGAAAATTCATCGTCGGGTAAATAGATGAAAGAAGCCTATATGAGCCATGTTTACTACCCGACGATTAGGCATTTCTTCGTATCGGCAATGAGATCAACAAGATCTGATGCCCTGGTGTCAAATTTGGTCTAATGTTAATGTACATCTCTCATTCATTAATACTTTTGAATAACTGTTCCTTCTTTTGTTGTCAACGAAAAGCTATTGGAATAGTATATTTACCTTTCTTCACTCCGCAGAACGTTCTTCACAATAGCATGGCCAGCGGAGACGGTTTAGAGATATGGATAGAATTCGCTATAGGAATGGCAGCATTTATGCTTAGATATTTTGCAAGATGGAAGCATGTTGGGTTTAATAAGTTTGCTCTTGACGACCTTTTCTGTTCTATAACCATGGTAAGGTCATAGGATCCACATGGGGATACGTCAGATGTCACGGACTAATCAGTTGCAGGTGTTCTTCACGCTCGAGGCTGGTCTATGTTATTTTTGTGGTAAAAGATCTGAAAAGTCCCACCATCTATGCGTATCAAAGACTAATAATTTCAACTCTAGAAAAATATGGTACTGTTGCCGGATTTACAAAAACCACTTCACCGTTTGTTTCTCCACAGGAGAAACATGATTTCAGGATTGGTGCCATATGCTTATTTGGTGCTTGGATATCATTTATCACTCTCACTTGGACATTGAAGGCAATCCTCCTTTCACTCTATCACCGCCTCACGTGAGTATACTTCTAGAATAGGAGAAGCCTTCCAAGTTCTAACTCAATGGCATGCAGACTTGGTTTACGGCAACATAAGATGATAAAATTCGTTGCCGGGTTTTGTATATTCTCATGGGCTACTTGTATTATTGCCCATTTTGCAATATGTGTTCCGATTGAAAGGAATTGGCAAGTTGATCCGTATCCTGGTGGTAAATACCCTTCTTCAGTCATTACACGAAGCTTGACTGACGATCATTTAGACAATTGCGTTCTTCGTAGACCTAATCAAGCACTCGTTGGAATTCTTAATATCCTGTAAGTAACACATATGACACAAGCAAACGTAACTAAGACTCCAATTCTAGATCGTATTTAGGAGTCATGGCTATTCCCCTCCCCCTTTTATTCGCGGCACGAATGCCTCTCTACCGAAAGTTAATTCTTGGATGTCTTTTCTGTTCTGGTATCCTCGTCACTGTTATAGTTATCTTGCGAGTATACTCTTCTCTCAGGAATACCGGAACCCTATCAAATGTTCTAGCTTGGGCATTTCGCGAGTCTTTTATATCGGTCATTGCCGCCACAGCCCCCGGAATTAAACCACTATTCAACCGATCAAATTGGGTCAATAACCCTTCGGAGGATTTAACAGAGGTGAACAATCGCGCACATTCTTCTACTCATCATAAATTAAATGGGGGGAATATCACCGCTATATCTGGATCTAAAGATGTACAAAAAGGAGTTGGTGGTCGCCAGTACATTGAACTTGGGCATACTGAAAATTGGCCCTTGAAGGGGAAGAAGAGCAGTGTCGATGCAAAGGTCAAGGAACACGCGGCGAGTTCTTCAAGCCAGGAACATATTGTTGCTGGAACTGATGATGCTGGTGCTATTCATATAACGACTGAACATGCACTTCGGGAAGAGGTTGTTTCGACGGATTCGAGGGATTCCAGTGATACTGAATATCAGAAGAATAATACAGATGTAAAATCTGGTAGTTGAACATCGACAATATGAGTTTGGCGAAAAGCCATTACTGATGGTATTCTACACTAAAAATAGAATATCATGAGAAGGATGCTGTACGAGTCTCGAGACATCTTTTGGCACTGGAAATATCGAGTTGGTTAACAGCTAGCTCACTTCTAGGTCAAGTACATCGGACCTGGTTTATATCTGATATGATCATGTCGTTGCACATTCCACTGGGCGGACATTTAGCTTTAATTTTTACTTCAAGCGGTTACCCATTTGATTTTTATCGGGAACCTTTGTATTATAAATCAGCAAGAGGTTGTCCTCTGAATCGGATATGCAACAAGCATTATAGTCGTACGGAAGTAGATATACTTTTTTCACTGCCGAAACTACTGTAGTGCAAAACCCCTGAAGCGTGCTTGGTAATAACCGGGAAAGGAATTCACGTGAAAGTACCCCGTAAGCCTATCTGAATCATGGACACTAAACCGGAAAATGTCAAAGATCCTTGCTAGGGTTCCCAAAAATAATGAAGCAATGTTTCCCCAAATTCCTTCATGTATGATTTCATGATAAATTAAGCTTACAAGTCTTAAGTACAAGCGACCTCCTTTCATACTGTTATTTGACAAACCCTATACGGGACTTGATCCATACCTTTAATTTATGGGATCCAAAGCCCAAACCCAATATCATGGTTAAACACTTTGAGGTTTCAACGAAGAAGGTCCGGGTAGAACAACCTGTAAATAATGCCGCATCGGAGAATAGGTAAGAAAATCCACCGATTTCATCCCTTCACCCCTTCATCTTCTCCAACATCAACCCAACCTCCACCCAACATTCAAACTTTCAATACTTCTTGCTATCATGACTGATGATTAAGTGACTAATCATTAACCTGGAATAGAAAATTACGAAATCGTCTCTCACAAAAAGCATTTCGAGCTCGACAATCATTGTATATCAAAGATCTCGAGAAAAAGCTTGAATGGGCTTCAAAGCCCGAATCAGATCAGAATGCCAAGCTGGAAGAAACAAACAAGACGTTGCGCGGTCAATTACTCGATTGTCATAAGAAGCTGGAGAGTTTTCAAGTGACATTAAAAGCCCTCGCAGACTCTGTCGCATATGCTTTAGGAATCGAGGTAGGTTTCATCTCGAAGGGTCAACTACGCTTCCCAACCCGGACACACATTTTCGATTCGATCACCTAATCCTGAAATCGCGGGACTAATTAACATTCAACTTTTAGCAGAAATCCACTTCAGAACTTGAGCCTACATTACATGGTTATGATGATAGTGATGATGCCGAGCCCGAGGTACCACCCACGCAAAGTAATGTGCAAAGTAATGTGCAAAGTGAATGGACACCTGGGAACCAAACATCATTAAACCCTAGCTTTTATGATTTTTCTGATATACCTTCCACCAGTACTCCTCTACACACACAACCTCTTGTCCTTTCTCCGAAACATCGATCATCACAAGCAAACATTCATGATCCAAGTCATGTCGAAAACGAGAGTATCGCCACATCCATCGTTACACGATTACCCTCAAATGATATCACTCATTTTCCTACACGTGAAAGCTTCAATCCAATCAACTTGACCATTTCAAGCTCATATCAACATATGGTGGGACCATCGCAATATAATAGTTACCTTGTGAATGATTCCATGGTTCAACAAGATCAACCTATACAGATCAATCATACGAACTCACCAATTTCAGATCACATCAACGGATTGGAGAATGCTTTAAGGCAAAAGTTGAGTAAAGTTCCAGCTTTGGTTCGAGGAAATGAAAGGTGCGCTTTTCTCACTTATATATGTTGTTTTATGGAAAAATGTCAGACCTGAGCTTATCATTAATAGACTTCTGGATTCAACATATCTCATGCTATCCACATTCATTTGCGCATCATGGCCTTCTCTGGCAACTTGGTATTGTTCTACTAAAGCTCACGTACCTCTAACTAAGCTCATCACATACCATGTCAACCCTACAGCTACTACATACGCCGAACTCGCCACAAATGGTGCTTGGACACCGACGAAGTTACAGGTGTCTATTCCTCATCCGGTAGTAATAAATTGGGTACCATTCCCGTCATTACGAGATAAACTTATCCTTTGTCACTCGGGCAATCCATGTCTTGATGAAATCATTTGCGACATTGGAAATAGTTATGTGGTTGAAACCGATGTATCCAAACTTGTCATGGGACTCAGTTCCGCAAAAGGATACATAGGTGTTTGGGATCTCGTCCGATCAATGTCACCCGAAGCCGCAAATGCATCGAATTCCCCATCAGCATTCTCAAACGAAAATAATACACAATGGGACGAGCTCTTTCGATCGATCCTCGAACTTAAGAAACAAATGCGAGAAGGTAAAATTCTGCACGGTATAACCATGGAACCTCTCGCCACATTACCAGCATCCAATGTCGCTGCTCTCTTCGCCTCAAAACAATTAGCACTTTCCGCATATGTCGCCTTGGGAATGGATCAAGGAATCGCGCAATATAAATTGGCTCCGGAATTTTTTGAAAGGCATCCGGAACTTTATGATGGGAGTTCTAGTGGGATCGTAGCGAGTGGTGCGCATATCAGACCGGTCTTAGCGGGACAATTGGGAATTCAACAACCGGGTTTGTTGAATGAGGGGGTGTTGCATACTTATCGGTATTTGGCTGGATGGGGATTAGATGAGGGGATGTGAAAGATTTTTGGGGATTTGGGGATTTGGGGATTTGGGGATTTGGGGATTTGGGCGAAATTGGTTAGATGGGGAGTAGGTGGGTTAGTTTGTTGTGGGTTATGGATAATCAATCATTTACTTATTTATTTATTTCATTTGGGATGGATGGATGGATGCGATGCATGGATGCGATGGATGGGTGGATAAATATTAGGGTGATGGATGGTTTGATATACGGTTGAGTTTTATATATTATACAATTATAACTTAGATATCTATCTATCTATCTATCGTTCTGGAATTTTTACAAGATTGAGGTGAGATGAGATGAGATATACTGATGTATCGGTGGGCGAAAGGGTCATACCATCTCATACATGTCATATGGATGGATGGGTTCATGTGATTTTAATAGATACATACAGAGGTGCAGACTTTATAATCATGAATTAGGTAGGTAGGTAGCTAGGGGTGGTTATCTCTGGTTATTTTTGGTTTTTGGAGGGTGTCAATAGGAAATGGGAGTGGATTTCTTGAGATGGTGCACCCAGTGATTGGTTGTTGATGGAATTTATATTGATTCATTGATTCATTGATTCATTGATTGATTGATTGATTGATGTTTAAGGTTGAGAGTTGAGATTTTTAATTTTTAATGTGTAGAGAGGATATAGTTTTGATGGATGGAGTATTGTAATTATAGAATTTACTCGGAATGCAGTGTATCTATCTACGCCCTAGGGTATTGAAACTTGGGGTTTGGATCGGAGGTTTGGATTTGAGGTCTGGATTTGAGGTATAGTTATAAATAAGTTGATGGTAATACTGAGTGGGTGGATAGAAGAAGGGAGAGAGGAAGGGACAGAGGAAGGGAGAGAGGAAGGGAGAGAGGAAGGGAGAAAGAGGGGAAGAGGGGGAAACGAAACGGGTGGAGGGGGAAAGACGGAAGGGGTGGAGGGGTGGAGGGGAGAAGGGGAGAAGGGGGGATATATATGTGTATATATATACGTATGTAATTTTGTATAGTTCAGTATTGTATAGTTTAGTATAGTCTAGTTTAATTTGGTCTTGATACAGATCTAGGTTGGGTTTTATGATGGATGGATAGGTAGAGTAGGTAGAGTAGGTAGAGTAGATAAGAAAGAAAGATCTTATTTATAAAGTAGTATGAATCTCATTTAATCTCACTTAATCTTCACATAATTAAATAAATAAATTATAAAAATATCTCTTTCATTCTTTCTCTTCTTTATTCATCTATCTATCTATTTATTTATTTATCTATTTATGTAAAGAAGATAAAGATAAAGATAAAGATAATACAATCTCTCCATCTCCCTCCCACCCCCTCATATCGATCCCCATCCCCATTCCCATCCCCATCCCGAACCCAATCCCAAAGCCCGATACCCCAATCAAATCATAATCCAGCCAACTACCTAACCTACCCCTGGTATCAAGCCGATCTCCCTGCTATTCCTAATCCTATCCCATTCCACCCCATCCCATTTCCGCAGTACAAATATCCATCCCAAGCCAATACAAGGTATACTCCTTTCCCCGTCCCATGCGTCCTCCCAAAAGAAAAGGAAAAGAAAAGGAAAGATAAATATATACATGAATAGATAAATAAACAAACAAAAACAAAGGAGATGTGAGTGAGTATTCCTATCCTATCCTTCCTATCCTGCGTATCCTATCCAATCCATCCGGTCCATCCAAACTATCCACCCCAATCCAATCCATTACAATTCATACTCATACAGATATATATATAAATAAATAAAATATCCATTACAACCCAAATCCCAAGTCCCAAACAAGCCGCCCGACAAAACACCAGCACACCAAAACACCATGCTAATAATGATATAAGAGATGAGATGAGATATATATAAAAAAGAGAGAGAGATCCTCCATTGTGTGTGTATGTGCCTATTCATGCAACTTGATTGACATCAAAAGCAAGACCAAAAGCAAGACCAAAAGCAAGACCAAGACCAAAACAAAATGAAAATGAAAATGAAAGTGTGTTGTTTCCATGCTTCCTTCCGGATACCAATATGGTTGTGATAACCAAAACGAAAACCAAAACCCAAGCTATACTCAAACTCAAAGTCAGACTCAGACCTAGACCCAAACAAAAGAAAATGTAGCTATGACTCTTCTCTCGCTCCCTCTTTCTCACACATACTCTAGTACACAACACTGACAAAAGAAATAAACAAAAGAGCAAAGTAAAAGAACAAAACAAAACAAAACAAAACAAAACGAAAAACATCCACTACCTCCACTACCTCACATACCCACCCCAAACACCTCCTCATCAAATCCCCTCACAACCCCTAACAACCTCAATCAAACTCCTCAAAACCCACCCCTCAACCTCATTCCCACTCCTATCCCTCGGATCAACATCTACTCTCCCCTGCATCCCTTTCAACAACTTCGCAATACACGTGCGAAGATTCTGTTCAATTCTCTTATTCTGTGCTCCTTTTGCCGTATTTCCTCTTATGTCGAAATTACCACTTCCACTACCACTTCCATGTCCATGTCCATTTGCATTTGCGTTGCGACGGGAAGCATTGGATATTGAGATGGAGAGACCGAGTGTAGATGCTGCTTTGGCGGGGATACCGACGATGGATGTGTTATGGTAGGAGAAGGAGGGGTTATATGAAGGTTGTTTTTTGAGACAGGGAGGATGACCTTTTGAGGTTGAGGTTAAGTTTGAGTTTGAGGTTGTTTTGTGGAGTTGGGATGAGGATGAGGATGTTGGATCTGTAGATGGAAGAGATTGGAGGAAGATGTAAGCGAGGATGTGAGCGTAGAGAGCTGAGCGAAGGAAATCCGAGGAGATTGGAAATATAGCGTGAAGTGGTTGAAGATTTGCGGCGGCAAGTTGATAAGAGAATGTCGGGAGAGTGGAAGATTTATTTGTTGGTTTGGTGGTATTGGATTTATTTTTCGAAGAGATAGCAAAATCAGGACTAAATGGTGGAGTTGATGGTGGAGTTGTTGGAATTTGAGAATTGGAAGATTTAGATTTTGAAGTTGGTGAGAGACAGATGGTTTGTGGACGATTTCGACGATTGAGACCTTTAGAACGGAATTGATTAAATGCGGTAGTTGATGGTGGTGGTGGTGGTGGTGTTGATTTGACATTTGTGGCTGATGTAGCTTTAAGATGTGAACGAATGGATGAGATACATGGAGTATCAACTAATAACATTTTGGAAGGAAAATTTGAAGTACTTTCTTCAATCGCGGCTACGATATCGAGTATCGTATCTGGAGATGCTGGTGTTGGTGAAAATTCAGTGGGTGAAAGATTTATTGGTGAATGAAGGACTTTTTCTTGATTGATAGTAACTTTTTTGAATGTTGGTTCTGGTGAGGTTGGAGGACTTGACATGGCTAAATCATCCATTAAAGATGTTTTAATAGGTGAACGTGAAGTTAATTTTCGAAGAGCGGAAGAATCAGATTGTTTAAACTTGGCAATCGACGTTGATCTTGGTGGAATAGTAATAGATAATCTTGGAGATTGTTTATGATTTACTTGAACCACTTGTGCTTTGGCTGGTGAAAGAGCTGTTGCGCAAGCCTAAAAAGATGATTAGTGATTGTTTTGAAAGATGGAATAGATGACTTACAAAAAAGTCACCAGAATCTTCATCGTCTGAACTTCCACACATGCTCTCGCTATCCCCTAACCATTCTTCAATATCCAAAGTTGATAATCGAGGAGTGGCTCGTGGTTTCAGTGGACTACCAAGCCATGATGATCCAGAATTTTGATTAGGTTCACCTAGACATTTGAAAGAGAATTCTGAATCTGGTCGGTAACGTCTTCTTGAAGAAATATCTGATGAAGCTACGCTTTGTGTATGATGATTCGAATAATCCGAACCATCTCCTTCACTTGAACTTGAATCACTGAAACCTTCATACTCATCTATGATACATGATGTAGTACATGCAACCTCATCCGAACATTTAGTACAGTTATCTTGAAAAAGAGGACTTCCAAGTGAAGGTACTGTAGGTTTCGAAATAATTGGAGTGTCGCGGTAACTGGTGGGTCGTATAGCTAATCGTGATAGACCTGCTAATCTTCGCTCCGCTATCCTTCCAGAATTTGATAAACCTCCTAAACGTCCTGATTGACCAAAGGTTGTTCGCTTGGTTAATGTCGGTCTTGATGATGATGATGATGTTGTTGATGTTGATGTTGATGTAGATGATGAATCGATATCTGATATTGGTGACGAGGCAAGTTTAAGTGGTAAAAGTTGTTTCATACCCGAGACTGATCTTCTTGATGTATTTGAAGATGCAGGTCTCTTCGGACCAAGGTTTAAAGAATCTTGTGCATACATGGTGGATTGTAAAGTTGGTAGAGAAGCTCTGGTAGAAATTGATCGAGATTCGGTATTTTCAATGTCATGGTAGACAAAGGATGGGTTAGAGGGAGTATGTATGTTCGGAGAATTGAAAGCAGAGTGGTGATGTGTGGTTGATGAATCCATGTTGATGTTTTGGTGAAGGGATGAATTGATTGATTGATTGATTGGTATTTGTGTCACTTTAACCAATTGAATTCTTTCAGAATTGCATATGCAATATCGATTTTTTATAAAAACAAAAAAAAAAGTGATGATGATGATGATATTATAGTATAGCACTTGCTAGTTGGATGCGATGACGAAGTGTTTTATAAGTAAAGAACCTTTTTTTCCCACGCCCGGCAATGCCATGGAGAAAAAGAAAGCAAGACAATATTTTTTTGGGACCTTGTGACTCCCTTGGATGATTTGTACCAGGGATAAAAAAAGATGGATCTTTCTTTTCTTTCCCCTGCAGATGATTTGACATGCCGTGCTTTTTTGTGTAACCAGTTGGAGCCCGAGAATAAGGTAAAGCATGGGAAAAAGCAAAGAAGATGATTAAATACCCATGTATGATGGGGGGGGCATGTATGATGGCTGGGTAGCCACGAGAAGGCAAAAATCAGATTAAGGTCTGTGTTGTTGTGTAATACGATCCATTGGGGTAAAAGTGGATAGACGACCCGGCGATGAGTTTCTAGGCGTCATTTTGTAGAACAAGGGAAGGGAAGGGGGGATGTGTCGTAGAGACGTGTGGCAGTAGGAGGGATGGAGGGATATGGAGGGGAGATGTGTGGCAGGCAGGCAGTAAGAGAGATGTATAGCAGCAGGGTGGTAGAGATAAGAGGAGAGAGAGGAGGGGAGTGTTTTGAATAGTTTGAGTATTTTGAGTATATGATGCTTGTGATGTTGTGATGATTGTAGCATTTATAATGAATGTAATGTATATAATGTTTATAATGCTTATAATGCTTATAATGCTCATAACAATCTTAGAAAGTTTAGAGAGAGACTAGGTAATTGAGACACAAAGACAACAAAAACCTCGAATAATGAATAGCTAGCTAACATTGAATTAGGCAGATGTAGTAGTTTTCAAAAAATTATACTTACATATTAGTTTTCGGGCTTTTAGGCTTGCAGCTTAAAGCTTAGCTTAAGCTTTTATCTCTAGCTTTAGCTTTTGGCTTTTGGCTTGTTTAAAGGATTGTAGATCATCATATTTCTTGCATAAGTGCCCGCATGAAGTGCGTAAAGTTGCATTAATGTTAGGTACCTGAATATAAGGCTAAATGTTTGGGTAGTACATGAATGCGATTGGATGAATGTTCCGATGATGAGGAAATTGAAGGGGTGGGGGAAAGAAGCAGAAAGCAGAAAACAAATCACCATCCCGAAGTGGTTGTACAACATGATGATATGATGACAGGTACGTTGATGGGACCCTTGAATGCATCAATAAAGAGTGAGACTTCTTATGAAGAGAGAGAGAAAGGCTGGTGATGCTAGTATGCAAGCGATGCAAGCGATGCAAGCGATGCAAGCGATGTTACTGATGTTACCGACATGGTTAGAATAAGCCGTGTGACTGGTTCCATGATGGAAATCGGTAACATTAAAGAATCTTGGAAGATCTATTTCGAAGAAAATAAAAGTGGATATTTTATTATTTCTCATTTATCATTTGTTCAAAGTATGTAATAAAATATGCATCCATCTTCATCCTCTTCCAGCTCTTCGGTGTGGTAGCCACTTGGACCCATTACCGTATGGGATGGGATGGGATGGGATGAGATGAATGATTTCCCTTATACTCCGTAGCTGGGTGGACTCGGTCCAAACTAAACATCTCAGCCTCACCAGTTCATTCAGTTGTATATCCACGATGGACACTACAAATATACTACAAAGCATCCACTAACATCCACTACAATACGCCCATCCCATCCATCCACTGCATCGATCAACAAGAGCCCTGTCAAACCAACCCCAGTACAAATAGGCAAAGCCCGAAGGTTCCAAAGTATAAATAATAAAATATCCGATTTGAAGGCTACATATTATACGAATGATTGAATGATTAACATTACCCCATATCTTTCATAAAAATATCTAAAATACCTGCCTAATCTAGAGTTTTTAAGATTTTAAAACAAGACAAATTCGCTTCTCTTCACCTATCCTGTTGAATGTAATGTACTGTACTGTACTGTATGTCCTGTACCAGAAATACCCATTGAACTAGACCGGGCTGTTTAATTCTATGAGGGCGAAGAAGCGAAAAGGCGAGGAAGCGAAAGGTTAAGTAAGTACAGTGTACATGAGGTTACATACTAGGTAGGTAGGTAGGTATGGAGAAGATGTAATTTGATTTGATTTCTAGGCAGTGAAGTCTGAGTGAGGTGAATGAATGAGTGAGTGAGTGATGAATAATATATGACAAGGTATTGATATACTGTAGCTACTAGGTATCTATCTATCTAGGTAAGTTCGTACGAGCTCTTAATTAAATACGTACTAAAAAGAAGAGAAGATCATAACTAAAGGAAGTAAAAAGATGAAATCAAAGGACCAATAATAAGTCATCGATGAATGAGTGAAGTTCTTATTTTTTCTTTTTCTTACATTCTCTAACCTTAGGTACTCTTTGCTGGGTTACCTACTGAGACTTGGTCGAATAAATGAATGAATGGCCAATGAAATGATGAGATGTTTTTTACCTTGGCCACTAGATAGGTAACCTATGTAACGGACCAACAACCATAATCCACACACAAAGCTATTTCCAGTACCTACCTGAAAACGACCTAATTGGGAGAAAATTGGCGTGGATGACTAGGTACATATCGACTATCTAGTCTATGTTCATAGATACCTAGTTCATAAGGTTAATGCCATCATCATGGCACTGGCATAGAGAGAGAACTTTCAGCGTAGTATTCAACAGCTTTGTTTAGACTTAATTGATTGAGCTTACGAATGAATGGATACTTGGCTGCTTGTTATTCAGCTCGCTACTTATTTATCTAGCTAGTTACCTCTAAGCTTCTAACCTATCCATCCTGTCAATAACAAGGGGGATGAAGGTGCCTACCAAGTAACACACACCAATACTGATATAACCCTACTAACTGTCCTACTAATGTACGTACACCAGTACCATGGAGTAATGGTAAGGTAGGATCGAATGTCTTATCCAGTTATTCGGAAATACCTTAATGCTTAATTGGGGAAGGAATATATATGATGTACGTAGAGAGGAGAAGGAGAGGAGAGGGAGAGTGCAGAGTTACATTTAGGGTAGGTAACCTTATGCCTTTTGGGGAATATGTTTCATGTGATGGGCGATCTTTTGCTGGGGGATTGGGGTTGATGTTGTCTGGATTTGATGTTTGATGTTTGATGGATGTCTGATGGCTGATGGTTGATGGTTGATGGGTAGCTAAGTAGCGAGTAGATACCAAGCTACCAAGCAACCGGGCTATCAATAACACAGACATTAGCTACCGTTTAATGGTACAGTAGTCTCGTGGTCATAGGTTACCTAGATAGTGAGATTGTGATGACTGGGTCAAGCTAATGGGTCAAGTAAGATATTGGGCTAAGGTACTGACTGATGCCGGTTCATAGCACTGGGCTAATAAGTACCGAGTGATGGTTCATTGAGATTGTGATGATTCAGTCAACAGTACGATGGTAGTAGTATGGTAATGGTTCATTAAGATTGATACATACTCCAGATCCAGTCACGATACGCGAAGAGGATGGAGATGATGAAGATGAAGAAAATAGCGAGAATAGCGACGATGAATATCGTATCCTTCATATCATCGCCAAGAAGTAAGATAGATTTTCATCTGTTTATTTGTTTGTTTGTCAATCAATTGAATCAAATCTACTGTAATTCTTCCCTCATCAACCTCTCGCATTTCTTTCTCCTTTCCCTTTCTCCATTCTCCTTCACCCGTTCAACTAACTCATCCTAACTCCGTATCCGTATACTGCACTGCACACAATTGATTCATAATCTTCAATTCCCATATAGTAAAAGTCGTATAATCAATTAAGCATCAGGATTCCATAAGCATCTTGGCAATTGAAATGTTATTCGGTATAGCATTGGCATGGCATTGGCATGGTAAGAGAGAATAGGCTTTCGCATTTCAATTAAACCCGATGAGATGATGAAGAATAAGAATAAGAATAATGAGAATGACCAAGAAATAAATAAAAAATAAGAAATCTTCCCCTGGTCCTTGATACGAACGACAAGATCAAGTCTCCCCCTTGTTCTTGGTACGAACGGACGAACAGTAATCTGGGCATCAATTTGATTTTCTATTTCGAGATGGTCGGTCTAGCTAGGTAAGGTAAGGTAAGGTACTGTAATTCGGTTTGTAACCCCTTCAGCCTCTTTTTGCCTTTCCTTTTTCGTAGCCTTGTTGAATTTTCTTCAGCTTTGATTGGATGAGATGGTAACATCTTTCTTATGCAAATTTTATATCCTCGAATATATGTTTATTGCTCTACTCTGTATATACATTTACACAATTATACAATTATTACACGTTCACTACGTATTATACATTCACATCATATTTCAAAACAACCAAGCACCATCACACAAACTATAACCAACGTCGATCAAACCGTTCAATCCATCCCTTGTCAATTTGACTGAGCGATTTACACGCAACACGAGAAATACACATTTTTTTACATTCCACGGTTACATACTCCACGAACTTTATCGGATTATTCGGCCTCGACGGAGTACCAAAGGGTTTTGTTATCGAAGAAGGAAGAAGGAAAATAGAAGAATCCGACAGGTCAATCAATCAATCAATCAATATATCTGAATATCTGGTACGTATGTACGTACCGCCGCCACGGGAGCTAAGAGGGGTAACATTTCAATAAGGTGAGGAAAACCCACAATTACCGGTGTCCCCGATAAAATCAAAGGACGAAAAAAAACTGACAAGAAAAAGAAAGAAAAAAGAAAAAGAATAATTATCCATCAATTTCATTATCAATTATTAGTCAGTCAACCTCAATAAACAACAAGTCAGTCATTGCATCAAACCTCAGTCATCAGTCGTCAGTCATCAGTCATCAGTCCAATACTGCGTACTCAATCGTCAATACTCAATACTCAATACTCAATACTCAATTCAATCAACCAATTTAAAGTCCAAAAATGCTCTCCGAACAATTCATCTCATCAATTCGTGCTCAACCTAGGACGGCGAATACGGCCATTGCAAAAGATATCGGCATTTACATCCATACCTTACATCCTTCTCCGAAAATTGAATCCAATCTCAAGAAATCGTCTACCTCGGTCAACTCCCTGGCGGCAAATTCAACTCATATTTTCGCGGCACAAGCTGATAAGGCGGTTATTCATGTTTATTCAAGACAAAATGGAAATCAAGAAGCTTTAATTTCATTTCCCGAGAGGTTACACACCTTAACTTTGGTCGGCGATGGTTTGGTAGTATTGGGTACAAGCGAGGGACGGGTCATACTATGGGAGGTGGGTTATTTTTTTCTTCTTCTTCTTATTCCATTATCCTTTTTCGCAATATCTGCAGCTTACGTCGTGTTGTCCCGTTGTATGGCGACATGATTGCGAATCCATGGCGTTTATGGAGGACTTGATGGACTGACTGTTCCCCCGGGTCTAGATCTTCACCGGTAGACAAGTTTCAACATCAGCTGCACATTTACAACCAATCTCATGTATCGCCGCCACTTCCAATCATTTGGTGACGGGTTCCGAAGATTCAAATCTCCACGTTTGGTCCATCGCACAACTTTTATCATTACATGCAAATACGAATGAACCACATGAACCCATTCGATCCTTGTCAAATCATCGAGCCGCAATCACTTCGGTCGTCATGGGTCATAGTGCCAGTACTTCAGATATTTGTGTATCAGCCAGTAAGGATAATTCAATTATTGTTTGGAACTATCACACGGGGGATCTTCTAAGAACATTCTTACTCTCATCTACACCATTATGCATGGCCTTGGATCCTTGCGATAGGGCCGTCTATACGGGTTTCGAGGATGGTTCATTACAAATGATTGAACTCATTCAACCAAATTCTGCCATCAATTCATTATTTGATACTCGGCTACAGAATACCCCAGTTCAGGTGACTTCATCTATTTGGTCCCCGCCATCGGATATTGGCCCTGTACATTGTTTAGGGCTGAGTTATGATGGAACAAGTTTATTCTCGGGTCATTCTTCTGGAAAGATTTCACACTGGGATACAGGTAGACGTGCTTTCTTGGTAGAACTTTCGGATTTGAATGCTCCCGTGACAAACCTGGTCATGCAATCTCCTTTTCCCAAGACGTCCAAAATCAAATCAATAAATGTGGTGAAGCCTAAATTGGCCGAGGGTAATTATACATTCACAGCTCAATTGATTGGTAATAAAGGATCTTCAATCTTTGATCAAGCTTTGGAATATCAAGGATTTCCCCAGGGCATGCTTGAAAAAGCATTATTAGATCTTTCTGAACCTCAGGTTACAACTACATCCACATCTTCATCATCTTCATCCTCTAGCGAGGAAGAAAAGTTACGAAAGGAAAATGCGGAATTATGGAAGGTTATTAATGAGCAACGTGCTCTTCAAAAGAAAACTTTTGAGAAGTATTCCGAGTTGAAGAGTGGTGGTGTTTGAATGATGAATGTTACGAGCTCCGAGGGAGATGCCATAGGAAATATCAAGGAGCTAGAGGTGACATGATATTTTAGTACCGAAGGCTAGACTCAAAGCTTGTGTTATTAGTTTTAACGTGCATTGCTCGGTGGGAAAAGTCTGTTGCTACAAGCTTTTAATATTCATTGACCTCGAACTTACCACATTAGCTACTTTTTGGAGAAATGGATAGAAGATATTTGAGGGATTCTACTATCTCAATTTTTTTCATCTGTTGTCTTCAACGGGAGCTTAAATTTGATCATCTTAGATCCTTACAAGCAGGTTTGACCCTGAATTAGGAAGATGCTTCTCTCACTCTCATCCACGACTGTCAAACCCTTGGATGTGGGGTATTTGATAGGTTGAAAGTCTAAAGGATCGTTTTCGAGAGGAGGTAGAAGATCTTTTATTGCTAACTCTTAATGATTCAAAGATCTTGACCAAATAGCTATGAATTCCATAATCATTAGCTGGTATTCATTCATGATTGCAAAGAACTTGACCAAATAGCTATAAATTCCATAATCATTAGCTTGTATTCATGATTTCACTAATGACTATTTTGGTCAAAAACCTCAAGTCGTTGAATGTATGCTGGAAGAATGGTCTTGTAATTAATTAACCTTATCCGTGCAAGGGTTTGGCATAATTACGGATGGTATAAAGTGTATGAATAAGAGTTTATTGTTTGCTCTGTGTCTATGATGAAAGTGGTGTACTCATTTATGACTTCTCGTGTACTAGAGGAATGTGTCTGTAGTTTTGATGGTGGTTGATGGAATACGGTGTAGATTTAAAGTGTTTATGTCTTGAATGTGTGGATGTGGATGTGTGGATGTGTGGATGTGTGATGTGTGGATGTGATAGATATCAAATGGAGATGTGAATGAATACTTTTCTTTTCTTTTTTTTTCTTTTTTTTGTAAGTAAAGGACTCTGATGTGTTTGGTAGTATGGTGGTAGTAAGTAAGTAAGTGATAGGTAGGTAGGTATATAGATATAGAGGGTAGATTAGAGGGTAGATGGCGTTGGTGATGGAGTTGGTGATGGAGATGGTGATTAAATTGGAGGGAGAGGTTAGAGGTTGGTGATTGGAGGTTAGAGGGGAGAAGGTGATGGATGGATGTAGAGATAGAGTATTGATTTGTTCAATGTAGATATAATTATATCTTGGTACTTGCAGGGAAAGAGTTTATAATCTTTATATTCCGATCCAGCTTGAAGATATACATGTATGTATGTATGTAGATCAACTACAGATCAATCAATCAAAGATCTTACATACATCTAAAAAAGCCACGGGCTCGAAAGAATAAAAAGTAAGGAAAAAAAAAGAAAAGTAAAAAAAGAAAAAGAGAGGTACACATGTTCCTCATATTCGCACTTCGCGCGGTTCTTCAAATCATTCAAACCATTCAAGCCATCCATTTAGTCCAGCTAAATCCTCAACCTACAACCTACAACCTCAACCTTAACTTCCTCCTACCCCAAACCCACCATCTCACTCACCCTTCAAATCCAAATCCAAAACCCTCACCATCTCACCATCTCACAATTCTCATCCACCTAACCCTAATTAATACCCGGCATCCCCTCCACCAACCGCCCGCACAAACTCCATCCACATACCGCCTACCGCCTCATACCCCCCCGTCGTAACAAAAACCTCCCCCACCCCCACCCCCACAATCTCCCTCACAATCTCCCTCTGATCCTCCACCGACCCATCAAAATCATATAGGATAACTGAACTCTTCTCTTGTTCTTGTGGATTTAGTGTCGTTATGGAATTTAGTGGGGTTTTTTGTTTTTCTTTACTTGATGAGGAGGAGGAAGAAGAAGAAGAAGAAGAATACATAGAATACGAATCTTCAATCATGATGATATTATCCGCTATATTGAAAAATTCGACAGAAGCAGGGGTGCCGGGGTTGAATGTTACGCTGAGGTTTAGGGCGTGCGCGTTGGAGGCGATGCTGCTCATGTAGGTTGAGGATTGGGGGGTCCAGGTGTTGATTGCGTCGTCGAAGAAGATTCCTGAGATGGGGAGGGAAGGGGAGAGGGTGGTGTTGTGGGGGTTGTGGGGGCTGGTGTAGGTGGACCAGTATTTATCTGTTGTTTGCGTTTAGTATTCATTTCATTACTTACTTATTTAGCTATTTAGGTATTTATTTATTTGCTTGCAAGAAAATCACAGGTAATTAGGCAACTCAAACTCAAACACAAACTCAAACTCACAAGTCTCAACCTCATCATTCACATCCTCCACACTCTTCCCCATATATTTCGTATCCACATAACCCAACAACTTCACATTATCAAATTGCGTTAGGTTACTAATACCGGATATATAATCCGCCTCGGGATATTGATGGAGGGCTCCAGGACCGGAATTCGGGTTGATGATTATGGTGAAGGGGAGGGTGGGGTATGCGGTGATGGCGTCGGTGACCCAGGTCCAGGCTCCGGGGGTGGGATAGAGGTAGAGGGGGAGGAGGATGGAGGTTGCGAGGACCATGGTTGGTTGTGGTGGGGGGGGGGGGGGGGGGTTGTTTGTATATGGTGGAGGGAGGGAAGGGGGATGGGATTGTGGGAATGAATGAATGTACGTATGTACAAAAAGAGTATCCAGACTCTAGAAGATAAGGTTAACACCTATTGAGAGAATGAACGACGTAAACAAGTATCGAAGGAGTGAAAGATTTGAACACGATAGGTAGAGAGCGACTAAAGGAGAGTGAGTAGGTAAGTGAAGACTTTATCATCACAAAGACGAATTAAGTCTTGGTATAAAACTAAGGGAACTGAGTGTAATATACCAGTATCTAGGTATATGACGTGAGATTAATAAAGTAGTTAGATGTGGGTCATGCTAATCTCCTTAATTTAGTAATTTTTGAATGCGGGGGAGGGGAAGAAAAGGGGAGGAGAGGGGTGGGCTGATTTGAGATTTGATTGATTGATTGATTGAATACAGATTTAGGTACCCTTGACCTTCCTTACTTTTCGCCCATGAAAAGAACATAATCACTTACTTTACCAAAGGCGCGCAAATCTTTTGTTCAAAATATACATTAATAGGTAGGTATTTAACCGCCATTCAAGACATCCTTAACAGTCTTAGCAGTGGGTCAAAGGATTATTCCAACAAGTCAAGAAGATTAATCCTACAATTAATATCACATATAAAGTTGTGATATCTACCCACCTACCTAGCTATAGGATTCCAGTAAAAATGTTTCAACATTCGAAACAACAAGGCGCTTTTATCTAATCTTTCTTACCAATGACTGGCTATGTCACCGGAATCTAAGAATTCAGGAACTCCAATCATATGATAACTCGGTTAGAAACATTCTTGGCAAGCTGGAGTGCATCCTGTGCTTTTTGGTGTAACATAGATATGGTAAGATCTTACATATGATATGACTAAAAGGGATAATTGAATTTCTTTTGATTGGATGTTGATGAAGGATTTGAAGATGCGATGAAACGGGATCTTTTTGTTGCATATTGTGTATTCTAAAGCGGGAAGCTTTTAGATTGTGTAATATTATAATGTAACATTTGGGAATTGATGCAGGGTCATCAGGTGAATGGAAAAGGAAATTTGAGCTGTATTATGGTATTAATTTTGATGATACAGGAAGGAAAATATACATGAAATTAATTCGAATCATGGAATTAATTCAATTGCATCTCTAATCTAAAGTATCTACTCATGTCAATATCATACGATACACTCAGTAAATGCGAAGCTTTGAGAAGTGTCAGGGAGATTAGATAACTTTGTGAAACTCCAGATAATTTCATTGTAATCTTAGGCTTATTCGTATCTAGAAACTATTCTAGAAGAATAGAAGGAAGATGGAAAAATGTCAATAAGCGCAAGGAATGCATGAAGCAGGATTGGAACCAACGCACCGGGATCTTAGATTCCCAAGAGCAATTTCCTCTTTCAAGTAAGGTAACGGGACAGTCTAATCGGCGCTAAGGATCATGCAAGTCGGACCTGGAAAAGCAAAAATTCACAAACCTTGTGCGGTATAGAATCAAGCCAATTGAATGCGATGTAGGTGTTGACGGGATCGAAATTATGGCCTCAATTGTAAAGCTTAGAGTCTGTTGGGGTTCTTGAATACCAAGTTAGATGAGGCATTGCTGGTAGAAAAATAAATAAAATAAAATTCGCCGACAAAGTTTCAAGTAGAATTAATTCTAAGACTTAATTCTAAGCAGACAAATAGAAGAAGAAAAGGTATCTCGGTACCTTGTTATTGTGATTTTTAACCTGGGAAAAGAATCATAAAATATATCATTTCAGACAGATTAGCGGGTTTGCAACTGAGGCTGATCTAAACTCCAGTCATCATTGAAATACATGGGTCCAGAGACATGCTTTACTGAAATGATGAGCCGCATGAAGAGGCTCACAAACATATCGGAACGACATACTAAATTGGTAAGTGCTTACTTTCCCTTATGACGGCCCGTACGAACGAAACAAATCGTATTCATTAGGAGTTTATGAATCCCTGGAAACAGCTCCGGGAGACATCCGTTGGCTGAACAAGCTGATATGCCAAAAGTCGGAGTCTGCGAAACATTATGCAATGAAAGATATGACCCTCTTCATCATCATTGAACAGATCCTAAGCATAGATGCACTAGCAGAGCTATGTCGAATCTTTGGACCGAAATAATCGTCGGATTCCAGGCTTGTAGTGGTCAGGGATTTGAGATCAATTTCAGACGAAGTAAGAAAGGTGGCAACTCGATAATCCAGGGAAACTTCACCTCCATCGGAAAGCTTTTACATGAAAGCGTGGAAAGGAATTTTTAATGTTAAGATCTACCGACTGTGGCTGCTACCCTCACAAAGGTTATTCTCTGACATTAATAATCCATACCTAAAGCTGTCGCCAACTCAATTCTATATCGCAGAGGGCAAAGGAAGTTGCCGCAGTCCATGATATAGGACGTGCCAGTTGGTTAACTTATCCCTGTAAGAACTCCGAAAATATAGATTCGAGGTTGTAGGGTCGAGAAAGGCACAGGTAAGAAGCTCGGATGGAACCATCGAGATACCCAAGGTTTAGTTTGGGGCGCGCTACGCCGAGGATGGAATCGCTAATTGACTTGCGAAAATGGAAAGCCATGATGTAAGATCTTACTAAGAACCTTTGCACAAATTGAAGGCTATCAGCAGTATTGTAAGATAAAGGCCAAAGTAAATGAAGAGATAGAAGCTCAATATCAATAATACAGGCGCTGAATAGGCTAGATGAGCAAGAGAATACATGCTATTAGTATAACTATGCTTGAATAATTCACCGAAGAATATGGATTTTCAAGTATCCCGAGATCAGCGTTATTTCTGTTTCCTTGGACTGAACTCATCAAGACTTAAACATTGACGGAAAAGCTCAACTTGCGGTCAGAATGCTACGGTGTCTGGGTAGATTGGTTGGAATACATGAGTGTGAGAACTATGAGGTGGGCGCGCTATTCCCGAGTGTTAAAGATTTGAAACGTTGAAGGGGACGCGGGACGATCTAACTACGATCTAATCATTTTGGGAAGGAGGGGTAGGTTAATGAACCACGCTAGAACTCCTTTACCTCATTCAGATTCTAGCCTTAACCGACCATACCCCGCTAGCCAATCGTTGTCCGGAACTCTATCAGACTCTGGCCCTCGAGCCATCTTGAAATCGACTTAAACAATGCTAGTTTGTTGTTATCTTCCTGGGAAGGAGGATTTCTAAGGTCTGGTGGTCGGGGGCACAAGAATACCAAGAATACCACGAAGACCGAAAATAAACTGATTGCTTGAGTATTCCTAGAATGAACACCTGTTTGTAGCTCCTAGTATGTCTAAAATAAATAAAGCAAGCTCGACTACACATATTGGATAAACTGAAATAGACAAAGCAATACAGATGACTCAAAAAAGAAAATGGGATGGACCGATGGGATAAACTCCAACAAAAAAAAACGTAAAGGTAAATTCGAAGATAGTTTTCCAAACCCTCTTTTTGTACCAAGGAAGCTAAACAACTGAAGGAAATGTGAAGAATAATAGTCTAATAAAAGCTCCAAGATCAAAATAAATACGACTTCTATCTGATTGGCGTGGGTCAGTATTCGCAACCAGGGAAGATCTTGGAACAAATATCGTTATTTATTCCCAACGAGTAGAATGGCTTCTCTTCTCGTCTGTCCGTCGGCAGTTGCTAGTACTCCTTCTTGTACACTATCCATACTGCTTCTGGTATCATCAAGACTGTACAGTATGTGCTAAAAGGTTTAGTAGCTGATATGTCATAGTTTGGAATATTGAGTCATCTTTCTCTGTGCTGTACTGTTCCTTAAAGTACTGGTTCTCTTTGGCTTTGAAACTCCTTAAATACTCGGATAGTTTCTTCCGAACCTTTCATCATCCATGAAAACGCACAACCACAGTGCAGCATCTTATTCGCTTCCAATAAGCTGTAAAAGAGTTCCATGGGTTCGATAGAAAGACACAAACCCCCCCCCGAAGCAATCCAGATATTGCATAGATTCCAATCACAGCATCTTCCGCTGCCATTCCATACAAAATCGAAAACATATTTTCAGAGGACTTTATTTCCTCCAAAAATCCCACTTCCTGGCTGTCGCTGATGTTTTGCATTGCCTAAGTGTCATCTGAAGTCTGCCGGCCAGTCTTCCTTTTTATATGCACATCTAGAACTATCTAGGCAATGGAAGCTTTCTAACCCAGTCTGCAATATCTAAGTACGTGCCTCCCTTCCCTAGGTTTTCTAAAAGATCCATCGAAAGATATCCAGGGATTTAATCGTTTCAGACTATCCCCATTTCACACTATATTTAAGAAGCACTATAAAGCCAGACTTCAAGAATTCATGAAAGATAATACTGAAGGCCAAAGAGCTCCTTATCTCAAGCGCGCTTGCGGCTGGTTGAACTCGTATTGTTGGACGACAGACGTGCGGAAGACCACATTTGTTTGGTTATCAGCGCAGATCGACCATGCCCGAAGACTCAGAGGATGACAAGGGTAACGAGGAGGAGTTACTTCAGAATGGAAGGTCTGATGTGTTAAGTTCTTGGCGGTAGGGCGTCTACGTGTGTTTTAAACAACAGAGATGACATTGTGCTTATTATATTTAGGAGGATGAAAAAGTCGAGTGTGTGAATGAAGAAGTAGGTTTTCATGAGGCTTCCTCGAGCAAATAAGAATATGTTCTCATGCTTGAATAGCCGTGTGTCATGGGGTCTAGATAATTAAGAAAACGGCTATTTCTTGTATGTAGTCAGCGTCTGATCAGACAATATGTTGGAGCTGCATATAATTGTGTCTGCTACAGAATGCCCTATATCATAGGTGCATACTTCGGCACTTACACTGAGTTTCGAATGCAGTTTATATCGTGCTGTGAACTTGAACAGCTTCATTCTCTAGCCAACTCTAACATAAGTTCAAGGAACTTACACATGGATTATGATTCAAAACACCAGTATTGATAAATATGTAAATCAATTGTTCAAAATACGCAGATCTTGAATATAGGCTCAACATCAGGAGCGGAAAAAATAACAGAACGTGAGAAAGCTTCTTAGAAGATTAAGAAAGACAAATCAACGCAGGTGAAACAAACCGCATGCCTTGAATTGATGCAACCGTCATGATATAATTAATAATACATGCTATTTCTTCCGTATGATCATGGACGTTCTCTCAAAACACCACCAACCTCAATTTATAACATTAAAATATACATATTAACAATTAGACTGCATGCAAACAATGCGAAACTTCAACATCATGCCTTCGTACCTCGTGAGCGAATGTACACTTTTATACCCTCCTTCCAAATTACCCCGCTGTAATATAGCTTTGAAGAATGTGTAAGATAGATATCCCGTCTTGTGAACGCCATACCCATGAAAACATTATAGACATCAGAAAAGAAACTATGACCGACGCCATATACTTCTTGGTCTCAAGCCTTGTATTGAAAAGACGCGGGAACAAAAGGCTAATCATCGGACTCCAAGTCAAGATATTCGAAACCCACTCGTCGCTACTGTTCCGGTAGAGTTCAAAGGTATGCGAACCCCAGAATTTGCTTTAAAGAAACATTTCGAGTTCATCTCTGGATAAATCGGAGAAAATTGTATCCAAGTAGCTGCCAAACATTGTCCATTATTATATCGTGCGCATGATTCCAAACAGCTGTCTAGAGTCGGGGTAATAACGTTGGCTAGTTCGATGTCTTCCCCCGGCGAAGAGGTCAAGTCGATAGCACAAGCTATACGAAATTCTACACTTGGTGCAGGTGTTGTATAAGTGGTATTGTTAACGTTGGGACAACCGGCGGAATCCACAATTTGCGTTACTGTCGGTGCACATCCTGAGGATGTACTGGTAGATTCGGATTTAGAGGTCTTGCTGGAAACACTTGTGATCAGTTATATTCTATTGTTCGACCGGCATAAAAGTTACCTCGAACTATTATGCTTCCCGATAACACCTCCAATACCTCCGCCAATTCCTCCTCCTATGAAGAAGGAAACCACAGCTATCAAAACAAATGGTACCAGCCCGAATTTATTCTTTTGCTTTGGCGGAGGTCTATAAGGTGCTAGATCATATGCTCTTCTTGGAGGTGGGAATTCCTGAAGAGGGATATTGTCGTATGGTTTATTTAATGGTGATATTAGATGATTTGATGGCCTTCTCCCGGAATAAGAACGAACGAAATATTTATCCGGTGAAGTTAAGTATGGCGATTGTTCCTCATGGACGACTTCTGGCGCCTCACTTGATATATGTAAGGGTCTTATTTGGTAACCCATGTCTGCGATTCAATAATAACATCCAATTTATGCTAATGAAGGACTGAAAGAAATTGCATGTTTGATAATCAGGAAAGGAATAACGATAAACTAATTAAGATGCTTCACTTGTACTTGTATGCCATTCTGGATTTCTTCCACATCCATTTTCGAAATAGCAAACTTCATTCTTTTGGCTCTGGAGGCGCAGTTACGCAAGAATCAATATATGCTGCAGCTATTCTGCAGCGGGGTTGTTTTTATACGCAATGTGATTGGTAGCAACCGTTTAGAGCTTGCGCCACAGACACACAACGCAAATCAACAACGCAAATCAACAACCAAATCATTGCAAGGGTTCGTTGAAGATGGTACCTAATTAATGAAAGCTTTCCAAATGTGGTAGACGCGAGAGCTACACTACCGCATGGAGGGGAACTATGACAAGTCTGGCCATCACTTGAAGACCTTTAGCCGCTTGAGCCATCCATGAGATGGAACTATTTGCTCATGGACAAGTTGATACCTAGGTACTGATTGTGCTTTCCATCAACATGACAGGTGCATCTTCTCATTTCTCACGGGAGAAAGTAGGTTAGCTTTGGTGTTCTGATATTACCCGGAGCCTGATGTCCATAAATAAACTTAGACATTGTACTTATCCATTACCGTAGACGATGGTTAAGTTTACCCCGGCACATATAATGAAAGCTAAACAACCTCTTAGTTGACAGTGCTTGGATGTATGCTGACGGAAAAGTCTTGCATGTTGGGATGGGAAACGAAAGCGGTGAGACAAGGCACTTTCCTCATCACGTGACCAACACCTATCGAAGATCTCGTCTTCCTCGCCCTAATTAACCTCTGACAAGTACCCTAGTCTCCGCTACTACACTATGGAAATGGATACTACATAAGATGAGGTAGCATGCCTGGTTCGCGGAGTGAGACTTAATCACTGTAAGCTAAGAGACTTGTCTTTAGACTGACCTGGTGAAATTTCCCAAGGCCGCCCCAGGAATCAGAGCAGAGGGTGATTCTGCGTTGTTTGCTATTATATCTATAGCGAACGCTACGAAATTGACCCGCTGTCTCTCAAAGTATTATTTCTGTGATAACATTTAGGAGAGGAACGATAGTTCCTCGGAAATATCCTCCCCGTTATATCATTCTCCTTCCTTGTATAACTCCAAGTGCACCCTCCCGAACCTAATAATTATTCTCTCAATGGAGTTTTATCTCTTCAACTGGTATTCTTCCATCTCCTACCAAATCCGCAGCCTCTCCATTCATCAACCCGTAAACAAAGCACTCACCTACAAGACTCCAGCCCGTCCCGTTCCTTCTCAAAACAACAGGAACACTACATCCCGGTAATACCACAATTGAATCCCCTACTCTACCAGCTGCAACCGTAAGACCAATCCTCCCATTTTTCGTTCCAATAAATCTCCTCCACGCAAGGATGTTAGCGGCCCATGATGAAGAATCTCGTAAGTCATCATTACTTGTGCCCCTCTCTTCATTTCTATAAAACTTTCTTTCTTTTATAGTTTTGGCATCAGCTGTAAGATCTCCTAAACGAGTGCCACAAATGATGAGTTCTTTATTACGTTCCGCAAAACCGTGAAGACTGAAGTCTAGACCTGAACCTCCTCCCTCTGATGTACCAAATACCGACCATAAACGCGGTAAGCGGAGAACAGCCCATGATGGAGGAGGCTTTCCGCCATTAGGAGTGGTATCGGCTACAATAGTCCTCCAGAAAGCCTCTCTGAGACCATCGATGGTACCATATGCATTGCGGATAAAGGATGCATTGGTGTAATTCTTGGGGTACGTTTCATCGGCCTCATGAGCATTGAATGCTGAAAGGGTAGCTATCGAGTCGACGAAGACAGCATGCAATGACATAAGATTATCAAAAGAGAACGCTGGTCGCGTAGGATGTGTGAAGCCATGATCTGCTTTGTACATACCAGGAAGAAATACAACAGGAGCAACTGTACACGACCAACAAACAACCCAAGAAGGTAAATCATGTATACAAGGCCTTACAACCTCTATGAAACGACCTCCTATCATTTTTCGCATCCAATGAGGATTAGTTGAAGGCACTGAAGATAGCATAACCTTATCAACAGGAGAATGAACTAATCTGAGAATATCTAAACCATGGTCGTTATTTGAGATCATTTCACGTGTGAAATTGGTAAATATCTCGGGAAGCTCAATTCGGTAATTTGGTGATACGTTCGTGAGTCCTTTCACGCAGGGAATAGCAAGGATTCCATAAACCTTATCCCGTGCATCAGTAGCTTGCGCTTGTCTTGCCAATTCGAGGGCTGGTAAAGCAGTATCTATACCCCTGTGATCTTCTTGACGCATGTTCTTAATACGAAGAAGATGTTTCCACTGTTGCCCAGGAGTTCCCTCGCGGTCTTCTAGTCGACGGTCTATGGTAGCTACGGTTTTATATCGATCAGCATCAGTGGTATGTGTAGTAATGTATTGCAAAACAGTCTCTTCTTGCTTCTCTATAATCTCACAAGCTTTCCATATATCGCCTAGACACATGGAATGACCTCCCCAAATGACAGGTGCATCCATTCTAGCCATAGCCAACTCTTGCAGAATCCAAAGACGATGCCAATATTGACACGCAAAGAATAAGCGAAGTGATTCAAAAGCATTGTCATGCCATGGCAGGGTGTAAGGAGCTGCTTCAACGGAATTCGCGCTATTATGATGCAGAGTCCCGTAATCAACAGCAAATTGCCTCAACCTGTCATCCGACCCAATTTCATGGGCCAACCATTGTAAAGCTGTGTATGCCATGGTAGTATTTGAAGTTGCGGAGCCAAGAGAGACCACCACCTGCCATGCCATATCATAGACATCTCGCATGAGCTTAACTTGCTGCTCACGCTCATCTAGATCATCCTGATTGATACATAATGCATCAATCCATAAGTTGACACGACGTCTAACCCAATTTGACCTTCGCAATTGAATTAAAGCAGTATGTAGATTCTGAGTGACCTGCATTTCAATGCCATTGACCAATATTGTCTTTTTGTCTGCTGGACTTCCCCAGACATATGAAAGTGCGACATATCTATCCGAGAGATGAGATAAGTTGTCAGTAGGTACAACACTCTCATGGAAACTACCTTGGCTCTCCTTCAAAGACTTAATATGCCCCTTCAAAGCGCGATCAAAAAGCCCTCTTCTAGGTCTAAATAATGACGTGTAATCGTATGGAGTTTGCTGAAGGGCTTTCCATTCTCTTTCAGCTGCAGTTTCATTCTCGACAAACGCGGGCGATACACCCAGATCTTTGAGCCTAACCGGACGCATTTGGCATGATATCATTGCAGAATCGTCAGGATATGAATAAGAACTTGGCTCGAGACACAGAACACGAACCTCATCGGCAGCCAGAGGTTGGTAAAGTAATGGGCTCCAGGTTGGGGCATTAGCCATATTGATTGCGATTTTCTCAATTTACAACCTGAAGAACGACAACTTTGGGAGGATAACTCAAAAGAGGTAATGTAAGAGAAAGTCTTTTTATGATAATTTCTCATCACAGTTTCATGATCATTCTCCGGATCCCCCACCTATGTATGGCATGACGGAGGCAATGATCAATCAGCGCTGCTTGTTGAGGAAAGTTCACGTAAATAATGAGCTGTTTCAGCCCCTACCTTTCCTCAAATCACATTGAATATTAAACTAACCAATCAATTAGGACCTGTTATTGTGGTCGTAAAACAAACCATTTGACGATAACCTTATGTCTTGTGAGTGACCACTCACGTGGTGATCATGCTTTTGCATCCATGGTATTTAAAATATCCCGTACTAAGGTCACTACTAAGCCTCCCTTTTCTTATCTCTACTCGTCTTTCATTCTTATCTTATCACTTCCTCGTGCCTTCAATCAATAAACTACATTCTGGTAAAGGTATCGCGATCTAGAGTGATGAGTTATTATGGCTGGTGCTTACAATCAAGTGGCTGTGAGTATTGCCTGACAATTTGGTTGATACACATTTAGAATCAGGCTCTAGTCCCAAATTCTATTAGCTTGCGAGAGGGTTACATTTGAAATATGTATAGTTACATCGTCATGTTGCTTACATTTCCAGATTGCTTCAATTTGCCTGTCTTACTATATCCTTGCTTTTATGGATCTCTCATTCTTGCCGCACAATTCCTTTACTGTGACAAAAGTTACAATAATCACGCCAGATCAAGGTCAGAGATATACGATCAGAATCGATCAAGTAAATACGCTTCTTGAATGAATAGTCATGAAACTATAGTTAAACACGCTATGCACCTTTATACTCCTCAAATCGCGCCCTTTGTATTTCGAAAATGCAGTCCGTTCAGTAATCCACTTAGTCAATTTGTCCCCAAATCCACAACATATTAATTTATCCCACCACGAGAATCGATTATGCTTTCTAGTCTGCAATTTCCTTCATAACCTTCACGTTTATGCCAAAAGACCGATGAAAGCAAGTGCGAGAATGGCAACGGCACCCTTGGGTAATTGCTTGACGGTTGGTTGACCAGCATTGGCACTGGCGGAAGCAGTAGCACCGGAAGATGTTGCGGAAGCTGAAGCCTTGTCGGAGGTCGAGGCTTTTGCTGTGCCAGAAGCTGAGGTTGATGAATGGCTTGCGGCGGATGCGGAGGTCGAGGAATGGCTGGCGGCAGATCCGGTAGCCGTAGTGGTGAAAGTACCAGAGCTTGCCGTGGTGGTGACAGCAGCAACAGTGGAAGAAGCAGCGGCGGCAGATGACTCAGTGCTACTTGGGTAGATAGTACCACTTCCAGGGATAGCAGATCCTGTAAGATCGTCTAATGTACAGCCGAAATCAACACCGTTAGTACCAGTGCTGGCACCGAAGCATTTCTCCCAATTTTGTTGATCAGAACTGCTAGTGACATTGCAGTAACTATAGCAACCATCCATCAGAACGGTGACGGGAGCACTACCACAACAGTGTGTCATGGCATTTACAGCATCGGAGTTGGAGGTGATGTTTCCTGCAGTACAAGCATTTATGTAACTAGGATTGGTGCCGAGGATAGCAACAGGGAAAACAGTATCAGCGGGAGCAGTGCAACTCATCTTAGCGGTTGATTCTTGAATTGCTGAAATTGTTTGGAGGTTTCGTGTTTCGATTTGTATCGTTGCAAATTTGATTCTAGATTTGAGTTTGTGAGATTCTAAAAGTTGTTTATCTCAAAAGTAGAAGGGTCTTAAAAGCAACTAAATAGCTGAAGCAGGCGCAATACTTGATTTGATCAAGAGGCAAGTGCCGTAAAGTTGTTAATCTTAATGGAATGATTAAGGGCGAAGGATATTATTCAATTCCTTGAGGGAGGATAAAAAGTGAATATCAATTGAAAAAAAGTCTTGGGAAGTGGAAATTGTAAGGATTTTCAACGATCTTTTAAAGCTCTCTTCACTTCTTTCGACAAAGGATAATGAACTATAAGGCTTGTTTGATAGAATTCTATAAATACTGAAATTGTCAGACGCAATTACCGGGGCAGGGTAATACAACAGTTGGAATAAGCAATCAAGGCTGTGCCGTGCTGCCGTAAACAGCTGGGTTCCTGCAGTGAATACAAGCTACAGCAGTGAAGGAAAAGATATGATTTGTTTCCAGTGAAACGGTAGCCAATTATATTTTTTCACTGCATTGTACCAAATTTCAACAACATAAGCTCTTTAAATTAATGTGGCTGGATCCTACAGGCGCAGCAATTCAAGTCAGCTTACCAGTCTTGAAAACCAACAGCCCCCAACACGAGCAACCTCAATCTTTTTTCCTTCTAATTCTTTTCCTCGACAGTCTGTTAAGACGAGTAGGATCAATTATCTTCTGGAACTGACAGTGATTGACACTTCTTGATATGATATCTCCCGTCACTTACTTGAATGGTTACTCGGCTGGGTTTAGCAAGCATATGATCATGTAATCAATCCTTAGAATCCTGCCGTGAGTTTCAAAAGTCGACATATATTAAAAGCGGGACAGTGGGGACAGTGGAAAAATCTGATGAGTTTTGTATTTCAGAATCCACATTCCGCAATTTGAATACAAGATCAGGCCTCCACTATTTTTTGATCGTAAAGTATCAGCCATCAAGGTGGCCATTTGTAAATGAAGTTCTTCCAATTGACTGTGCGCTGCTATTGATCAGGCGAGTGCTTGTACAGAAACCATGTACGCGGGGGAATCCTCAAACCCACAAAAGGGACGTAATCATAAGCACTAGCGTATTTTTGTGTGCCAGTCATCGTTACCCCTGTGTCCCATTCGTACCTGTAAGCATTATCGGCTCGCCGTGGACATGAATCTATGGCATATGTACTAGATCTTTTTATTGGTCCGTTTACGTACGACCTCAGTTAAGATTAATACCTTGTACCCCCTGCCATTCATATTCCTCCTCCAACATCCTTCTGCAACCTCATGTCTCGTTGAGGCTTACATTTTCATATGAAGATCTATTATTGTCCTTGTCCTACTGGTTTTGGGAGCTGTCTGATAGCCATGTTATTCCTTCGAAACCGTTGGGGAAGTTGAGGCTGATGTGCTATTACATGCGATGTGTTTGATCATCCTGAGAATTAAGCTTCTCACGTGGCTACCACGACGTTTTCCTAGGTAATGCTGTTGAAGGAATACCCGAAATTTGCCCATAATCAGCATCCTGCTCTTCAATCAACTGTTTTGTGTACTTTTCATGATGATCATCGCAGAGGAAGTCTTCTAAAAATGTGCCTTTATGACTCGCTTGGCTGAGTTGCAAGCATGCACACGAATTCAAGGCAGTTCTTGGCTCCTCCTACCACTACCTCCACAAGAATCCTTCTATAACAATGCAAACTGTGTGGTGATTGATCTTATCGCTTCAAATATGTAAGGCTCTGAAAAGAGAATGCTCGGTATATAAGAGAGAGGAGTTTCACGGACTCCTAATTCCTCTTCCCATCTCATTCCACATTCATTTCACAGCACTACTCTAGTCATTCTTTTTTATTCTTCCCTAGGGTCTATTGATCCGTTTCATTCTTTCCCCGAGTGTATTTTTGATACGAATAATTGATTTTCATATATCTCTCATCTTTCCTTTAAAATCTTATCTATAATATCTATTTCATGCGTCAATCAGTCTTTGCCCTTGCGGCTCTGTCCTTATGGCAGGGTTGCACTGCTCAAGGTACCAAAGAGACTCTAATCCCATATCACCCAGCAGACCTAGGACTTGTGAGAAGGGATGCACCACCTACCATAACTCTTCGGGATGAACTCAGTCTTATTTGGGGATCGTCAAACGGTATGTCAGCTCTACCTTTCCGAAACTTGACTATAGCTAATCAGAAAAGGTTCAACTTTTGTCAATGTAACCCTTAACACAGGCGAGACCGAACTTGTCATCTCTACCGAACACTTTGCCAGTAGTCTTACGGACGTACAATGTACAGGTGACCTGTCTCTTACATTCAAAGACAACGCCACGTTCCAAGATGCCATTGCCGATTGGTCTTGGGTTAATTTCCACGATAATCGCACATTCTTCATGATTAACAACTGGGGTCCTTGCGCTGCTGCTTCAGAATCTGGTAGACAGCCATGGATTGTTTACGGAGTCGATGTTTATGATGAACAAAACTTCATCGTCAACTTCAATGCTACCCTTGCAGACTGGGATGATGTTATGTCTGATGCTGTTATTGAATTTGGATCTATGCCATCTACTTCGACCAAAAGAGATGACACTGTTAGCAAGTCCTTATCTCTCAGCTTAGCCCACACTCTTCCCCAGACTTTCTTTAGCAAGACTACCAATAATGGACTCGACTTCTCCATTACCTGCCCAGGTTGTGCTACCACTGGTTCCATCAATGTTCAAGGGAAGATTGTTATGAATACAAACTTCATTGGTATTCCTACTAGTGTAAAGTCTGTGTCTATCACCGCTACTCCACAAGGTGTAGGTGCCAACTTGGCTCTTGGATTTACGGTGTCGGGTACATTAGGTAGTGGATGGTCAAAAGATTGGAACTTAGTCACTGTTGGTCTTCCAGGATGGTCCATTCCAAAGATCATCGACTTGGGTCCACAATTCAGTGTTGATGCTGGTTTCACTCTCAGCGGTATTGAAGGAGATGCCGATATCAGTGCTGGTATCAACGTTGCGATTCCAGATTCCTCTTCTGCTGTTCTCGGTATTAGTGGTATTGACTCTAGCTACAGCGGGTGGATCCCAACTATTACTCCTCAAACTCCCAAGGTCGACGTTGAGGTTGATGGAAACTTGGAGTTGTTCACCTCACTTGGTCTTGATGTTGGACTTACTATTCTCGGCAAGTATGGTTTCGGAGGTGGACTTTTCCTCACAATCCCAGATGTCAAGATTGATCTCGGAGCCGAATTTAACACTCAAGGTGCATGCCCTGGCTCAGCCGATGTCTTTGGTGTTAAATTAGGTGCAACTGTTGGTGTCGATCTTGGACTTGGTGTGTACACCGAATCTGGCGGAGACAAGAACTGGAAAACAAACACCACCATCTATTCAAACAGCAACTTGATCACTCCTATTGATAAATGTTTCCCCCTTGGGCCAACTCTCCCAGCTACTATCAAGGGTGTATCTATCAAGACTGTTGGTACCGTTCCAGTTTCGTCCTCTACTAAAGCAGCCAGTACCACACAGGCGGCTACTACTTCTGTCAAGCCAACCAGTTCTGTCTCTTCATCCAAGGCTTCGACCACCGCTGTCAGTGCCACTGGTAAGAGTTCAGGATCAGCATCAGGCACCACTATTAAAGTCTCTGGAACTGGCGTATCTTCATCCGTCAAGGCCTCGGTTACTGGTGCTTCATCAAGTAAAATAACTGGTACTGGAGTTTATGGATACGGCACTGGCAAAGTATCCGGAACTGGTGTCGTATCCAGCAAAATTGTTGGTACTGGAGCCTCTTCATCCATCCATGGATATGGAACTGCTCCCGCTTCCTCATCTACTAGCAAGCTCTCCGAGACTAGAGTCGCTCCAACCGCCTACGAATATGGAAGCGCCCCAGTCTATTCTGCAACCACCAAACTTTCGGGAACCGGAGTTTCTTCCTCTAGCAAGGTCATTGGCACAGGTGCCTCATCTGTTTCATATGGTACTCACCCTGACACTACGCTTTCATCTGTCAAAGGTGCCAGCACTTCAACTCACGTAACCGAAGGATATGGTGGTTTTACGACTTCGGTTGCTAAGTCTTCTAGCACCTTTGTGAGCAGCAGCACTCTCTATATCTCTGCTTCTGGGGCTAGCTCAGTCAAAACTGCAGTCACTTCATCCGGTACCTCATCTGTTCTCGGACATGAGACCGGTGAATCCTCCTCTTCAACTAAGGCAACCACAACAGCTGCTGGCTCAGTCTACGGATATCCTACCTCTTCTCTTGGCCACGAGACAGGCAAAGCTTCTTCTTCCACCGCAGCTTCAGCGACCAAGGTTTCCAGCACAGTAATAGCAAGCTCCACCTCAACAAAAGCATCTTCACCGGTCGTACCCACTAAATCCGCCACCGGAACCATTGCCCCAGCTCCAACTGCCACCGGTACAATCTCAACCTGTGACAAATGGGTCATCATCGAAGATACCAGCTGCTCATGTCAAAACATCGAGAACTTCTACGGTGTCAGTTCTGCCAATATTCTTACCTGGAACCCAGCTCTAGGAAGCGAGTGTAAATTGACCATTGGAGAAGCCGTCTGTATTGGAGTCAAGGGCTCCTACAAACGCACTGTTAATGGTCGTCTTACTCGATTTGTCGATGCTTGATTGGATCTTCTGGGTCATTCGGGTTAATAAAATAGGACATTAAATGTGATATGAATGATATTTGCATTTCTGGAAGGATTAATAGGTGGGGTTTTTGTATTTCTTCATGTTTCTTTTCGACTTTATTTTTAGAATAGGGAATGAATGGGTGGATCGGCCGAAATGGCTGGTTTTACTGGGGACTTATTATTGCATTTCTGCATTCTGTATGACTAGCATGATTTTTAGAAAAGGAAAGAAAGTTTTAAGTTGATTGTTTAAGATTCTGATTTATGAGATCTGCTCTTTCCAAAGCGCCGCTCACTTTACAGATTTAGAAGGAACTACCAACTCCTCGGAGAAATGCTATTGGAGCTACATGAGGTCACAACGAGCCTTGAACAGCTTGTTTTTTCTTCCTTCGGAGCCTGAATTGATTAAGCCACACAAGTTAGTTTTGGATTGAATTGTAGAATATTTAAGCTCTCCGAAGACACTTTTCCTCAGCTACATTAATACGCACCCAAGAATCCACAATCCGTCCACTCCAACCTGAGCCTCGGCGCCAAACTCAGTCCTTTAAATCCGAGCTCCGACTTAAGAGTCTTCATCGAAAGATTCATACTTGAACGAACACTTGTCGCACTCCATACGCTCTGCCGCAGATTTCGATGAAACCTTACGAGCCTTTCTTCCTTCAAAGAACGAACATAGGGTCAGCATACCATCTCTCGATTAAACTACGGCCATCGACCAAGCGTGTGAAGCCATGGCTCTAAAACGCAGTCGCTCCAGGTCGTTTCCTTTGTCCGAGATACCCGAATAGAACGTTGAAGCTGTAACTAATAAACCCAAGAATGAGTGCATAGCATATATGGGGTAAGTTCATATGTTCATGGAGGATGAGGTTAAAACTCACAAATTACGTAGCTCTTTCGGAACGGATTTAACACAGATTCACATAGACCAGGGAAATCGAATGAAGGTTTTGCATATGTATAAGAACAAGCTCTGCGACAACATACCTTATTTCAATCAGCTCTTTGAGGAAATCATCATTCCTTTGTCGAATTGCCTGATATTTTACCGCCAACTTTCGACGTCCTTGTCGAATGGGTTTACACAGATTGCTTAGGGGGCTTGGGGGAAGGGGGGACTGAGATAGTGAAAGCTGTGATTTGGACCACAAGAACTCCTCCATGTCGTGGAATTCTATAGAGCTGCATATACTTGCAGAAGAATTGCTTCTTCCAGGGCTTATGGGTCGAGTTATGGAAGTTGTTCGAAGATTGGACAAGACAGAAGACGTCTAATATAACTATAAGACAGTTTAATATATATGGGCACTCACTTAAGATCAGTTATTAGGCAGTATGTTACACAAAAAGTTGCCTATGCAGTTCGCAACTTCTACAAGTCATCAAGTTTCTCAACTACCGAATTATTGTATGTCATGTAGTAAGTCTTACAAACTTCGCTCATGATTATTTAAACCTAACCCGCAATGCGAACCTCGAAGACCCGCGCCAAGGTCCTGGTTGCCAATCCCATGGCATTTCGGAAAGACAAAAATTCGTGAATATAAAAATGGTGTGGAAAAGACAAAGCCATCGCCAAAAAACCAAGACTTCCTCCAACCTCGCTTAAAGATTTTAAAGATTTTAGATTAATCAAAGAGGAATATAAAAGAATAGATTTAGATTAATATTGATTATATTTGAAAATTATTCTTATATTGATTTTATTATTTATTATTAAATAAATATAAAGATCTCATCAAATACTAGAAATTCTAATAGTCTAAATGATCATTATGATCCCGTTAAGCGATGGTGGCCGTCATTGGCATTTAAAGGGATACCAAACCTTAAATTGAGCTGCACTCTAGGTACAATTTTTATAAATTTATTATATGATTACAAAAATTATTATATGATTCATCAACATTTAGATCTAGATTTTCATTCAAGCAAGAAGTTCGTTGTGGTCCTTTTCGAAACTCGAAATCATAGCCGATTCTTCTACATATCCCGGATAATGGAGACTAACAACAGAGCTTCGTTTTTATAGAAAGTAAGACAGATGACAATGCGACCAGAGCGTACCTTTTCCCATACCGGCCTGTAAATGAACCCTAAACAAGGAACTACAAGAGGATCCGCTCGGTAGAAGATGAAAACGGATCGTGTGGCAGACAGATATCACTTCTACAAGGCCTGGCCGAGTGGAAATTTCAATATGTCTAGAGCTAAAGTATTTTCAGTGTCGGAGAGTGAGGATAATAACATCCCAAGAATAGCCATTTTGATTATAAGTCTGCTGCCGAAAGAGCACTTCCCGATCTATATGACGATCCTTCAGATTCCATTGATCCTTTCAATAGTTATGATACTGCCTTTGTAAAATAAGTTTCTTCAATTAAATCCCGATAGAACAAGCTACTCATTCTAGGATAATACTTGGAAAAGCGTTTTGACAAAAATAACAACACTGAAGTTTACAGGTGATGCTCAACGAATACTCTGACCTATTATTAAAATGGGTTTATAACATCAGATCACGCATACTTAAGTTGAAAATCGATTCGAGAAGGGGAAGGTCGGATACATTAGGTCGACTTCACAAAAACTCTCATTACGACGCCAAGGCCATTCAATGGGCGTCTCATGCTGATGCGCTATAAGATGAAATATTGCTTTACCAGAGTTATGTCGTAGACTCGTAGAGCGTACGGCCTACATCATTTGTAAAGCTCAAAGTAGACGGCGACCCTCAGCACAAAAGAGACATGAGCAAACAAGGCATGATGTTTGGAGACGCGGTCATCAATACACTTTGCCTTATGAGGATCAGACCTCCCCACAAAGTGCTAAACTCAATATAGCGAGTATAATTTTTGAGTTTATATAGTCTGGTGTTCTGGCCCCAATAATAAGGTAACACTCTTCTTACCCACAAGAATAGTTCATTCAGCGGCAGCCAATGGTTTCATTTTCACATAGCTTCATTTGCTTTACTATGGTGGCGAATATGATACGCGTTTGCCAAGTTTCATGGTCTTCAAAGAATTTTTGACGCGTTGGCGAGTAAAGTCACAATTTCATGCAATGCAAAGTCCAAGTATAGCGTCAAAATACAAGACCGTGTCGACACGATACGCACGAGTCAATGTATTCATCCAGTGAACAAAGTGAAGATATTGTGGCGAATAGGAGAGTATAAAGCCACGAGGCGTCAACTTTGGAAGATCTAATAGGAAAATTCCTTATAGTGCCGGTAGATCATCCAAATAACAAGTTATATTTTATATCACTCATTGATACAAAGATAAATTTTATATCAATAATGATGAGAATGTCTAAGATATGGGAAGGAAATACTATTATCTTTCGGATCTATGTTAATAGCACAATGTGGCAGGTACGATCGCAGGTCTATATGCCCAGGACTCGTAATCTTAGCTCCAATAATCAGACAACCCTCTTTCCACTTACACAAAAAGTTTTCTAGCGTTCCTTTTCTTGTTCTAGATCACAGAAACCTTGGCATTTTTAATCCATTGCTATTGATTCTCGATACTTTCGGTTTAGTAAAGTATGCTCAGGCTTGACTCGAGCTAGAGCTTAATCACTCCCATGACTATTTAATCTTCGAATGTATCTTCATCCTTCACTTCGTACATACTCAATCATTCACTTCTAAGAGACCTCAATTTGTCAATATTTCAATCAATCATTTGCTTATTCTTAAGTTTCAATCATTTATCCATAATTATCCCAATCAAGTCTACACTGTCCGATTTGACTTGACTGTCCTAGATTCGAGTCGATTTACCTTCAATCAACTCGAAAATTATCAAATTCGAGGTCATATACATCCAGTAACTCGGAAGATAGAAAGGTAAGGAACTGCCACCTCAATCTACCTAACAAGCTGTTTTAGAAGACGTTGAACCATTCCCTTCCCCCTCCCCTCTCGCCCCGAAATTACTTCAAGAAGATATACATCTCGGAGGATAATAAGGGTGCAAGGTCATATTGGCATATAACGTTCGCTTTGGATAGGGTTCGACGATACCATCGTTCGTTTAACTTCCCTATACCGACATAGCGTTCCGCCGTCATCTTTCTCAAATCACTTCATAATATTTACGTCTCCTAGGATACTACGAGTATAAATTTGATTGCACCTGGGCACGATATCTGCTGTGTAGGCAATATGACCTAGCCAATACATTTATCTAACTCATTGTCATAAAAAAGCATATTAGACGTTGTGACGTGACATTATCCGTTGCGGACTCGCGTATCACATATCACCTCCGTATACACACCCGGTAAGACAACAAATTAATCGCGAAACCGTTCAACTATTAACCCAGTATCTTAGTTGCTGTATCAGCGACCCATCAGTATTCGTTTTAGTAGTATCGATTAAAGGAACAACTTTTCGTCGAAATCATGGCGAGCTCAAGTACAAGCTCAAGTACAAGTCCAGCTAAGTCAATTTTATGGTGGGTTATCATTTCTTTGCAACGAACTATACATTGGGAGCATTGTTATCAATAACCTTCACACGTAAACTCAATGCAGCTAGGATACCTGAACTCCCTGAACTCCCTGCGTCGTGTTGACTTACCCCGACGCTTTGCTCAAGAGTTGTAAGATTGTGGCAAGGTCCTCATTGATTTTTCGTTTTATTTTCTTTTATTGTACTTGTTAATTCTCTCTATGTGGCACATCAAAGTCATTCATTGTCTAGTTCACTTCAACATACCGCATCATTGGAGAGGTACAGCCTTGCAGGATTCCAGTTGGACTTCATGGCAGAGTAAAGATATCCTGCAGAATGTCTAATATTCAAAGTTCCTTGATATCACTGATCTTAACACATTACTAACGAGGGTTTTACATAGGTCCGCGGAGGGAGAAACCGTCGATGGAGAAACTGTCGACATACACATCGGGAATTGGGAAAACCGATTCGAGGTCAACAAAGCCTTTCTGCTGGACAACGTTCCTTTTTTCAGGAAATTGTTCAAGAAATTCAGCCCAGGGGTCGCAGGAAGGAAGGCCATATACCCAAATGGTGACCCCAAGAGTTTCAACATACTCTTGAACTGGCTCCATACCCATACGCTACCAGTCTTGACTGCCAAGTTTGGAAAGGGGGATGGAGAAGTTGAATACTTTGGTTATCAACCTGATAAGCTATATTATCTGCTTGCAAAGTTCGAACTTTTCAATCTGGCAAACCACATCATGGATTGCCTTAAGCCATGCCACCATTATCTTTATGTTGGATTCTCCAACGAACAGATAATGTCCATATATAACCAAGACATATATGGCCAAGAGACTGGTGAAGAGGTCCCATTTTATGGACTTCGAAAATTTGTCTCCATGTGGTTGCTCCACGAGTGGATCAGTCCGGGCTTCGAGCACAAGTTGAGCACAGAGGCTGAGTACGAGTCTCTTCTGGGAGAGCCTGCAATTTTCCAGGACCTAGGTCACCTCCAGGCTGGTCTCGAGAGAAAATGTCCATGGCACCTGTTGACTTGCAGCTTGCATAAGCATGATGAGAACAACCGTTGTGCGCAACGGATGTTCACATTCGAAACTGTGGAGTCAGGTCAAGGCGACATTTCAGTATTTACTCGACTGAAATAAGCTAAACTGGGAAAATGGCATGGCTATACACCCAACCACAGTGGAGTAAAGGCGTTCAAAAAAGCTGTAGCTTTTGAGACTGGTTTTTGGATCGCCAATGCTTTTCAAGTCAACGGCTTCTTGTGTTTTCGGGACGGCATAATGGTGGCATGGCGCGATTGGGGTTATCATGGGTATAAGCGAGATCTCGGGTGCTGGTTTGGGTACATCTTGGGTGTTTTGCGGTGTTAATGAAAAGGTTGGATAAGGAGTTTGTGTGATTCGGGAGGGTTTACAGCATATATACCCCGTAAACCATATCAATTATCAGTTATCACTGATATGGTTGCGATATTTTGGGCTAGGATACCGGAGTTTTGTAATAGTTTGGAAAATTTGGGATAGATACCATCTACGCTATTGAAATTGAAATTTGGTTTATGTAACTACAGATGTCCCATCGTAATTCTTTGAAGCTGACTACTGGAGTTTTTATGTAAGTGCTGTGGCCCATGAATTGGAGTGATGGCAGCATCAAATGCACGGTACCGCCATAGGAAGTAATTGCCATCGCTCAGTGCTTCAATCTCAGTCGCCCTGTGTATCGCCTTAAAGTTAACGCTGACCAATTTTAAGATACACAGAGCAGTCTTCCCAATTTTTTCATCTTCACAGCTAAGCCAGGAGCTTCAGATTTAAAGCGGTTGTTTGAGATCAGCTACAAGAACAACAACCAAAATATTTTGTTTGATTTCATGAGGTTCCGGATAAGCCTGGATGGAAAGTGCCTGGAGCTCTCACAAATGACAGAAAAGGGGCATGCAACCGACAATTGGACTTTTTATATCCTGTTAGAACTTCGAACATTTTATCCGCAATATTGAAATTGTTTTCCATTGAAGCTCCTGATATAGCCATATATATCACAAGATGAGAGGAAACCTCGCAGGCGATGCTAATTACAGCAGATGCAGCACTGTTAATTTCAAGTTTCCGCGTGATTTGTTGCCCCTCTAGATTTTTAAAGTACCCCTCGGTCAATTTTCAGACAGGTGGACCAGGAAATGGAAGTAGTGAAGTCGTCATTCACGACTTCCACGATATCCAATAACGTTAATAGCGTTCTCCCCTACGATACCAAATTCGGAAATAATGTCGATTCCAAACTCCGTGCATCAATTAAAGATTTTATTTTCAAACTTGATTCTTACCCTCGAATATCGACAAACTCACAAAGTTGATATGAGTTGCTATTGATAGATTAACCCCTAAAGCACTATATCAATGTCGTAATTATTTACTGTATGGGGAGGTACTCTTTTAAATGGAAGTTTAGACAAGCAGCGAGATATTTAATTTAGCTACCCAGGGCAAGTTTCCTCAGTCTTCCCACTACATCTTCACAAGTAATTCATATTCCAAGCACGGCATTAGTATATGATCATCTCACACTCAAATGCAAGCTTCAGAATAATTGTTCACAGACCCTAATTATTTCAACCAGAAGCATGGCCCAGGAATAAAAGCTCGATGAATAAAGTACAGCATCGAGGAAATCTTCGAAAACATTTTCGAAGCCTCAACTGCAAGTATACAATTTCAACTTTCACGAGCACGGATGTATTGCGAATAAACCTTCGATTTCAATATCTAATCAAAACTCCCAGAAAATGAAGAAGAAAAGTAATTGCTTCTGCGAACAAGAATATAGATTAAAAAAAAACCACACACCAAGCCCAAGACAGCACACACTCTTCAACTCCAGCCCTCTTCATACCCTACTCCACCATCTCCCTGATAAAAGTCTATCATTCCCGAAAATAAAGAAAATCAAAGTTCACGAGAAGTAGGAACAACACGACTGAACAAACACATACTAGCCTCACAAGGTTCAGAAAGATTCTCCACGGGCAGCGCCACCGTCGTACTATTCGTCGATTCGGGCTCACCAATCGTTGAAGATTGAGCGGTAACAGGTCCTATAAAGGTTGATGATAAAAGCAAACTACTCATTGCGGCTGAAAATTTTGAAGATGTAGATTTGGAGATTGAGTAGATGCTAGATGCTGGGATGACGATTGAAGAGACGGCAACGGCGATTGAAGACGAGGATTCTTCGGAGAGGCGTGAGGAGAGAATTCTGGTTGTTGCTGGGATAATGATGTTGGGGAGGAGTTCGGAGAGGAAGGAAGAGCTAGAGAATATGGGAGATTGGGAGGATGATAGTGAAGTGGTATCGAATGTTTGAACGGGATTCGAGCCGGACGGTACATATGAAGGAATGAATGATGAGGATGTGGTAGTATCTAAGGATTTTGTGGAAAGTGAGCTCGATCCCTGTTGGCTCGATAGAGAGGTTGAAAGTTCGGTGCTCGTGGATAATTTCGAGGGGGTTAAGGAACTGGAACCAGATGATAAAGATTGGGATAGTGATGGCGACACTGCTGCCGAAGGCTTGGAAGACGGGAAAGATACCGCCGACATGCTGGAAGATGAAATGGTTGAAGCAGAGCTAGAAGATGATGTGCTCGTCGATGAACTACGTTCTGAGGCAGTTGACCTACTTGAAGATGGCGTTTGAAATGCCGAATTAGAATTAGAAGATACACGCGTCGAAGTCGAGGTAGAAACCGATGTAGTAGTTGTTAAAGAACGAGCGATGAGTGATGACTGAGATATTGAACTACTTGAGCTTGAACTCGTACTTCGTGTAACTATAATAGAGGTAGCAGTACTGGAGTAACAACTTCCCAATGTTACTGTACTGGCAGTAGTATACATTGCGGGAAGAGACGTCGCACAGATACCAACTCTATCGGGATTAGAGCTCCGGTATACACCAATTGTTCCATTACCACAGCAGAAATCGCTGTTGAAGGTACCGATCGTGACGCGATATTGGTTCCATGACCTATCTGCGCAAGCATTAAGCTGATTAAAGCAATCCGTGCCTTGATTACGTTAGCTCCAAGAAATAGAAAGTCGGGCGGAAAGAACGTACTGCCATTACAACAATAAGGCGCAGGTCCTGATCCTGTTATGCAAGTTTGGCCAGAGGGACAATAGTATCCAGTAGTCCCCGGACATACGGATTCTCCAGCGAGTTTTGCTACTCAACCCAAGAGACCGGAAAGAGGTGAGTAGAGAGCATATCCTATGCCGAGTCCGGCTGTACCGCTACATCCAGAGCCGCATCCACCTGGGGCATTAGTACCGATAAGACAGTCGCAAGCATTTGCGACAGCACCAGAGCCTCCAAGTACAGCACAAACACCACTAGCAAGTCCGTTAAGTAAAGGGGACCCCACAATCCTGAGTAACGGACACTGCACAGACGCTATGGCCGCTACAGCAAGATAACAAGCATTTACAGGACAGCACGCCATCTTGTATACTACTCAGCGTCGATCAATGGTGGGGATTGCTTTTTGCAAAAAAAGAAAAAAAAAGAAGGGGAAACGTCAGATATCATTAGTTTTACAAAGTTCCATAATCAGGAATGCTGGACTTCGACGCGATCGCGTATGGAATGCGGGTGAAATAATTTCGCGGTTAAACGGCATATGGCACGGGTTTGGAGGAATGGCATTTGTGCAGATCATAATCATCACTGTCAAAAGTTTAGGCGATCGTGTAATAGTTCTGCTACTGCTACTGCTTGGCAACATACTTGCCAGCATATTAACTTTTGGGTAGCTAGGGATAGATTTCGATACATGAAAGAAAGGGACGTAGGAGAATAGGTAAGGAAATCTTATCACCATCCATACAGATTGCAACTTTCATGTGCGACCGAATGGGACAGAAATTAGTATGGCGTGAGGTCTTACGGAAATGTAAGAAATATCAACGTAGAACTTGCCATTCTTGAATAGACTATCAACCGCCAGAAAGGCCTTGGAAAAGATTTCACATGACGGCGGAATGTATCTGCCAATGATGTAAGGGATACTATGCATACATGTGCCAGATTACCGAACTACTTCTTTCGTGCCTAAACTTAGACATTGGAAATTCATAGATCTAATTATCTCACAGATAACAGTCCACTTCTTGACATTAGAGCTTTCTGCATCGATATCTCAAAAGTGTCTACGAGGTATTCGTAGTTGAGATTGAGGTGGTTTACACATTTCCGGAAATCCGCGGGGTAGTAAAAGATATATAATTGAGGAACAGTGATTGGATCCGATAGGTGGAGTGAGTGGGTCGCCAGGGTATGAAAGGGGCGCGACGTCGGAGGCTGCTGCTTTATTCTATGGAACACAATAAGATGGTAGACTATGAACTGTGCGTGAACAGGACAGATGTTGAGATTTGAATGGATTGAAAAGGTATCTTATTACAATTGAGAACGGCCATCACTGCCCTACCGCTAAATGAAGGGGCTGGCTCGCTTCGATCCTACATGTGACTAAGCTACTAGGCGGACATTAGCTAGTACTAGTTGGTTACAAATGAATGTCAGAGCGAGAACCATCAACTTCTAAGCGGCAATGTAACTGGCCATTTAAAGGTTAGTCATCCCCCATCAACCCGCATGGAGGGGCAACATGAAATTTCTTATCGATGGCGTTATTTCACGATAACAGCTTGCTCAGCAAAAAATACTCATCATACATTCAAACACCGAGAATAAGAACTTAGAAGTCACTTGGGACGGAGTTGGTAAGGAGATATTTCGTTCTTTTATTTTAGTTTCTTATTACAGATTGAATATTATATCTTTGGCTTTTGGCTTCATCAATATTCATCTCTTTCATATTTTCTACTTCATTCCTTTGATCATAGCCTTATCTATCTGATAAGATTATTCCCTTTGGCCTCTTGTTACCATCCATCTATTTTACTACTCATTGTGAAGTATCAGAGGAAATTGAACGTATCCATTATGACTCCAATATCTCTCCTCACAGCCATTGATTCAACTTCTCATATTCATCTTATAGTTGGGTCCAATCCATTAGCAGGAGCAAGATGTACAAAATCAATCGAAGTAGGAGCAAAACCAATTCTCATTGCGCCTGAATCCTCCCAATTGCATTATACATTACAAAAACGAATTGAAAATGGCGAAGTAGAATGTTTGAAGAAATCCTTTGAAGATGATGATGTTATGACCTTGGGAAGAGAAGAAATTGGAAGAGTAGTCGATGCAGTGTTTGTCACCTCTGGACCGCGAGATCCCTTGAGTATGCATAACTTCTTTGCATGAGAGGTCGCAAAGCTAACATGTTCAGGCGCGCATATCTCTCAACTTTGCAAAAGAAATCGCATACCAGTAAATGTAGCAGATGCATCGAATCTTTGTACTTTCTCCCTCCTTTCAACACATACCGACGGACCACTTCAAATCGGCGTAACGACCAATGGCAAAGGTTGCAAACTCTCCTCTAGAATCCGTCGTGAAATCGCCTCCTCGCTCCCTACAAATTTAGGGGAGTCATGTCTACGACTCGGTACGATTCGCAGACGTATACAAGAAGAAGATCATCTGGCACATCTCACTGCAGCTGGGGACTTGGATAATGAAGAAGAAATAGATCAGAGTGCTACTTTCAATAAACTCATTACGGAAGCAGACCTCGATGCTGCGAAAAACAGACGTATGAGATGGCTTTCCCAAATCTGTGAATATTGGCCCCTTCGTCGATTGGCCTCAATTACAGATTCAGACGTCGAGAGTGTTTTAAAATCATATGCCACCAATCCATCAACTTCGACACCGCTCGACACATCGATCCTGGATTCCCGCGTGTCTAAACTTCCCCAAATAATTTTGGCTGGTTCAGGACCAGGACACCCCGATCTTCTCACTCGCGCAACTCACAAAGCCATCCTCTCTGCTGACATAATTCTCGCCGACAAACTCGTTCCCTCCGGCGTTCTCGACCTAATCCCCCGACGAACTCCCATCCACATCGCTCGCAAATTCCCCGGCAACGCCGAACTCGCCCAACAAGAATTATTATCACTTGGACTAGCTGGTCTGCAGGCTGGCAAAACTGTGCTGCGTTTGAAACAAGGCGATCCGTATATATACGGACGAGGAGGCGAAGAGTTTGAGTTTTTCCGAAAAGAGGGGTATGGAGATCGAGTTGTTGTACTTCCGGGTATCACGAGTGCATTGAGTGCGCCGCTGTTTGCGGGAATACCGGCAACGCAGAGGGCGGTTAGTGATCAAGTACTTATATGTACTGGAACTGGAAGAAAGGGAAAACCTACTGTGCCGCCTCAATATGTGGCCACTCAAACTGTGGTGTTCTTAATGGCACTTCATAGGATCAAGGGTTTGGTAGCTGATCTCACCACTCACGATTCCGAAGATGCAAAGATAGTTGATGAGAACCGGGAAGTCGATCAAAGCAGGAAATTATGGCCACTAAGCACCCCATGTGCAGTCATAGAACGAGCTTCATGTCCGGATCAAAGGGTGGTAAGGACATCTTTAGAATGGGTGGTAGATGCCATCGAAGAAGTGGGTAGTAGACCACCTGGACTCTTGGTACTAGGTGCTGCGTGCGAGGTTTTGTTTAATCAAAATTCTAGAAAAGAGGGGAGGAAATGGGTTGTCGAAGAAGGGTTCAAGGGGTTGGATGATTTAGGGCTAGGAGAGATGGGTTTGGCGGTCTGTGGTGGTCAGGGGGTGAGGCCAGATGTGGTGAGGGGGGATAGTTTTGGAAGGGAATTAAAGGTTTAGATTTTATGGAGAGAGGAAAAATATGATACCATAGTTTAAAAAGCACTTGAGTTTATTTATGTCTATATTATTTAAACTAAACTTCAACGCTTCCCTTAATGAAGCGGAGCCTGAGATGGCCATCATTGTCGTGCATTTAACTTCCCCTATGTTACCCTGAGACGGGTTTAATACAAGGCTCAGTCCCCACTAAGAGTTAGCTCAAGGACTCTCAGGGGGGAAGAATATGCAACATGTGTTGCTAAGCACAGCACGTGGGCATATCCTCATAGCACAATTCAGATTACATATAGTAAACTTCATATCATCATAACCCGCCTGGCATCTTCTGCTATTCCTTCCCAGTGCAATGAATATCCTACCATTAACTTTCGTTCACTTTGGAATGCGACCTCTGGCATATAGCAAGCTCGAACTGGATTGCAGCGATGAAGCTGGATCTGGCTTCACTTTGCGGGATTTGGATCGATCTCCGGAATGACATGCCCTTCCTTGGAACAAAAATTTGTCCGATTGGGAGGAAGGGATTGGATAACAGCGTTATGCGTTACGGAATGCTTGACACTCAAGGAAACTCATCCTCAATATCCCTTGCCGCAAATGCTTAACCAGATTCCCAAAAATCACTCATCAAACGCCGGCGGCGCAACACTCATCCTCAACTGTCTCTGTCTCTGCTGACTCTGCAACCCCAGCCTCTCAACCGCATATCCCAATCTCTCCTTCTTCTGCCTCAACACCTTCAACCTCATAGCCTTTTCCTCATTTCCTCCTCCATTTCCACCTCCACTTCCACTTCTTCCCAAACCCATTTCCCAGCTCTTCTTTCGACTTAATTTCGAAGCTTTAGATGGAGGGTTTGTGGTGGAGGAAGTGGAGGATTCGAGACGCCCGGATAGGAGTTGGGAGCGGGCGATTAGTTGTTCTTCTTTTCGTTGGAGACGGGAGATTAGGGATTCGGAGCGGGAGAGGAGTGTTTCGATTGCGGGTTCGAGTTCTTCGGCTAGGGAACGCTGGGCTGCGTGGAGGGTTGTGGAGGGGGTTAGTTCGAAGTGCTGGGGGTTGGTTAGTTTGTGGTTGTTTTTGGGGATTTGGGATGCGGTGGTTTGCAGATGTTGAGGGGGGAGAGGGAAAGGAGGAGGGGGGATGCGGATTGATCTTTATGGAACGAGAAAAGGAGGGTCATACTCTAGTAGTACTAAGAACAGATTTTAAACGTGGGAAATCTGATATCCCGGAATCAAGTATGGAGATGCTGTTGTCCAAGGTAGTGAGGGAGGACCGGAGAGAAGCTACGGAGGAGGAAAGGAGCGCGGAAGGACTTTGCGTATTCATTTTGTAGATTCGGTGAGTATGTGGCTGAAGGTGAGTAGTGGAATGCTAGAGTAGCTAATTGAAAGTTTGGAAGTGATATACTGCTGTAGATTGAGGTTGTTGATATTTGTGCTGGAAAACGCGATGGTTGCTGGGACAGGGATATTTACTCCCATGTGAATTTTTGGCGGCGTGAATGAAGGGTCACCGGGGATGTATGTCAACAGGTACCCTAATTAGATACTTACTTGTGGAAAGTTGCAAGTGTCTTTCGAGTACGGAGGAGTAATCCATTCAATGTGTACAATAATTCGAAAAATTATATTTCAAGATGTAAAAAATCTCTCCTCTGTTTACGTAGTGACTACATGCTTGAACTTCCAAATTTCAACAACTCACAAACCGCATATCAACGGTCTAGGTTTTACGTAAGCCATTTTCGCAAGCATCCTTATCAGAAAATAATCTCAACAACCTCAACAGTAACATCTCAATTATCAGCACATCAAGCCAGTATATTCAAGATGGCATCAATAGTACCAAGATTCAGATGTCTCAATGTGCCCCCATTGCGACAGACATCAAGAAAGATCCTCGCAGTTCCTGCTGCAACTTCACGATCATTCGCCACTGAAACAGATGCATCCGAGCCGGCGCCCATCGTAAAACGACGTCCTACATACTTCAAAGACAAGATCAATGCCGTACCGTCGTTTTCGGAGTTTGTCGGCTTGCCAGAGAAAGCTCTAACTCCTGAAGATGCACTCGAATTGCGAACTGCGATGGTTGGTCCTCCTGGAAAGAAGAGGCAAATTACAAGATTACCCGAATGGTTAAAGACGCCAATTCCGGACAATTCGAATTACAAAAAGATCAAGAAGGATCTGCGAGGGCTTAACTTACATACTGTGTGCGAAGAAGCTCGATGTCCGAATATCTCAGATTGCTGGGGAGGTAGTGATAAAAGTGCTGCTACTGCGACAATTATGTTGATGGGAGATACTTGCACAAGAGGATGTCGATTCTGTAGTGTTAAGACATCAAAAGCTCCTCCTCCATTGGATCCTCACGAACCGGAACATACAGCTGAAGCATTGTCTAGATGGGGTTTGGGATATGTTGTTTTGACATCTGTGGATAGAGATGATCTTGCGGATGGAGGGGCAAGACATTTTGCAGAGACAATTATGAAGATTAAGCAGAAGAAATCTTCAATCTTGGTCGAGGCATTGACCGGTGACTATGGCGGAGATTTGGAAATGGTTAAATTGGTTGCGGAAAGTGGTTTAGATGTTTATGCGCATAACATGGAGACTACTGAAGAACTTACCCCGTTCGTTCGGGATAGAAGAGCGAAATACCGCCAAAGTTTGAAGGTTTTGGAAGCAGCGAAGAAAGCTAAACCTTCATTAATCACAAAGACAAGTATTATGCTTGGATTGGGAGAAACAGAGGAAGCATTATGGCAAGCATTGAGAGGTATAATATGGTCTTCTGTCTATCATTTCGTTCAGTCATTAATATTTAACTTCCAGATCTCCGAGAAGTCGACGTTGACGTCGTGACTTTCGGCCAATATATGCGCCCTACCAAACGTCATATGAAAGTAGAAGAATATGTTACACCCGAGGTATTCGAGATCTGGCGTCAACGTGCATTAGATCTTGGATTCTTATACTGTGCCAGTGGACCTCTAGTAAGAAGTTCATACAAAGCTGGTGAGGCATTCATAGAGAATGTTCTTAAGAAGAGAAAAGGTGTAACTATATTATCTGATGAAGCTACGGGTATGGCTAAAGCAATTGTATAATAATGTCTCAATCTTATAATGAATACCTCAACATGTGATAAGATGAGAATGGCGTTTGGGATATATCATTGGTGGTGGGAAGCTATAGATGATAATTGCATGTGATTACCAAGTTAGACATTTGTTATAAATTATAAATATTTTTTTCAACCATTTTTATTCTCCTGTCCCTTATCTTGAATGATCCGCTTGATATCTTCGAATTTGTAAGGTCGAGACAGAACACATCACGGATCAGATCAATATTTTCGCGCTAACGAGAAATCAACTCACTACTATGAATGGATCACACCCTCACAGCAATCGTGGAAAACAGAAAAGAAGAAAGAAAAACATGCCATAAAAATAATATTCCCCTCCCAATCTCGCACTCCTTCCTTTCCCCAGCTTCTCATCCCAACAGCCGCAACAGAACATCCCAAAATTCACTATAATCAAAAATTACTCTTATGCCTCCCTCTTTCTTTTACTTCTTACTTCGCTTATGCAGCTACTCCACACCCTAGCCCCTACCTATCCTTAATTTTACGGGTTCAGTGTACAGCGATAGTGGTGGGTGTGATGATGAAGATACTTGAATGGATGGGTTTAGAGGGATGATGGGATGGTGGAATTTCGGAATTGTGTTTCTGCTCTTCTATTGTTTTTGTTTTTTCTTTTGGTACTGGCAGGCAGATGTGTTTGGTGATGAAGTTGAGATATTACTTGGAGATAGGATGTTATTGTGGTGCTGGATAGTTTATTAATCTATTAGTGGGTTTGATGATGTTTTGATGGATTAGTGCGATTCTTTTGAGTGCAGAATGTATTAGAAATGTTTATTTGCGTAGATTAGAGAAGTCTAGAAACAAAGAGTGTAGATTTTGCGCTGCACTTTTCTGCGTTTTCTGCGTATAATTATAGGGTGCTGGGGTTCTGTCGCGTGGATAACCTTATATCCTCGTGGAGGGGAAGTAACCTTGGGAAAATTTTTATCCTACGATTATTAGAGGATAGTCATACGTAGTAATATATATTAATATTCCATTGTTAGGTGTACATGTAAACCGGGTAGCCATGGTCCGATTTTAGTATTTAGGCATTCAGCAGACTAGCATATGAAATAGTTTTCGGTGCAGAGCGTCGTTTTTGTAATTGTTGTTGAAAATGAGTTGTTTGGAAGTAGTAGTATTATTAGATGTAGGTTGAACTAAGGATCTAAGTTACAGTAATGGTAGAATTGAAGATATTCCCAATTATGGTCCGTGCACCATAATGGTCATATGACCTCAATTCTAGGCCCATAATGACCTTAATTTCAACAATTGTCATATTTATTGGTAATCCTACATTTTCGACAACAAAATGTATGATTCCCGATGCCACTTCTTTTGGACTTCTAACATAGATAGCTAGGTAAAAAATACTATTTACTTAATATGATGCAGCCTTGCTGTGGGCAGCATTGTAAAAAGTCGGTATGCTCGCTTAATATCTTACATAAAGGAGAGTGATTGCTCCCACGCCCACACAAAACTAGGCACTTATCTATCACAAATCGTTAGGTCATTTGCACATCAGAGGTATAAACAATTTCCCCACTTTCAGAGATTGAATGCGGTTTGTCCTATTAGCAAACACGTCCTATAAAGTTCACAGATTGTTTGTTAATTAAATGTTAGTATCCAGTCTCAGCACCCCTCTTTAATGTTAAATGTTTATTCAACTCTTCATTATTTGTTTACTGATACTTCTCCACCGTTCTTTTGCTCTTTTTGCTCTTTTCTGATTTCTGATTTTTTTACTCTTTATTCTTGCAAACTTTGTCTAAATGAAAATCTACACCATTCATTCTTCTAAATGCTCGCCCCTATCTCAACACTAATTTTCCTGCTTTTGTTCACATATTACATCGCAAATCGAATAACTACTCTTCTCTTCATTATTGTTTTGCTTTTTGATAATTTTCCAATTTTGCACCATTAGTCCCTTCAGCTTGCTTTTTTAAGAGGAAGTCCATTAAGTTGGCGATTTTCATAATCATTCTCTTAGCATGACAATCTCTAGCGAGTACAAATTTCCGAAACATGCTGTTATTGTATATGGCCAAAAAAATTCACAAGCTTCACAACTTTGAAGCCGCCTCCTTTTCCATTACGAAGCCTTCCAATATCCGACGGATATAAGGCCAAACAGGTTCAACCAAGGAATGACGCAATTTATCCACGACTGTCCACTCAAGAGTTGTGAAACCCTGACCACGAGCACGATAACTTTCGAGCCCAGTCATAAGTGCTTGAGCCCTTGTCAGAGGAACAAAAACATCTTCCTTGCCATGTAGCATATATAATACAGTATTTTTTGCCCAACTTTCAGACAATCCATTTTTCTCTTGCAATTCGGCTATAGTTTCTAAAGGCGTTGCAGAAAATCCCGCCCATGTAATCGCAGCTCCCAGATCGGCGGCTCTTCGTCTCGTAAGTAGGAATAAGTACAGAATCGACGCGCCCTGACTATCACCCATGAAAATAATTCGGTTTGGAGGTGTACCCGTTGCAACTTCCGCATCAATGAGAGACTCAAAGTAGTCAAGTGAGACTTCAATATCATGCACATCAGAATTATGCTGTCCGAACTCGTGAATCTTTGAAGGGTCGCCAGCAGAAGGAACGGGTTGGTCTATGTTATACCATGTATGTTTTCCTGGGGTTGGCCATTTATTTGGTAACCCTTCCGGAATAATGATCTTAACATGTTGGAGTGAAGGTGACTTGTGGATGTGATGAGCTACGGATAATCTGTTTGGAGGGTGTTGGTTGAATTTGTCGGCAGACCAACCATAACCGTGTAGGAAGATAAGCGTGGCAGCTTTGTCAGAGTTTGTGGTAGCTTTTGGCGGCGAAATGATAATAGGAAGTCTCCGGTGAATTTCTAAGGACATTTTGTTACAATTGATAATAGTATTAAGTATAGATGCGCTCCACGGTACTGTTGACTACTTTATCGTTGCTAATCGCAAGAAATATGTTATAGACTCTTTAAATGTTGAAGCGGGATCACAATATGGTGAGGTATGAAACAATGATAATCAGTTAGGAGCTGTGTAGTGGAAACTAGGCTATGACAAGGGTCGGGAAGCTAGGCTTAAATAGTAAGAGCTTATCCGATAGCCAGTCGAAAAGAATTAAACAGTGGATAATTCTGACTAATCAAACTCTTGCAATGTAGAACCATATTACCGGAAGTCACGAAATGCCGCCTCTGAGTTGCACAGTACAAGCTCGCTTGTAGGTCAGCACTCGTTCTGCGGGATATGATTGTGAAGAGATTGTGTTGTGCGACAATATTAACATTACACCACCATTGACCCGAGACTTGCAGAACTAGTGCTACTCTCTTATCACCTTGAGCTTGTAGGTGTATGTCTTCCGTGTGCCAACTGTCTTCTGAAGCCGCGGTCCGCAACCTGGAAATATGGAAATTTTCCGAGAAGTTGCTTTTGAGACTGAAAGCTTCGGGTAGTGATGGTCCAATGCTAGAATGTATCATCCAAAGGGAGAGATTGTATGGCGGTTTGCTATCAAAATTAAGCGAGCCGTATGTAAATATTTATTGGAGGCCATATTTAAGAGAGAAAAGGATATGATGGATAACCTTCAGTGCGTTAATCACAATTTTTTGATGTTCAACAACCTTGGTAATTTGCCAAAGAACAGTCTTAGAGTCTCTTTTACAGTGATGCTTTAGTTTGATATATGTTTACTCGGATCACACCTAACTATCTCATCCAATCCTCTACGGTTTTTCCATACCATCAAGCTTAGTCCTTAGTCAAGTCTTCTCGGTCGACCGCAAGGCCCCAAATCGTACATGCAATGCGCAATGTGCTGCTATATTATCACAAACATATGTACGATATCTACGTGAGAACGGGATTACACGTTCCGTCATATTTCATGAATCAAATCCAGAAAGATATAATAGAGCTACCGGCGGATGTGCTCTACATGCAGCACTCAAACCTGGTCTGAGTCGAGGGAGATTTCAATGCCTTCAATCATTATTAATTAGAGTTCTCTTTCCCAGAGATGTTCTCGGATCCAGGTTCACATAGTCTCCAGTCAAATGCTTTTAAGCTATGGCATTACGCTCAAACTACGAAATGTGCTTCCAAACATTGATCTATCATCAATTGTAAGTACTCACGTGCGTAGCAACCAAATAAAATATGAATCTTTCGGCAATATATCAAGCAAGATGTATCAAGACGCGGAGATTGAAATAATAAAGTTCATGTTATCGGCTAGGTGAGGCTAAAGAGGGAGCTAACATGTAGTGAGAAGAAAGCAACTCTGGAGATTTTGCGGCGAAAGAACATTATCCTCGATATCAGTATCCATACTGTTTTCCAAATGGTGTACACAAACAATGATGCATAGCGGAGGAATGTAATGAGTAGAGATGAAGAAATAAGACGGACATCTCTGTTGGGCACTAGCTCTGAACGGTACATGATTATGGAGGGAGGAATTGCTTTTCAGATTTGCGTTACACAGTCAAAGCTTTAAAAAATAGAGTACAGAGAACATACCACAACGAGTAGTTTTACTTTTGCATCTTAGTGATACCAATATGCTAGAATGTGAAAAATGCTGAGAAATAAACGCACCATATATAAATGTCTGACTATGCTTGCTGCTTCTCTTTACGATTCAAGAACTACAGATTCATGATCCATTAACCATCGAGATAACTTGAACACTAATTATTTAATCGGGAAATCCGGAATCCAGCTCGGATTTCGCAGGTATAGGATAAGGACTCAGGCGAACTGACTAATGTGGTGGCATTTTGTTTCCTTTGCAATTGAGAACAATCTAGCACCCACCTATGTAGATGGCGAGACAGACGGCCCAACAAGCATAAGCTTTATGCCAGTTTCGATGCAGGAGATAGATACAGGAGCATCGCTTGGGGTTGTGACAAGGATTGAGGTTAGTAGCAGAAAAAATGAGAGAAGAGAGAAAGAATGGGAATGGTGAATGGTCTACGAGGCAGTTGGAAGGCGGAATCTATGATGACAATAGAGACTGGCGGTTCTGTGTTGCTGCGATCATTGCATGCGAGTAATGGAATAGCGTTATGGAGGAGACATGTCTATGCTAGAAAGATGCATCGCATCGTTTCTCCACGCACCCAAACGAAAGCGAATACAGAAGTCCCGCAGTTTAACCAAGCTGACTAATACCAACGAATCAACAACCCCCGGCTATCATCGCACCACCACCAAACCCCGCGCGCATCTACGAAACTCCGACAGGCACGCACAACAAACCGGCTAAGTACATAGCCGGCACAAATCCCCAGCTTAAGAATTAGCTTCAACCAACGTTCGTTGCCGACGAGTAATGATATCCAGCTTGACACGATACATGCGTACATTTTTCTGTAACATGATACATTTCTTAAGCATTTATCCCCCCCTCTCAGGAAGTAGTGCTATCTGAAGAGGAAAAGAGGGATTCCAAGATAATATGATATGATGTGGATCTATCTGGCAGCACTGGCCATGTACTTGCCGGTCTCAATTTCTTAATTGTTTGGATGTGAAATTGGTGGTTTTTTGGGTATATTATTTTACTGGTATCCCATCCCATCTATATTCTTATCTATCTACCTACCTACACAAGACCAATGTTCTTTTAGTTGATCGGACTTAGATCTTGCTTTTTCGTTATAATAACCTTATTGCACTGCATTATTATTTTTTTGGCTAGAAGCTGTGTCATATGCGTTTCATACTCTGTAATTTATATTGATATTATATTGCCATCCATATCAATTATATTTCATATTTTCCTCCTTCTCGATACAAAACTCGTCATCTACACAAGCAAGCGAAGAGACAATCATCATTCATCATGTCTTTTAAACCAGCAATAGCAAGCATGTCCCTCGGACGCTGTTTCGCAGGTCATAGCCTGGAAACAAAATTCAAAGCCGCTAGAGATGCTGGTCTCTCTGGTATCGAAATGTGTAAGAACACCACCTATCTTCATCATCGTCATCATCGTCATCATCAAAACTAAACCCATCAATAGTCTACGAAGATCTAGCCGACCTAGCCTCTACACTCCCCTCCCACCCATCCCCATCCTCTCACATCCACGCCGCGCAATACATCCGCTCCCTCTCCTCATACTATTCTCTCCCCATCATAGCCTGCGGCCCTTTCTTCTGCGACGAAGGACTTCTCTCCCCCTCAGCCCGAAAATCCAAACTTCAAGACCTACACCTCTGGTTCCAAGTTTGTCGTATCCTAGGCACAGACATCATCCAAATCCCATCTACATACTCCCGCTCATCCAGCATCAACCCACCCTCCCTCTCAAAAATGATCACCGATCTCCGCGAAATAGCCGACCTGGGCGCTGCCCAAAAACCTCCCTTCAGATTCGCTTTTGAGAATTTATGTTTCGGGTCATATATCGATACGTGGAGCGGGGCGTGGGAAATTGTCCAAGGCGTAGATAGGGAGAACTTCGGCTTATGTCTGGATACGTTCAACATCGCCGGACGGGAATTTGCAGATCCGGCTTCACCCAGTGGCACAGTACCGAATGCACATGTTGCGTTTAAACAGAGTATGGAGAAGATGGTGCGAACGATTGATCCGAAGAAGGTATTCTATATGCAAGTTGTGGATGCAGAGCGTCTGGCTAGACCATTGATTGAGGGTCATGAATTTTATTCTGAGGAGATGAAAGCACGGATGTCGTGGAGTAGGAATTGTAGATTGTTTTTGGGTGAGCAGGATAGAGGGGCGTATTTGCCGGTGATGGATGTGATGAGGGCTATTTGTGATGGGTTGGGATATAGGGGATGGGTTAGTTTTGAGTTATTTAATCGGAGTTTGGTGGAGAGGGGCGATCATGTGCCGATGGAACATGCTGAGAGGGCAGCGAGGAGCTGGGAATACGTTTGCGGGGAGATGGGGTGGGAGAATGTGTGTGCTAATGTCTATGAGAAGAGGGAGGAGAAGGAGAAAAGAGGGGAGATAGGAAGTGAGGTTATGGCTCGATTGTAAGTTTTGGATGTTTTGGATATGGCATTAGGAGTATAATATAATACGTGCATCTACATGGCGTTTGTGGGGATGAGGATATTTTTGCATCATGGCGCATAAGCATATAGTTTGCGATTATACGGTCTTTTATATGTACTTGTTGGATATACCGCGAGAAATTCTTCCACTATTAATATTGTACACAATGATACAATCTCATTAAAGCTCCCCTTCCGAAACGAAGACGCATCAACCATTCCCACCAGAATTCCTTCTTTGTTCCTCGGCAGCACTTAATGCTTGGAGTATCTGTCCAGCCTCAATTCCTTCATCCCCATGTGCAAAATCTATGCCTCTTCCAAACCCAGCATCATCGGGCATACTCATTCCTGTGTTCCCAAACACCTGAGTACTGATTCCTGACTGATTTGCCGCAGAGCTCGCTAATAATTGTTGCAATGTACTATTGTTTGAATAGAGCGGGTCAGGTTCCCGACAAAAGGTATAAAAGTCCTGATTTCGATTATCTGGATCCTCAAATCCGAGATTCACTAGACTCTGATCCATACTATTTGCCCTAGATGTTTGTCAGTATGGAACTTAATTTAATAGGCACGATTCCAAATGGTGAGTAACATACCATTCCATTGCATCCATGACGGCAAAATCGTTAAATATCGAATCACCATCAGTATCCAAGCTATTTTGTGCTGTCGCTCGGTGAAAATTTGGTGATTGCTGCAGCAATCCAAAGGGCATTTGATTAATGGTCCGATTTTGGTTCTTGTTTTGCTGGTGAGCACTCCAAGCGTTCAAATTCGTGGTGTTCCCATGAGGACTCTCTGGAATTCTAGGAAAATTCTCTGCCACAGAGCTGGCGAAAGCGTTGTTGGACTACATCATCAAAGACTCAGTGAGTGCGTATTGAGGAAGACGCAAGAAATATGAGGGCCAAAGCACTGTGTGAAAGAGGAGAATCAAGGTTTCCAACGGTCTTGGTTACGGCTCAGGCCTCAGCACTTCAATTATCGAACAATTCTGAACATACTAATGAATCCATTCTCACAATGCAGCGCTAGCTCGCGGAATCGAAACCCAGGAGGGGATGCACAAGTAACACATAGAACTTGGCCTTTGAGAGTACGACTTCAGGAAATCAATCAAACTTACGTGGGATGTTGGAGGCATGAGATTCTTAGCATACTGCAGATTACTTCTGTTGGGCCGTGCTACACCCATACTATTCATTGACTGGGATCGGAAAACTTGAGGACTGTAAGGCTGGCTTGTTTCGTAGCTGGCTGTGCTATTCGGTGTTTTGATTGATTGAGTTGTTTCCACGGCGGCTGGAACCATAAGATCGAACGCGGCTTGACTTTCACGTCGATTTTTTAACAGGACATTTTCAGCAGCATCTTTAAAAGATTCAAATACTGGCCAAGCTGGTTCCATTGCAGAAACGCACATATCTAAGTTATATTTCCAGTCGTCAAGAACTAGATGTCAATGAGTCAGTCATGCGATAGTCGTAACAATCAAAGACGCTTATACATCAAGGACACTTGTACATTGAATTAAAAATTAACATCGGGAAGGTTAGTAAAGAATCTTCTGCTCACCAATATGTGTGTTTTCTAGACTTCGCCTAACTGCATGGACAACGTCATATGCTTTCTTAGTGTAATATTCGAATGTGGGCGGGACAATAATAAGTCCAAATGTATGTGAATGCCGCTTTAAAAGGTGGACAATTTGACGTGCCGATCTTGTACAAGGTTCCAAATCAAGGCTTCCCTTTGGTTGACCATGGGAAAGAAGTTGACATTCAGCAAGCGTCGTAAAATATGCAACATGGAGATGATAATGGTGCGGTAGCAACGCTGAAGATTGCTCGTTATTCATTGCGGTAGAATCGGAATACAAAAACTGAGGTTGGGACTGACTCCAGGCATGTAACCTTTCCAACAAACTAGTGCTGAATTTGACAGTTTTTGAACTATCAGATACACAGCTTGCATCATTTAGTATTTGTAAAACTTGGACTAAGCGGTTGAAGGTACTCAGAATAGATGCGGGAACTCTAGAATTTCCAACGGTATTTCTTCGGACAGTGAGACAGTCCGTCCAGGGATCCCATTCCTCGAGGCCATCTTCAACCAAAATACCAATATGGTCCATATCGTCTGATCTCAAATGCGGCCGTCTTCGCAAACGTGCTGCAACCAAGGTATCTAGCGCAAAACATCCAAGAAATACATGTTTAGATCTCGAACTATGCTTTGAGGGTTTCTGGTCCTCAGACAATGGTTTCTCAAGACCAAGATCAATTGCAATCCTGACAGCTTGTCCAATAAGGATCCATGCCCTGTTTAAATGCCCAAGCCCAAGATTCGTGAGGGTTAAGATTAACAGAGCCTGCACATGGCCAAGATCAAAACTTCCTTCCTCGTTCGGAATAAGAGCTCTTGCGTGCGTGTACATTCTTTCAGCCGTCCATACATCTTGCGATACTAACCCTTGAGCATGGGGTATGTTGTTTATTGCTCTATGTTGAAATTTGGCATAAGCTATTGCAGCCCATAAAAGTGCGTGATCACCACTAATAGTCTCCGCTCCACTGGTCCTAATTTGAAAATATTGATATGAGATTCTTAACAAATCGTGCTTTTCTATAACGGGCAGCCAGCAATGCGTATAAGAAAAATATACATCAAGTAGGTGCCATGTCTCGGAGGGAAGCTCTGGCAGGTTAGTCTTGATACCACTTGAGATTGTTGGATAAGCAGGACTGAGTATTGAGCCATAATGTGCGTTAGAGAAGTTTTCCGTAGAGCTCCCGGCGGCCATCGGCGACACTGCTTCCTCTCGTATCTGGAAATCGGATTTCTGATCAGGCCAGCCAGTCATCGATGTCCTCGTTTGAGATTCATTGTCCGGAACAGATATGGGAGAATCTGACCGGCCGACTGCTAGAACAGGCCGTTTCCCTATTTGGACATCCGAATCGAGCCGTTTTCTCTTAGTGATATCAGCACTACCAGGTCCTAGTTCTAATATTGGTAACAATCTCTCAAGCTCTCTCGACAATTGAGATTTCCTCCATACTTCGGCTAGGCTGTCCGATTGGCCATCCTCATTTCTCCAGATACTAATAAGTGCCTCGTTTGTCTCGTCCCCCTTGAACATTGGGAAGTCAGTAAGTGGCGAATATCCGATGGAGTTACAAAGTCCCGAGGGGAAAGGGACACTTCTGTTACTACAATTCCCGAAAGATTTGGATTCGCTCACATCCAGAGCGTGTAATACAGAATGGATATCTCAAGCTTTAGAATAAAAAGACTAATTATGCTCACATTAAATACCGAGAGGATTTCTTCCTCAACACCTTCAACTTCCCTTATCGTTAGGCCCCATAATTTCTCTATCCCACGGACATATCCTAAAGACCATAATCAGTAATGGGTTATCAAAGGGACGCAGAGGCTGAAACAGCGAAACATATTCAAACACTCCGGCACTCCAAAGATTCAAATACATTCAACTATTCAGCCAGTGCGGATATTTAAACCAATCAGACACATCCGGACATCGATATACATTCGAACATGCAAATAGTTTGATATTCAGACAGAATTGAACGTTCATGCAAGACTATGGTCCAAAATTGAACCAAATATACGCACCTTCCGGTAATCCGCGTTTCTTCACATTCGCGTCGTATGAGCAAGTCCGACCGTGGGTCAAACAAGTTGAGCACGATGGCCGTTTCCCGTCGCATTTGTCTTTGCGACTCCGGCACTTATCGCAAGCCTGCGAAACTCGTTTTCGTTTGCCCTGTAATTGCTCCTTCGAGCCGCCTGGTACAGCCATGGCGTCCTTCTTGTTGTTCGATGATGCTTCCGCGGCCTTTGAGCTCCCGGTAAAAACTTCATGCTCCATTATTACAATGGATAACAGACAACAAGGGACGATGCCCGCTTCAGCCTAAGATACCTTCGCAAGCAAAGGACATGTCTGTCGTTGACTTAGCCGTTCCTATTTCGACTAAGGGGAGAACTGTTAGCTTCGTGGGCAAATCAAATGGGCCGTCGTTCGCGCGTCGAGGTTGTTGAGCAGCTTGGTGGGTATTCCTCTCCTGCAAAAGCTATCAATAGTCGACTCGAATGCGGCAGTGAAGTTGATTTGCAGCAACGCTATGCATTTAGTGCAATTGGATGTCTTGAAGTCTTCGTTCATTCCCCATACAAAACTTGACGTAAAACCGAATTTCCAGCTTCATCATCGACACTTTTCCCCATACCCCACAGACAGCCATGAGCACGGAAAAAGTCTTATCCACGCGTGCTTAGTAATCCTAGCTCCTCCCATGCTCATTGGTCGTCTCGCGGTGTGAGTGATCGAAGGGTTCAATGATCGGCAGTTGCCAGTTGAATCATTTAAAGATAGATCAACTTGTTACTTGTTTGTGTCTTTACGCCCTTTCCAAAAATAGGGCGAAGAAAGTATAACGTACGTACTTCGTATACGCACTCCGCGGACTGAGAAGTGGTTTCTTACAATTTCTCTTGATTTTATTCGGATTTTGATTGTACTTAGTTATTTATCTTCCAAAAAGAGGAGAAAAGTTGCCAGTTGTAGAAAGTTTATTCATCCTTCTTCATCCTTGCCTTCACAATCACGTGCCACTGCGAAGAAAAGAAATCAAAGAATGCGAGGGGAAGGATGTCTCTAACTACTCAAACCATCTCAAACAATGGAACCATGGAAAGGGCCTTGCAGTTGAAGTCAGGAGTGCAGAAAACAGGTCGAATCTTCCCTTCCGATGCATCAATTATTCTCATAGGCTCTCGAGGGTCGGGAAAGCGGAGTCTAGGTTTCATTGGAGCAACTCATCTGGGTCGACGATTAATAACGGAGGATCACTTTTTCCAGGAGATCACCGGCCTTTCTCGAGCTGCTTATGTTCAGCAGAATGGAATCCAAGAGTTTCACAAGAGGAATGTCGATGTTGCGAGGCAAATGCTGTATGCAAACCGAACAGGATGCATTATTGAATGTGGAATGGCAAGTCTCGCAACTGAAGTACAAAAGACCCTGTAAGCATCAACCTTTCATATATGTGAATGGCTGAACTCTGTTGTATCATTGGATCTATTTGGATCTCGTCTTTGAAGTTTCTTCAAGTATCCCCTTGGGAAGCTTCACTAACTTTATTGGCCTTGTAGTCGAGAATATACAAAAACGAATCCCGTAATTTATATCTTACGAAACAGTCAAAGAATTCGAGACATGCTGAATATTGGAGATTTCGAAGCAGCACGTTACGAGAATGCAGATGCTGCTCATCGATTTTGTTCAAATTATGAATATTATAATTTGCATGACAGGAGTTGTGATGGAATGGCGAGTCCTAAGGATCAAGGACTTCCCAATGTTTCATCAAAATTGAAACATGCGAAGGAAGATTTTTCTGCATTTCTTGATTTCATCACGGGGCAAGGGGTCATCCGTAATAGTTTGGAAAGTCCATTCTCCATTGCCGCGCTACCACCTGAATGCAGGCTGTACACTTATGCATTGTCTATCCGCATGTCAACGATCCCCGACCTAGATCTTCAAGAATTGGAATCTGGAGCCGATGCGGTTCAAATCAAGATTGATGTTCTAAAGACCCCCGATATCCAAAGAGGATTAGCGAAACAAGTTTCAACGGTAAGAAGGGAACTTGGAGTACCCGTCATTCTCCATGCTGAAGAGTATGCATTTGAAGGTCTCTCTTTGTCCATGTCAGAAAAAGAAGATATTTATTTTGCATTACTAGAGCATGGGTTACGTCTGGGAGTTGATTACATTGTTGTCGACCTGAGATATCCATCCGATCGTGTAATGCACCTTGTTCAGTCTTCCGGGCGCACGAAAATTATTGGGCACTATCTTCATCACGCCGAAACCTCTCGGGGATGGGATGATGAGTCTATGATGATAGAATATCGAAGAGCCGAATCCTTGGGTTGTGATATGGTCCGGTTTGCTCGAGCAACCTCCAGGGAAAGTGACAATGCAGCTGTTCGAGAGTTTTTGAGAAAAATAGAATCTATTCCGGGTCATCTCCCAGTCATCGCCTACAACCTCGGGGATCATGGGAGGAGTTCTTTAATTGAAAATCGGATTTTCACACCAGTGACGCATCCTATCATGAATTCCACAGTCAGCAAGAGTCAAATCAGACAGTTTCTACCAACAGCCGCAGAGGCTCGACAAGAACTATTTCGAAAGTCTGTCCTCGATCCGCTCCATTTCGTACATCTTGGAGCTAGTGTATCCTATAGTTTATCTCCAGTCATGCACAACACAGCTTACAAAGTTTGTGGTATGACCAATGATTTTCAATCACTGCAAGTTAATTCCGTTGATGACATTCATGCCATCTGTCAGCGACCCGACTTTGGAGGTGCTGCCATCACACAACCTTTCAAAGTTCAAATCATGTCCCGAATTGGACCACAGAGCTACCACGCAAGAGCAATTGGGGCAGTAAATACTCTTCTACCACTTCGAGCATTACCAGATGGAAGTCCTCTTTCTGGTAATACGCAATCATTGCTTCAACAAGCAAATCGCCGAAGCAAGACTGGACCTGTTATTGCTTATTATGGTGACAACACTGATTTTATTGGTATAATGACATGCCTCCGCCGTAACATTTCACCACGAAACGTCGTTCAGCCATCCAAAACAACAGGACTAGTTATTGGCGCCGGAGGTATGGCACGAGCAGCCGTGTATGCCATGATCCAACTCGGATGTCGCAAGATCTTCATATACAACCGTACGGTAGAGAATGCACAGAAAGTAGCTGATCATTTCAATTCGTGGGCTATGTGTTTGAGCAATCATGGAAAAATCGTATATGTGTTACAATCACGGCGGGAGGAATGGCCACAGGGCTTTAGCCCGCCCACTATGATTGTTTCATGTGTACCAGCACGAAGTGTGGGCGGCCTACCGCCAGCGGATTTCACGATGCCTCTAAAATGGTTGGGTAGTAATACTGGTGGAGTTGTTGTAGAGGTATTTTTCCAGTTCTTTTCTTTCGCTTTTCATTGTCCGTACTGGGCACGTTGTTCAAGTGATTTTTATTTTTGCCTTTGTGTCAAGAAATTTGTCCAAGCAGAATGCGACATTTGTGCTCAGCGGGCTGCTTAATGAAGTCCTTCTCGATCAGTTCCTCCAATGAATGCAATGATTTTAGCGCGATGTATCTCTTGTGTGGAAAACATTGCCCAAAAGAAATGCATGCTTCACGTCGCTCTCTCTATTCATTCAATTTATTCTATTTTTTAGAAGAATAACTAACATTCTCCTCCAACAGCTTTCCTACAAACCTCCACTCACCACTCCTCTCCTTGCCCAAATTCGACATTTCCGAGCCCAAACCAAAATCGCCTGGGTAGTAGTCGATGGTCTCGAAGTCCTCCCCGAGCAAGCCATCGCTCAATTCGAATTAATGACCGGTGTCAAAGCACCCAAGCGACGTATGAGAATGGAGGTTTATTCAAATTATCATAAATATCGGGAAGAGGAGTCTGAACTACAGGCAGATGGAGGCCCATCTCCGGTATTCGCTTAGACTGCCGTTGGTGGCTGGACATGGCATTGGGTACTCGACCATGCGACTAGAAAGTCGCCAAAACTGGAAACTCCAATGACGCGCCATACATTGAAATCAGAAGAGAGACAACCATTCCTTAGCTCCCGGAGCCTTACCTTTTGTGGCAGCAGGAATCGGCCAAAGATGGTTATAAATAAGATGAGTGTGGGGGGGCGGGATTATGATATGACATTGTGCAGTTTTAGCGTGGTGTTCTACTAGGTTATATTATTTATTTATTTATTTATTTATTTATATTTTAGAAACTAGGAGTTTGTGACGGAAAGACGGAAGGAATGTAGGAACACTGTGAAGTAATATATTCGCTGAGAATTAGGATTGGGATTAGGATTAGGATTAAGGATGGAGGTGGATAGATGGAATAGGATAGGATAGTATAGTATAATAAACTCAAAACTCGTCGAAATATGAATATGAATATGAAATGTAATTTTATAAAGGAAAGCTGTTTCTGATAAAGTAAAAGTAAAAGCAAAGCAGGCTAAAAGGAGAAGAAAGGAAAAAAAAAGAATAACGAAATTTAACATGTAAGGTTCCATATATCCTTTAATTCTTATGTCTTCCTAATGATATCTGATAATAATTAGAAGAGAGAATCAAATTATCCAGAAGACTCGATTTTTAACTAGGGATATTATTGAGGTCGTCATTATATAACCGGCTTATGCGTATGGATAACTGTATATTAATAATAAATATAGGAAACTCATTCATTCATTCATTTGATTTATTTTTCCTGTGACTTTAACCCTATACATTTGATTAGATTCTTGTAATCCTATCACTGACCTTCTAGAGTAATTAGGTCAAAACAAGAAAGAATCATCTTAATAATATCCTCATACTCGTAAATCCATTTCATTTCATTTCATTTCATGAGTCATGAATCATGAATCATGAATCATGATATATCTAAACATCATGTAAGACTTATAACCTTACATCCCAAAGTGCTGAACAATAGCCCTAGATAATAATATCCACCTATTTATCCCCAAAAGCCAAGCGTGCCTCCAAATATACAAGCGTTAATCAGGAAGAAAGAAAGATTCTCCCAAAGATCTAGTTTTTTCCGCCAATTTCCCTCAATGAAAGCTCACATCTTAACTTCATTAAAGTTAAACAACCTCCACATGAGCACTCTTCTCATTCCCTTCTTTATCCAATCCAATTCCACTTCCCTCCACATTCCTCCTAAACGCCTCTTCATCATCCTTCAACTCCCTCAACACAATACCATGCGCATGTCTCGCCTTCAACTCGGAGCTAAAAAGTCGATCCATACTCTCTAGCGGTATACTCTTCGTCTCTGGAACTAAGAAAAATACAAAAACAATACTGCATATCATCAGGGATGCAAAGAAGATAAAGACGCCATATCCCATCGCCTCGAACATTTGGGCCGTGAAGCGCGCAACGAGGAAGTTGAAAAACCAATTACTAGCTGCTGCAAATGCTTGACCGAGCGTGCGGACATTCTGGGGAAACATTTCAGAGTTGATGACCCAGGGTGTACCATTCCATGAAGGAGTGTAGGAAGCGGTCCATAGGTAGAAAAATGCCATTGCGGATTTGCCGCCTGCGGTGAGGGAGGTAGTGGGGTGTGAAGCGGGGTCTGCAATGGCGATGTAGGATCCGACATAGTAGAGACAGATGGCTCCAGCGAAGGCACCGTACATGAGTAGATTCCTACGACCGAAATTATCGATGAGGAAAAAGAGCCATACGATGGTGACGAGTGCCTTGATTACACCGAAGATACCAGTGGTGAGAAGAGAACTGTTTGTACCAACGACTCCGATTTCCTTAAAGACAGTGGGGGAGTAGTAGTTGATGGCGTTGATTCCGGAAGTGTTTTGCCAGAAGAAAAGCGAACAGCCGAGGGCGAAACGATACATGACTTTACGGTCGCTACTGAGGGCTTTGAACGGTTGCCAAAAGCCGAGTCCAACGGTCGCCTGCTGTTGTTCGAGAGCAGCATCAATGCTGGATACTTCTTCGAGCATGTAAATATCGTCTTGAGGAAGTTTTCTGATCCAGCAGAGGTTTTTGAGTGCCGTGGCTCGATCACCGCGGCTCATAAGCCATCTAGGAGATTCTTTGATGAAGAAGAGTCCGGCGAACATGAGACCAGCTGGGATAAGTTGAATAGCAAATGGAATAATCCATTGCTCGTGGTTTGCAGGCATAGTGGTAGAAACTCCGTACTGTCCATTTGTTAATAAACTAGGATGTTGATATTCGTAAGTGTGTAGGACTTACGTTAATCCAAAAGCCAACAACACCACCAACCTGCCATCCCATCTCATACAATCCGACCAAGCGTCCTCGAATAGCCGGAGGTGCAAGTTCGGAAATATAGATAGGGGTCAAATTCGAAGCACCACCAACACCGATACCAGCCAATACTCTGCCACCATAAATCAATCCTAGACCTCTATCTCCATTCGCACCTAACATCAATCCAGCGCCAAGAACGAAAATTCCGGAGAAGAGTTGAAGGCCGACTTTTCGACCCAGGTAGTGACCAGCTGCATAAGCACCAAGAGCCCCAAAGAATGCACCAGCCTGGTACAATGAAACGATGTTTTCGGAGATAAGTAAGGCTTCGCTAGTTGAATATTTTGACCAATTAAATTCGTCTTTGAAAGAGGTGAGAGCGATTGTTCCTCCGATGAATGCAGAGTCATATCCAATCATTACTGCACAGAATGCGGCTCTGTGTAATGATTAGCTTGATGACTTTATGTATATTAGACGCGACTACTTACACAGTTGCGCAAAAGTATACGTGGGCGTTGTAGACACATGGCGGTGTAGGCCGATCTGAAGAATGTCAATGTCTATTCTTTAGAAATAACCTCAACAAAATCAAGTTATCATACCTTCTACCAAAGTCAACAGACCCATCTCGAAGAAACGCTCAATGCAATACTCCCTCTGTTTTGAGTTGTTGACCTCTTCCAAATTTCCTTGGCGGCGTGAAGAAAAATTCTTCAAAATAATATGAGTCACCAGCAATAAGCTTCAACCCTTGGACCCGCACAAATTGTGTAATGCAAAAAATGTCGTAACTTCAGATACTGTCATCAAAGCCCACTGGACACAAGTGGCTATGGAAGGATGTATATGAAATGAGATAGAAGATGAGGAAGATGATGAGATGAAAAGGACAACTCGTAACGGAGCACCATTTTATAAGTGGGAAATTCCATTGATACAGTGGATCTGACAATTTCTAACGGGGAATCCACTGCCTTCACTTGAAAGGCCACGCTTACGGGTCGGTTTTCCGGGGCGGACAAGGTACTCTAGGATGTAATCTGGGGTAAAAGATTCATGTCATTTTGATGTGTGTCTGGCAAGTTTGTGATATTCCGTGCGCAGGCGAACATTATGCTTGCCAACACTGATGTCAAAGTACAAAGTTGCTTAGTTTGGTGTTAGTGGGGTAACATAGATGGCACAAGGGAGACAAGGGTTTAGCTTGTACTACTACTCTGTAATCTGGATAGCAAAAGGGAAGAAGATTCGGGGCCGACGTGGGAATTTGAAGGTCTTCCATCATGCACTAATGGAAGGAACTTGGTTGGCTTTTTGGAGTCTTACCAGACCGATTTTAGTATGAATTATTGTCCTAGGTGAAGGAAGTAAATGCGGAGGAAATAGAAATGTGTGGGAGAGTGTGGAGACCCGGAGTGTAGAAAAGGAGGGGAAAGACCTTTTCCATCCGTAACAGAACGTTTTGTTTGAATTTGTCCTAGTATGCAAATGGAATGGAGGCGGAGAAACTCAACCTCCGTTCTAGAAATGAAGAAAGTTTACCGAAGGTTAGTAATCCAACATAAATATTAAGCAATGTGATTGAGCGATGACGAGTATGTGCTGCAACTCGCACTCTTGAGAGCCAATTTTCGTTGTTCATTCTCGTCTGTCGATATCTATCCAGATTCCACCGTGATCTTGACTCCAAGAACATTTATCCGAAGTTCAGGAACTATCTTTTTGCCAATTTCTTGTCACGGGTTCCCTCTCCTGAAGCTAACACCGCTTATTGCAAAAGATCGACGCCAGCCTCTTCTTTCTTCGCCATACCGAAAGTAACTTTTTGATAAAACCCTGAGATGCTCGTGGTGGGGTCTTAGTATTACTTCAGGTACGCTAATCTCAAAAGAGTAACATCCCAACTAAATGTACCCAGTCTGTCGCTTAACAAGCCAGGACAAGGGGCATCTAGGAGATGATTGGTTCAAGCGAGTCCTAGCCTTAAACCCCACGTCTGAGGGATCTTTCGCAAGTTTCTTTATCCGTGGGGTTAGATGAAAAATAGGGCTCTTAGTCTTCAAACTAGATCTCAGCTACGGGAAGCATGAAATTGTGCATTGCACGTATGTACGTACTATGAATTTTGCTTAGAATCTGCTTTATATTTTTCCGACTCTATGACGCACGGCACATGGATTTTTCACGCTGAGCAGGCTGAGCAAAGAGAGCATTTGACAATTCCAGACGCACCAAATTGGAAACGACCCCATTAGCTGGAGTAAGTATGAATTTTAACTAAACTCCTCACGGACTAATATTATTAGACCCCAGACTTGGCTTCTAGAGAAGATCATTCTTCCCCGTTTGACTTTTTTGTTTGATCTATCCTCCTTCTTTCATAGTTAGACTTCTTCACGATATCAAAAGCATCATCTTCCTCGATCACTCCTCGAAATATCTTTCCCGGTTTTCGTTCTAAGCTCTTCAAACTAGAATTTCTTGTAGCCTTAACCATTTCGCAATTTACTTCTTTCGGGACATACGATTCGAGTTGCAATAATCAACTGGACATTAAAATCTATCTGTAGCTATTTCACAAACAATCATGAGCGCCCCAGACGCCACCATGCCCTCCACAACGATGGAGACCACTCCTCCGGATATTTCAAACTTGGATCGTGTTGCGTATCTGTTTGGGTACCCAATTGCTCACTCCCTCTCACCTCTTTGTGAGTTTTGCATTCTGAGTCTTCCCATACATCATAGCTTTGATATGTGTTCATCAGTCAATATGGCTTCTAGAAGGGCAGGCCTCCAAGCCCTCATACATTGCTGCGCTTGAGGATGCATTCATTCATCCATCAATTTCCAGTCTCTGCTAGCCTTCATCCACATAGACGGCTTCCACAATGACTTCGTCCCTTATACCTTTTGCTAACCACGTTTTCACCACCAGTTCACGGCACAATATTCAAGTCCCTATCACTCAACTACCTCCAATATTTATATGAAACCCGAACCCTCACAGATTGCCTCGAGCTCACCAAAAACCCCAAATTTCTCGGCGCTTCCGTAACCATGCCCTTCAAAGTAGCTATCATCCCATACCTCGACCAGCTTTCTGCTGAAGGTGCTGCCATTGGCGCTATAAATACCATCTACCACCGTATATCTCCATCAGGTGAAAAGGTCCTATACGGAACGAACACGGATTGTATCGGAATCCGCGAAGCTCTCCTTCAGAACGCAACACCATCAACGATATCAAGTATAAAAGGGTCAGCAGGCATGATTATCGGAGGCGGGGGAACCTGTCGTGCAGCGGTCTATGCACTGAAGAAATTCCTCGGTTGTGAAACCATATACATGGTCAATCGGGATAAATCCGAATGCGATGCCGTGATTGCAGAATGCAGTAGCAATGGATTTGGAGATGGATTATTATATATCGAGTCAATAGCACAAGCGAAATCATTACCAGCACCTACGGTCATCGTTTCTGCGATTCCAGATTTCGCACCGGTATCCGAGGATGAACATAGAGCGCGGGGAATCATTACGGAATTTTTGGATAAAGAGGGAGAAAAAGGTGCGATTCTGGAAATGTGTTATCACCCGAGCCCGGATACACAAATAGCGGCATTGGCTGCCAAAGCAGGATGGCAGGTAGTGGGTGGCGTAGAGGCGATGATTAATCAAGGGCTGGAGCAAGATAAAGTATGGTTAGGTGTTGAGCTTGAGGATTTACCGGTAAAGGAGGTGAGGAGTGTTGTTTTGGAGAAATTAGCGAGTGATAGGGCGAAGCATGCGAGGTCATAATTCAAGGTTAATTGAAGGCGAAGATTTAGAGAGTGAGCCAAATTACTCCGTATAATTAAATATGACAATGTCAGGTAGATGAAAATAAGATGTAAATCCAGAGTTGAATTAAAACTGGTTTCAGGGCGTGTATATATAGAATCAAGGTAGAGCAGTTAACATTTGGATAGCAAACATCAAATTGTGACCATAATAATTACGAACTGAAAACCCCATTTGATGCCGAATATATTTGTAAATCTTCAGACAATGCAATCAATACGATACAATCACTGATCGACAAATCCAAATCCTCAAACATGAATAATCCGCCTAAATGAATAACCCCAACCAAACAACCCCGCCACGCTTCGACACGCCTATCATCGGCCAGTTCGTCTGTCCTGATACAACTCCACTATCAACTCTTACTCATCAACGCGACTGTCTACTCAGCTCCAGCCTCTCACCACAAGCAATATCCATCACAAGTCTGCCCCGGAGCATCCCAAAGACGAATTGATTGATACCCAACAATATTTCAGCTGAGCCAAACAAATACCATACCATGGCTGCCACGGTAACCTTACCAGATGAAGAACTCCAGGAAATCTACGCGTTTGCGTTGGATTTGGGGAGGAGAGCGGGAAAGATATTGATGGAGGGGGTGGTGAAGAGATGTGAGGGGGATAATGGGGGGAAGGAGGAGGAAAAGATGAATGCGGTGGATATAGTTACGCAGACTGATTTGGGTAGGTTATGTTTTGGATTTTTGTGCTGGATATATTCCATGGATGTCGAAGGATGGATGGATTAAATTAAATGGAACATATAACTAATCACGTGTATGGGATAGATGTCGAGGCATTTGTTAAGCATGAGATATTGAGTCGTTATCCATCACATAAGTATATACTAAATCCACTCTACTCCTCTCCTCTTTCTTAAAACGAAAACCTCAGCTAACAAAAACCCCAGATTCATCGGAGAAGAAACTTATTCCTCCGGCTCCTCCAAACAGTATCTCGTTGATTCTTCACCTACCTGGATTGTTGACCCCCTCGACGGAACAGTAAATTACACGCATTTATTCCCTATGTTCTGTATCTCCATTGCCTTCTGTCTCAATGGAATCCCCATTATCGGAGTCATCTATGCTCCTGTCCTTGATGTTTCCTATTCTGCTCTAGCCGGTCATGGCGCATGGGAGAATGATCAGGTAGGAGTAGGCAATGGTGTTGCTTCTGGAGGTGTGAGCTCCGGTTCAGGGAATCTAAAGAGGAAAAGACAGTTACCGTATGTGAAGGGAAAACCATTGGGTAAAGAGGCACCGAAGGGGTGTACGTTTAGTTGTGAGTGGGGGAAGGATAGAAGGGATATTGAGGGGGGAAATTTGAGGAAGAAGATTGATAGTTTTGTTAATTTGGCGAGTGAAATTGGTGGGAGGGGTGGTAAAGGGGGGATGGTTCATGGGGTTAGAAGTTTGGGGAGGTGAGTGGTTACATTTTTGTGTCATTTCGTCTTGTAGTGGAAGGAAAGGAGGAAAGATAATACTAACATTACCGTCAAATACAGCGCGACGATGGATCTAGCATACACAGCAACAGGAGCCTTTGATATTTGGTGGGAAGGAGGATGTTGGGAATGGTACGTTCATTTTCTTCCACTCACCTTTCTTTTCGCCCCATACCATTCCTTGAACCCACACTAACCAAACCACACAGGGACGTAGCAGCAGGAATCTGCATTCTCCGCGAAGCGGGCGGTTTAATAACCACTGCCAATCCACCCGCTAACCCCGAAACCGATCCTATCGAAGAAGTGAGATTGGGTAGTCGCTTATATTTAGCTATAAGGTATGAGTTTTTCCTCCCTCTTTCCCCTATCCTTTCTTTCCCTTCCTCATCTCCATTCCCCTCACCATGAATCCCCTCCTCAAAATTCACCCGCAAACATCACAAATCGCCAAACAGTACACATCCAAAGCACACCATTCATCCATTCATCCATCCATCCATAATCCATAATCCATCCACCCACCAAAACTAACAAACTCCCAACCCTCCAGACCAGCAGGCCCCACAGCCACAGAAACAGGACGACAGCAACAAGAGCGCGTGGTGCGGGAGGTATGGAAACGCGTTGAGGCATTAGATTATACACGTCCTGGGGCTTAGATATACTAGTCCGTCCCAGGCTATAGGAGGTGGGGTATATTGTCTGATTTGTCGTCATGTATGGGAATCTATTCTAGATGCGAAGGGTCGATCAAGGGATATGGGAAAGCGTGGGCAGGTGATTACATGACATTGCGTGATAGTTGTAAATGAACGGGTAGAGATGATGCTATGGTTTATAGATGTATATGTGGGTATGTATGTATATTCGGTATTGATATCACTATAGATGTATTTGCTTTATACTCAAGTATATGGTATTCTATTTGTTTTATAGGATCTTACATGAATTCATAATTCCTCTGAATTCTCAGAATCCAAGTTGAAACTGCAATTCAACTTCCAAAATATATGTCCGAGTGGTTCTCAGCCCTTTATCCATCAGATCTAAATAAAGTACTGTTGAATTTCGTCTCGCCATATCAGTTACAAAGTAACTATAGGTATATTGAGATTTTGTTTATCTGCCAACGCTCCGTTAAGGACATCTTTCTAGAGGAAAGTATGTCCCTGCGATCACTATAGATCGCATCGCTGGGTATTTTTCCATTGTTTGATAAAGTGCTAGGAGATGGATGAAAGAAACAGATGGAGGTCGGAAACACTCCGTGGTTTGATCATTTAAAATTCTATTGCTGATCATCCACAACTCCGAGTGAGAGAGAAAAATAGGACGAATGAAAGGAAAATACTTAGGAAAATGATATCAAATATCTCACTGCACCTTATGGACTAGGGACGAGACAATGGAGAACACTTGGTCCTATGAATTTGCGCCCTTAGTTAATTCCATTCCCGAGCAAATACATTCCCATTCCATTGCTACCTAGCAATTCATTCATTCATAATACCCTCCGTCTTTCCGCCACCGTACGCCACGCTATGGGTATAAATGTTCAAAAATAGCAAATTGCAGATCGATTTTGATATTAATCAGATGATCTTAGACCAAAAATCTAATCGCTAGAATGTGTGAAAAGAGCAGAAATGGATTCTCCATAATGATTCCTTCTGATGGCCTCGGAGAGCAGCTTTGATAAATCTAAGATTTGCAACTTCTTTGCATCTTTTGCTTTTTCTGGTGGAATAGGGAATGAATTGGTGACGACTATCATGTCGATACAATCGCAATTTTGAAGCTCCTCGAGGGCATTTCCCCCAAAAAGGCCATGTGTAGCAATACAATAGACCTTCTTGGCACCACCACGTTTGACCACGGTTTCAGCCGCAGCAATCCAGCTCCCAGCTTTATCAATCATATCATCGACGATAAAGACGGTACGGTTCCGGACGTCTCCAACCAACGTGATCATTTGTTCAAGGGCTGGGTCCTTGAAACCTTCCTCTTCTTCATCTGATGCATCACCAGCAGCATCAGCAGTCCCGCCAAGTGCATGTGGCTCAGGCATGAAGATTGAAGATGCCATAGAAATCGATATTGGGTCATCTTCAGGGCGTTCAAGAATTAATGAAGATGACATGGCGGATTGTGTAGGTGAAGGATAATCATCTGAAACAATGTGACCTTGAACTAATCGGCCATGGGTGACCTCTCGAGCACGTTCGTCGGTATATTGTGCTTCTATCGCTTCATCAACAGGTGCAGATCGTGGTGGCGGGGTAGTGTGTGCCCTGGTCAAAGGTGAAGGCGCCAAAACAGGATTCTTATGTCCAGTTCTGATGGAGGCCAAGTTAGGCATGCGTTGTGGAGAGGGGTGGCTATCTTGGCGTGCTCTTGTCTGGCGTGGAGGCGAGTCACCATTTGGTAACAGTGTAGAGGTAGATTCCGTTTCTACTCCGTTTTGTTTGGGTTCTTTTACAGTCTCCTCTTCTACTGCTGGAAATGCGCCAATGTGTAGCTTATTGACTTCTGAGTCCAAATCTGCGCAGGTGGAATCTTCCAGTCGGTTTATAATCATGCTCATTGACATGTTCGCTGGGGTTCGTCTCTTGTCGGTTGTAACCATTCCGAAATTGAGCTTCAGTGCATCCGCTAGAGATGTTACTCTCTTCGTGCCACCAGCATTCTTTGAAACGCAGACAGCCTCGTTCCACTCTGGCACGTTGCGTCGAATCCAACGTGCTATCAATGGCTCCGCGTGAAGGTTGTCGACTGGGCATTTGAAAAAGCCTTGCATTTGTGAAGCGTGGAGGTCGACAGTTATAACATGATTGATCCCAGCAATATGTAAAAGATTTGCGAGCATACGAGCAGTAATAGCACCTCTGTGCGATTTCTTTTTTGACTGTCTGCTATATGGGAAGTATGGCAGAACAGCTATACAGGTTAGCAGATGGGTCTTGTGTTAAAAAGTAAAAATAAACAAATTTCAGTCCACCAACCTGTGATTTTGTTTGCTGATCCTCCCTTGCAAGCAGAGATCATAATTAGAAGCTCCATGATACTGTCATTAATCTTAGAACTACCCGATTGAACGACGAATACATCCTTCTCTCGAATGCTAGTCATTATCTTAACGCTTGTCTCTCCCTAAGTTGCATTAGCTGAAATAACTTCTTTGAAAGGTCATAAGAAGTACATTTGCGAACTGAGTCAATTCGACTGGAGCCGCAGCCATTCCCAAGTTTGTGCATATTTGATCTGTGAGCTTCGGGCATGAGCTGCCAGCGAAGATAAGTGTGTTGCGCATTTTTATGAATATTTTTGTTGAAGATAATTTGTGATGTCGGGGAAGGAAAAGAAAAAGTTTTGGCGAAAGGTCCATGATATTATGTAGTTGTGGTGGGGTTGATTGCGCTAACGAGTTGGGCTGAAATTGGGGGAGATCATAGTAATAATTATTTTTAGCAAGCTTCACTTCACTCAATACAAACATCTCCGCGACGGCATACCAAGACAAGTTTTCATTGATATTATTAAGAATGTAACAGGAGGACGACAAATATTCTGGTCGGTCGTCTTTAAAGCTATGGGTATACCGCATCTAATTACATTCTTGCGACCTTATGCGACTCTCAGTTCATTGAAGGGCAAACATATTGTGATCGATGGTCCAGGGCTAGCATATCATATATATCATATATGTTTAAGTGCGAGGAAGTCCGCGGGGAATTACTTTGAAGCAAATCCATCCTACAAAGAGCTTGGAGAGACGGTATTAGCATGGCTGGATGGCTTGGAGAGAAGTGGTGCTGTTGTGTGAGTTCTACACGATCAAAGGTTGCCTTTCATTGTGTTAACTATTAGTAGGAAACAGATATACTTTGACGGATACCTACCCCCAGCCAAACTAGATGTTCGTTACCAAAGACTCAATCAAAATACACAGCAATTGGAAAAATATCATAAAGATTATGCATCTGGCTTGAGATATCGGGTTTCATCGACAAATTGGATTACATCTGCATCATTTCCTTTCGCATTCGCTCCTCAGCGTTCCAGCTTTGTAAAGCTTCCAGCATCATCTTTTCTCGTGCCTTCCATAATTGAAGCGTTACAAAACTCCAACAAGTATAGAGATATTGTCGAGATTGTGCCGGGAGAAGCAGATACGTTTTGTGCCAGCTATGTCAGTCAACATGGTGAAATCATTCTCACTGGCGATTCTGACCTCTTGGTTCATGAAATTGGCGCCGGAAGTTCTGTGAGCTTCTTCCAAGATGTTGAGGTCTCATCCGAGGCCGGTCCGTGGATGTTACAGTCCCAAGTATTTCATGCTGGGTCCATTGTGAAGCGACTGGGCCTTCCATCTTCTCATGGTATTCGTGCCCTTGCTTTTGAGATTGTCATGGATTCCCATGGTACCTTTTCCAAACTTCTGAAACAAGCAACTACATTGAGCGCTATAAAGCAGCACAAAGGAATTTACGCAGATTTTGTCAAGGAATACTTGCCTGTTGACTTTGATTTAGCTATCTTTGATTCAACGCTAGTACAACGTTCTTTGGCGAAGACTGCTCTTCAAGTCCTTGATCCTCGTGTTTGTGAGTATGTTCTTCAATTTCCTTATATTATGAGATGTCTCGGCCTGTCGCAGTCGTCGGGTGCCTCTCAAGACGGTGCGAACATCAATATCTTTCTCCCATTCCTTATTGACTGTCCATCTCGAACCAATGCCTGGGAGATGTCTGCATCCATACGACAGTTGGCATATGGTTGCATGAATATGATATTACCAGTCGAAGAGAGGAGGAAATCGATTTTCGAACATAAAAGACAAGCCAACACGTCGCGCGGTAGGGAGTGGGAGATACCATCTGCAACGGATATTCCAAGAGCTTGTACGGAAGTTTTGACATTTCTTCGTGAAAGCCGTACCAAACTCGAAGGGCAATGCATTGCCAATAGCTGGAACTATATTGCATTTATACAAGACGCCGAGTGGTCAGAATCAATAGACAATGTGAGCTTGGGCAAGAAGGTTTTGGGGGGACTCGGGGCCTCAAATCCCAGTGATGATTCTTCCAAAAATCTCCAGTTGGACTGGGATAAGATACATTTTATGGCTCAAATCCAAGGCTCCTATTACTCGTTCAGGATTTTGAAGCAGCTGACAACCTTTTTAATCATGATTGGTGGTCGAGGATCAGTTTCTGGGCCACTGTTGGAACTAAATGATTTACTTCAAGACCTCCCAAGCCTCAATGCCCATAATGGATTCGAGAAATTGGACACCATGTTGACAACGATAAAGGAATCTATCCTCGAAGATTTGTATCAAGAGAAAGACTTATCGACTAGCATTTCTGCAGAAAAGCCAAAAGAAAAGAAGAAAAGGAAGAGAGACCAATTGAATTCATCTCGTACAGCGAATAAAAAGCCAACAAACCCGTTTGATGTATTGGGTTCCGATTGGTGATTTGACATTCCCAGTGTATATTATCCAAAATAATTTCCCAGGCAACCGACCTGATAACAAATCCATCATCTAGAAGTGAGCTCTGTATACAGTGAATTGTCTTGTAATGCTGCACACTTCCCCAGCCTTATCCATAGAGTTTATTGTCAGGTAGTCGCTCTTACTTGAATACAACTTGTACGTCATTCGATCTTTCCTCTTTTGCTTCAGCCTCGTTATGACCGGACAGGAAAGAGAAAAATACAACAAGACAGACCGTAGATTCAAATCCATTTCGCTTCTGGTACTTTTCCTTTCATACAACGAATTCTTTACTAGTATCGCCTACTTGTTTATTTATTTCCAACCATCTTATCAGGATCCAAGCTCAAGTTCCTACAACAAATGCGATCATGACAGATAGAGATGGTACTCAGCGCTTCAAAAGTGTTTTGGATGTCGAAAAGCCTTCGCATTCTATTGTCTCTTTTAAAGAAGTCGTAGATATTTCATCAGATGACGAATCTGAAGACAGTGATCACCACAATTCTTTCCCACCGACTTCGTTACACATTAATAATATGAAGGTTTGTATTCTCTCGAGCAGATTTTGTTCAGCAGCAGAGATGATTTGTTAATAATAGTTATCACAGCAAGCTGTCGTTCCAAACTATGTGTCATTGGTTGAAGGAATTTTGAATGAGCATCATCAAGAGAATAGCCAAACAAGAGTTCAAAGAGGTAGAATCAGAAAACCAACAGGTTGGAATTCGATAAACAAGGACGAAAGACGTCGTCCACTTATGTCTTTTCAGGAAAATGGACAAAGTAGACCTCTTGCCCCTGCTTCCAACCCACGGGATAGAGCAGCTCGATCAGTTCATCAACGTCATGTTCCAATTCATCAATCTAGAGAAGCTCGATCAGGTCCAGGACAAATTCCTCAATATGACCTACGCCGAATGAGAGAAGGTCCATACACTTACAAGAGTTTACATGCGAAGGGTAGGTATTCATTTTGACTCCAATGCACATTTCAATGTCCCAGCTAATATGAGCTTTACATGGAGTGATTCCCTACCGTTCCAATACTGCATACGTAAGACGTCCTGATCTTCCCTGTCTACCATTCGTACTTCAAATAACGATTCTTCGATCTCTACAAAGCGCATTGGAATCTATGTGTTATCGATTCGTCCAAAAATGGCTGCCCAGAATATTGGTAGCAAATGAATGGGACTGTCCAGAGAATATTGAGTTGAATTTATGGTGGGAATCAATCGACGAATGTCATATACCCATTGAAGCCATCGGTCCTCAATCAAGCCGTCCACTCAATGCTATCTTCGGTCGCGTGAAAAGTATTCGTCATTTTGCAGTACATAGGCTTCCAGATATTTCAATTGCCAACATTCAGGAAATGATCATAGATACCCTCGATATCGCAAAAGTATTTCGCGACGATTCTTTGGTTCCAAAGCTCAAGCTCTGGAAAGAGAAGCTCCAATACTTTTCGGAGTTAATTAGAGATTCGCGAGGTAATTTGGATGTGGCCCGTAGAATTGATTCTATTCATACTTTAAAGGAGGACAATATAATGATTCAGGAAAAACTTTGCAAAGATATTGAGGCTCTCAAGAATGAAATTCTGATAAAGGAACAACAGATCAGTACTTTGCAGGAAGAGTATAACACTCATCTTAGGAAGGAGAACGACATCATAAAAAGAGCTCGTACTGGTGACGGCCCCATTATTCAAGAGGCTGAGCCGCTTGGGAATTTCAAATGGCTTGAAAAATGCTTTACTTTGAATCTCGACAGAGATGCACCTAATTTCATGCCGGCAGAAGATCTTTCTGGTGAGGTCATCCGAATACGAAACATCGGTTTCACGCGCTTTGTTCGGGCCAGACCTAACAACCCTGGCGTAGGCAATATGAACGTCGGAAGTAGGCCGAATCTTGGGCCTGTGGTCGATGGAAATAATACCGCAATCAATCCTAATCTTTCTCGCGGGCCTGATATCAATGGCACTCCTCATGTGGATTCATTAAGTACAGGTAGTACACCTGCAATAAATCCCATACCTGGAGCAAATGATGTGTTGTATACTCATGTTCCAAGTAACTTGGTTGGAATTCCTGGTCTTGGTCGAAAAGCTGTAAGCGGTCCTATTCTTTCATCGCGAGGAAGACAGCCAATTCCTGCGACGGCGGTCATTGTCGATCTCACCAATGACGATGATGATGATGTTATGGCTGAATAGTGATTGTTTTTGGATATGCTTTTGTTATAATGTTTTAGGGGTGGAGGTGATGGAGATGCTGCATTTGGTATAGGTTAGGTTACGTACGTAGAGGTTTTAATCCTGAATAAAAATATGAAGATTGTATGTTTTACTGTTACTTTTACTATGTATAGATGTAGGAACTTTCTTTTATTGATGATGTTTTGAGGTGGTGCGAGGACAGATCTTTGATGCGTAGTTGGGAAGCTGGGCAGTTAGGAAGGGGAGGATTGTTGCTGTGACTGCGAGACTACGGGCTCAGTATTGACAGACAATAGACTGCTAGAGTATGTACCTTAGGTGATCCCTAAGTTTTCAATATTACACTCATTGAGTACAGTTATATACAAAAGGCCGTTTAATTATTCTATTCTATTCTATTAAATAGTAAGATTTAATTAATTCATTCTCGAAATGAATCCAGAAACTTATAAGATCTTACAACTGCTCTCTCTCTCTCTCGCTCTCTCTATACTACTCTATAATTAATTAATTAATCTGAAACAGTAGTTCTCAATCATCCATCTATTAATTTTTTTGATTAATTAACCTACGAGAAATCTATGAAGGGGGTTTATGTAATCTTACAGTAATTGGTTAGGGGGATGGATAGCGAGATTTATTTTGTGGGAGAGGAAGTAAGGGGAAGGGGAAGGGGAAGAGGAAGGGGAAGGGGAAGAGGAAGGGGAAGGGGAAGGGGAAGGGGGTTTCTCGATAGGTATTGGTAGAAGGGAGGAATGCGTAATTGTGGTTGGTTGGTTGGTTGGTTGTAGATGTATGGAGAAGGAGGAGGAGAAGAATAGCAGTGATGGGGAAGATTGCGAGGATTAGTTGATTAGAGCTGAATGACGATCGATGGGGCAGGAAGGTTATTGTGAAGACAATACCTTCCTTATAAGTACCAAGAAAAATTTGGAATGAAGCTTTTGGTAATTGTATTGTAGCTAGGGGTTTCCGAGGACAATTACTCTTTGGGCCTTGTATCTAGATTTTATCAAGAGAAGTAACCTTATTGATTGAGGTTGAAATGTAGCAAGTAAACTTAAGTCATATCAATTTATATTCTTAGAAGCTCCTCGAAACCTCATCGATATCGAGATAATTCTCCATGAACAAAAGATTTCAATTATCCAAGGAAGGGTAATCGTAGACGAAAGAATGAAAGTATCACTTGAGACGGACTCCAAGAATTATCGGTCATGGAAATACCGGTAATATCTCCAACTGCTAAGAACTCCAATTTGCACTACATACATATGTACTCAGACATCATGACAATCTAGACATTCCGACCGCAATGGTTCCCATCGAGAGTAGAGCCAAAAAATTGCTTAATCAAAAACCAATAACTCTACCCAACTATGTGGTAAGGTTTAGAACCCCGCTTACAAATTATATACTAATCCTTACCTACACATGTGTAACTTCTCCACACTCCAACTTATGAACACGCCATCTCGTGATACATAACCGGTACCTAGGTAGGGTAGATTATCTAGCATGCTGCAAAGCGATTACTAACCGCTAGATTAATCAATTATTTAAATAACAAGCTTTTCTTACCCAAGAATTTCAAATATCGTGCCAAGGGACCTACTAAAGCATTACCGCTTGGTATACTCGAGTTCTACAGTATACTACTGGTTATCATCCATGCGATGTAGGTTAATAAGAATTATTAGATGGAGATGATAAAGGATTTGTTCATTGCTGACAAGCTTGTCTAATTTGTTATTCATCAGGATTGTGGAGACGTAAGTCGCAGTATTAACCAATAGTATGCAGGTATGCGAAGAGAAATATTCGCAATGTGCATGTGCAACCGAGATGTAAATGATGTAAGGAAACGGTTTTTTCGATGAGATTTTATCATACTCCACATTTTGATTATAGATGGTTGTTGCTTGATTGTTTGTTGCTGAGTAAAGAGTGTGCATAGATGAGGTTCCCCACATCATTTGTCCCATGTTCCAGGCGCCCGGAGAGGAAATAGTTCGTTTTGGTTGTGATAGGGTGGGATAACTTTGGCAGTATTGTGTGAAGCTAGATTTTCGTGGTCGTCGGAGTGTTGTACCACTTACCATCTAGCGCCAATGACCTACTGCCAATGTTACACCGCGTTCGCCGTCGGCTCTCGAACTGTCCGTTGAGTAAGGACATCGAGGAGAGAAGTTATGAATTTGTGATGGAGGTTGAACTACCCGGTAGTCTGATTACTTCCTTGTGAGTGATGAGGTAGGTAGGTGGATCCAAATCGGTGAGATGTTGAGGGAAGATTTTGTCTCGAGGACCTTTGGTGGCCAAGGAGATGTATATAAAGAGCAAGAGGATTTCCTACAATTCCTAATCATCACCATTACCATCACCATCATCACTCATCATTATCTCCTCAGTCCAATACTTCAATCCAATCTCTATCAACAAGCACCATGAAGTTCTCAAGCTCTATGATCTTGGCCTCCGCCATCGCCGTTCAAGGTATACCAACTTCTATTCCAGCAAATCCGGATAGATGCTAATTGAATCACAGGATTCACCTTCGATCGTCTCAACAAGAGCGACGCCGCTCTTCTTGTAATTGATCACCAAATTGGACTCTCTCAACTTGTGAGAGATTATGATCCAACCGTCTTCAGACAATCACTTCTTGGACATGCAGCTCTTGGAAATCTTTTCGATCTTCCAACCATCTTGACCACTTCTGCTGAGCAAGGTCCGAACAGCAATCTTCCTGAAGAAATAATTGCCGTGAGTATCCAAACTTGGGGGATGAGGAATAATGCTTACGATAATAGATGCATCCAACTGCTCCTTACATCAAACGTCAAGGAGAAGTCAATGCATGGGATAATGCTGATTTCCGTGCTGCTGTCGAAGCGACTGGCAAGAAACAGTTGATCATTGGTGGAATTGTTACCGAAGTTTGTGAGTTTCGGCCTCCCTTCGAGGATACATTTCGAACCTTGGTACTAATGCGAATCAATAGGTACTGCTTTCCTCGCGCTCTCACTTGTTGAGGCAGGCTATGATGTCTGGGCCAACACCGAAGCAAGTGGTACTTTCAGTGATAAATTAGCTTCGGATGCCAACCGACGCATGGAGCAAGCTGGCGTCCATCTCATGGGATTGTTCGGAATGACTATGGATTTGATGAGAGACTGGTAAGTCATCTGTTTTTGGATGTAGAAATGGTTGCTGACTGTGGAATAGGAGAAACACCCCTGGTGCTGCAGAAGTTCTCCCATACCTTGACAAGTAAGTTCTCAGATGATCATGACAAAGATGATACTAACAGATTTATAGATACTTGGTCCCATATTCCTTGGTTGCCCGTGCTCATGGTTATGCTATCGGAAATGGTACCATTCAGCCAGGAGAAGCCCAAATCCTTCTCTAAGCATGAAAATCCGGAATCAGAGTTGGGTCATCCAGCTGTTCAAGAGAATTCACCCCACTGATTTATTTTCATTTGTTCGCACAAAGGGAAATGTTCTCGGGCACATGAACTGCATCAGATCTGCCATAATCTTTAGATCTCCTCGTTTTACCTAGTCATTAATACAAGCTTATTTTCGATTCATGTCATATCTTCGAGTTCCCGCTCAGGGATAAACTTCTTTTGTGCACTCCCCATTTGATCACGATCCCATGCCCATCGTTTAACAAAGTCAGCATCCAATTTATTGTCAAGCATCTTTACAACATATTCCCCTATAATTGGTAGAAACTTCCAACCATGAAAAGAACCTCCCGTAGCAATGTACAAATTCTCGCAGCGTGGATGTGCAGGGATGATGAAATCTTGATTGGGGGTAATTCCATCCCTAAAGATTACATTAGGCTTGGAGGTAGCGAAGATTGTTTTGCACCTACCAGCACATGCGAAAAGAATCAAAATTAAAATCTTCAGCGATTTTGCCAAAGATACCTTTCATTACTCGGTCGCATTCCTACTGCAAATTCTTGGGAACGTTATTCTGAGCCTGATCGGATTCATTAGGTAGAGCAGATATGATATACCCGGAGCTCCCGTGAAGTCTTGTATTCTTCACGGTAACATCCACGTAGAATTTGAGTATACCATCCTCAGCAGGAGGAGGTACAGCGCCTATACGAAATTTACCACCGTCAATTAATCTCTATTCAAACAATAACTTACCTAATACTTCGCCAACTGCATGATCAAACGCCGGAATATGTTTGATACTTTCATACTCAGCCTTGCTCAACTTGACGTGACCAGATACAACTGCAGCTGCAGTAATTCGATCCCCAGCTAGATTGTGGTGCATTTGTGGTGCGGAATCTGCAAGCAACTTTGCTGTCCCTGCGCCAGTTGATAATATGATCTTATCAGCGCGGAAAGTCCTGCCATCCTTCGTCAATACGCCAAGGCAATCACCATTCAATGTCAAGACAAGGTTTTCCACGTCTCCCTCGACAAAGACCACGCCATTTGCTTCTGCCATGTCGACCACCTTCTGAACAGCTTTCGTGGCTTCCGCCCTTCCCCTTCCTTCATTGATGAAGACTTCCTTTACACCTCTCCAATCCGTTCCCTCGAATAATCCACCATACATATATAGTTTTCATCTCATCCGGCCCAACAATTCTTGCCTGATGATCAGAAACCCCCAATTTCTCATAAGTGTCAAGGATTCTTCGTCCAAGACCGGTATCATTCACAATAACAAATCCAGCTTCATGATAATATGGCTTGTACAAAGGATGATTTTTTTACAATTCGCGGGCTTTGAGCGCTAACTCGCAATAGAATGCATCTTCATAATCGGCACGAATGATTTTGTTGTAATCATGAGAAGCGGCAAGAGAACATGGAAAGGGTGACTAGCGATCCAACACGGTTATGGTTGAATGGGGATGTGTAAGTGAGAGATGATAAGCGGTTGATATACCGAAAACTCCTGAACCCACTAAGGTTACGAGATAAGAAGCATCGACTGAAGTCTGGGACGTCATTGTTCGTGGTGTGATATGTAATTCATGGAGAACTAACTCATCAACGGGCAGCGTTGAGCAGTGATGTTTATCACCAATGATAATACCATATTACCAATTGATGGATAACATCATACATGACACTCATAAAAGGTCCAAGATGTTGGATGATGGAATCAAGGAGTTAATTTTGCTGAGATGGACTGGTGGACTGATGCTGATTAGGTAATTCATTTTTCTGACACCTCAGCCTTCAGGCATAAACTTTTGAAAGTTTTGGCGGGGAAAATCCTTATCTTAAGTGCCGGCAACCTCCGATAATATTTTCGAACTTTTGAATTTTATCAATTGGATTTTATCGCCGGAATTCCCATCACCCAAATTTCAAAAATGCCCAAAGCAATGACTGCAAAAGAACTCGCAAGATCAGGAAGGAGGCACAATCCACTTGAAGCTGATTTAGTAGCAAGCGGGCCACTGAAAACCAAATCCGGAAAAAGAAAGTCTAGAAATGAGGATGAGGGAGAAAAGTTTGTGGATTCAAAATCATCGCGGAGGATTTTAAAGATAGGTCAAGAACTTGCCGATGAGGACGAAGCCGAAAACCAAGCAGCAAAGCCAAATGCAGCCTTCAATTTTGATTCAATATTTGAGGATGAGGACGAGGAGGATGAGCCAGAATTTGGAGGTGAGGATGGAGATGAATGGGGAGATGATGATGAAGTCCCCGAGTTAGTCGAGTTGGCACCAGAAGACCGCGATACGTTTGGGAAGTTCTTCCCGGAAAAGGTTGCTCCTCCGCAGTCATTAAATAACATTAGTTTTGGAGGAGCGGACCACGACAGTGAGGACGAGAATGAAGAAGGACATGGTACAGATTTGACCGCATTGATTTTGGAGAGGATTGCTCAATTTGAGGCGAAACAATCTGGACAACCTGGAGCTGGTCCTGCTGGTCCTCAGGACGACGGATTTTTTGTTCATCCTAAGGTTTTAGAAGTTTATACAAAGTAAGAATTGCTTCCGTCTTCACTCTTCGCGAAAGTACTAACAAGGAAATAGAATTGGTTTGATATTATCACGCTACAAATCAGGAAAATTACCGAAACCATTCAAGATTCTACCTACAGTACCTAATTGGGAACAAATCCTCGAAATTACCAGACCAGACAAATGGACACCAAATGCTTGTTACGAAGCAACAAGAATATTCGTTTCAAGAACTCCAATTATCGCACAAAGATTCGTGGAAATGGTCCTACTAGAAAAGGTCAGGGAGGATATTCACGAAACCAATCACTTGAATGTCCATCTTTTTAAGGCCCTGAAAAAGGCGCTTTACAAGCCAGCGGCATTCTTCAAGGGATTCCTTTTTCCCTTGATCGGAAGTGGCACATGCACACTACGCGAAGCAAGAATCATTTCCGGTGTTCTTGTACGAGTTTCTATTCCAGTTCTGCATTCTGCGGCTGCCATCAAAGGACTTTGTGACATTGCAGCTCAAGAATCATCTGCTGGGACTGAAGGTGGTGGTGCCACAAACATCTTCATCAAGGCTTTACTTGACAAAAAATACGCTCTTCCTTACCAAGTTATCGACGCATTGGTTTTCCACTTCTTAAGATTCCGAAGTGTTGACCCAGCTAATGTTCGACCTGAAGATGTTGGATCCGGAATGGACGGCTTGAACATGCATAACTCGAAAGATACGAAATTACCAGTCATCTGGCATCAATGTCTTCTGTCATTTGCCCAAAGATATAGAAATGATATTACAGAAGATCAGAGAGAGTCGCTATTAGATTTGATCAATGCGAAAGGTCATTCACAAATTGGTCCCGAGGTTAGGAGGGAACTGCTTGCAGGACGTGGACGTGGTGTAGTTATTGAGGCCGAGGGGCAAGTAGTTGATGGTGATGATACTATGATGATAGATTAATTTGTTAAAGGAATCCAAAAATAGGAATAAAATGAAACAATACCCATCATCTTTACCGGATGCATATATATATATATACGTGCTTTGTTTCCATGGAGTAAAAAGAGAAAGAGCTCATTCGATGCTGTTGGTGGATAACCTCAATAGGCAACCATAATTGCACAGCCACAGTCAGCTGCTTTCGAATATATCTACAAAACCCTCCGTACATCTACATGTATACCACTGGAAACTTTTTTTATTATAATAACGATATTTGACTACTGATGAAGATATCGCAAGTGCAGTTGTATCTAAAGTGCGTTTACATCTAGGTTTGAGCTGCTAAGCATCACAAAATAGATTATAATCTTCCGGAATGTCTCACGAAAAGTCAGCCGCATCGAGTTCCTACCAAGCTCCGGGATCCTTCGAACCCAACAGCTCTGCAACAGAAGCCGATGCCTCATCTTCTCGCCAAGCACATCCCCTCGATATCTCCTCCGACCCAGATTTCCCCAACAACAATGACACATCCACCCCACCTGCCTACTCCGCCGCCCACCATCCCACATCCCCTCCACCCCGCTCCAACCGCCAAACTCCCTCTCCAACCCTCCCAAACCTAAACTATTCCCTCTATCTCCCCCCATCCTTCACTCTCTCGTCAGATAAAACAAAAATTACCTCCAACTCCGCACACCTCTCCAATCTCAAAACTCTACTCCCCCTCCTCCATTCCCTATGTGCCATCCCTCCTAAACCTATTCTCCGAATCATAGGCCAGAGAGCTGGATCTCCAACGACAGATTTCGATATTAGGATTAATCTGATGGGGTTATTTATCGGGAGTGGAGAGCGAAAGATGAATTATATGAAGATAATTTCTTCTGGGGAGCAGGGATGGAGGGGCAGGGTGAGGGAGGGATTGGAACCGGATTTGGGGGGATTGGAAGATTGGGTGAGGATGTTTTGTGAGGATAGGGCCGCGGTGAAAGAGTACTCTCTTCTTTTTTTTACCCCTCTAATTATCTCCAAGTTTATGATTATTTTAGTTTCCTGCTCTGATATATATATGTATACTAACATATACCCCCCTTCCCCCAAAAGATTCGTTCTCACGCGCCACATCCCCAATTTCTCAAAAACACACGTGCAAGGACTTATATTAGCACTGATAGCGCAAACGGGATATCCAGGACACACGAGTGTGCGATTTCCAGTCACGCATTCGAAAGTGGTGATACGTGCTCCGGATCGGGTTAATGCGTTTTTTAGCAGTGTGACGAAGGTTTTTATGGGGTCGAAGAGGTATGAGGTTCTGGGGAGTGTGTGGCCTTTTGCGGATGTGGAGAGGGGTGTGGAGGGGAGGAAATGTGTGGTTATGGGGGAGGAGGAGTGGTTTGATGAGTGAGTTTTTCTTGTTTGTGTTTTAGGGTTGTTTTTGGGTTTTGGGCCCTGAGGTCGCGAGCAAGACACGCACGCAAATCCCCTCGACAGGGAGAGGTGGAGTGAGATGGGATTGAGATAGGATAGAATATGCTAATTAGGTATTTTTTAGGTGGAAAAGCGTTATTGGGAGAGCAGTGGTGAATGGAAAGAAGGGATGGATGACAATCGAAGACCGATTGGAGTGGTTAATGGAGGGACAAGGAAGTACTGAGCAATGGCGATGGAATGGGCAAGGATATTAAAAAGGACAGCGACGAGAAAGACACAAGAGGTTGCTTGTACTCAGACTCACCACTAATAATCTTGGAATTTAAAGATAGCAACTTCAACCATGATGAGGAAGATTCCAAGTATTAAAAGATATACATATATTAGGTATCTGGGGTAACCAACACCATTCAAACCTCTCAGTCCCAAATCAACTCCATTTTCTCACCCTTAACACTCGAATTAAACCACTCAAAAATCTCCACTTTCTCCTGACAAACCCTCGCACCCCTCAAAACATCATTCTCAACCACCTTCTCCACCGCCATGAGAAGTTCCACCGTAGCAAGATTCCTCGCAATACACGCTCTACTACCCGCACCAAACGCAAACCAATATTTATTTGCCTCCGCAGTAATATTCCCCTCTAGCCATCTTTCGGGCAGAAATTCATGAGGATTCGGAAATACTTCTGCGTTGAAATGGAGCTCGTAGGCTGAACATCCTACAATGGTTCCAGGCGGGAAGTAGACGGATTTGAATGTCCATCCGCCTGTAGGGACAATGTGAGGTAGACGAGTTGGATTTGCCATGCTGATGCGTAGACCTTCTTTCATTACTGCGGAGAGATAGGGTAGAGCTTGAATTTCTTGTTTATTTATCGAGTTTACATTTTCTATGGTTTCAGCACGGAGGGTCTCATACCTGTGGTGTTTGTAAATGATTGCATGTCTCAGATTATTGATATGGGAGGGATAACTTACTTGTCGGGACACAAGACTAATTGTCGAAATATAGTCGCGAGATTCATACCCGTAGAATCCGTTCCTGCAAACATGAGATCTTTACAATGAGCCTTGACTTCCGACTTGCTGAAACCCATATTGAGCAATCGACCCGGATAATTCTGACTCTGCTTCGGAGTAGATTCTACAAGATTATCCACAAATTGATCCACCAACTTGATAGAATTCTCCGTATGTGAATCCATCACCAACTTCTCCATAAGCCATGATACCCAAACAAAAGCCCTATTAGACAAGTAAAAAAATCTCCCCACAGCCACAAAAGCATCCACAAACGCTGAAGCGGAAAGTTTTTCTCCTTTCTCCATCGTCCCGTTATAATTCTCCAAAAATAAATGCGTGGAAATAGCATCTAAAGCCAAACTTCGCGCAAGATTCAAACAATTGACCGGTTTCCCCCCTTTAGCTTCATCCCTCATTCTCCTCACCAAATTATCCACGCATCCATACAACGCAATCTCATTATCCCTAATACATTTAGTCGAGAATAAAGGCATGACCGCTTTCGCCCTCGGAGCCCTAAACTCGACATCTGTAGTCGAGAAAATGGTTTTATGTCCGTCGGCGTCAAAATTCGCATAGCAAGGAGCTTTGGGAAATCCTCCTTTGGTTATGTAGATTGGGGCTATGGCGTCTGCGTCTGCGATGTCGATTTCTGTGGGGGAGACGCGGATTATTGCGCCGTATTGGGCGTGGAGTTTGTGGATGGTGCTGGCTTCGTCGCCGATGTAGGCGTGGTAGTGGAGCCAGAAGGAAGTGAGTTTTGGGAGAAAGGGACCGGGGATGTGAGAGAGGGGGTGGAGGGTGCAGCGGTAGATGGAGCGGAGGAGAAGGAATAGGGTTAGGGTGGTGAGGAGGGCTGTGAGGGGGTTTGTAGTTAATTGACTCAGGAGATTCTCGACCAGACCCATGACTGCGACTGCTTCGGGAGAAGAGTGATGATTTAAAAGATATAGGATCTGAGGGGTTTAGAATTCGCAAAGGAGTGAGAGTTATATCTATCTCACGACTGATATCAGTAGACGGATTGCATGGTATCTAGCAAGCAGTTCTATGACTCAATCGTATAACCTTATGAGTGTAAATCGGCCCACCAATGTAATAGTAGCAATTTGTATCCGGATAGATAACGCTATCGACACTGTCCATATTATACTTACTTCTTCATTTATGAAGTTGCTAGTACATACATATTGTGTAGAGTGTGTATTTATTGTGCCTGATGGAGGGGTAGGCTAATCAATCTTCTAAGGTTGATAAGATAAGGTTATCGATGTCATCACGACTCACATATCGTTCCGAGTAGCTTCAATAGAAGATTATGCCGGAGACATTATAGAAATGTGTCATTCATCACTTTGACCCCAGTTGCGAGTGAGTCAATCATTGAGAAGGTTCATTCTATAACGTGTTATATTTTGTTTTAGCATGTGTTCTGAGTCTACGCATCAAAGTAGGTTAGACGTGCTGACAAATTAACCTTATTTAGCGACTCCGCTAACCCCACCACCCCAATCTACGGAGCACATACAGAAATAAAATCAACTCTGCTCTTTGTGCCCATTTTTCAATAGTTTTAATATGATAGAGACAGGCATGCCGTCGTCTTCCCCCTTTTAGTCCCGTTATCTTCTAGATAAACTACTAGCTAACGACTGAACGTTGTCTTTTTGATCAAGCTGGATCTACTCATTAATCATGGGGTAATGTTGGCGATACAAGCCATTGATGCGAAGCATCGACTGCGTTCGGTCCGTGGATATTGTTGAAGGAAGAGTATACAGCGGCTCCACCTAGACACCTCGCGAGTGTGCAAACCACAGATGCTCCCTAATCCCATTTATGAGTATTGCTTCAAGACTCCGATCTCCTGATGCCTCTGATGCGCCCATGTGAAAGGTGCTCCATGTAGCCTGAAAAGAGGGGGCAAGTTCAATACTGCAAACAGCACCATCAGAAGAAGTGGCCCCACTGTCGTCAGAATGGATGGTATTGACGTTTTCTGTATATTTGGCTTCCCCATGTCTGAAACCTTCCTGGATTTCCGCCGTCGTCTGACCATTCTTGCCCTCCAGCCACCAAACCCAATGCTTATATTCTCGACCGCGGCCAACTCCAGCGCTGGCCACAAATCTGGTTCAATCTGCTTCTTGGTGACGTAGCCAAAGGGCTGCCATCCGAAGCGAACGGGATCAAGACGGCCCAAAGTGAAATTGAAACGGTGACGCAGAAGATCGGATCTTGGAACCTGAGTCGCCGGTTCTTGGTAGCTACCCGAAAATTCCTCGTCTAAGAATGACTGTGGAGAACCAGTCCAAGCAGCTACGTCTATGTCAGGCGCCGTGAACGAGCCGCCCCAGCGTTCTTCGTGGGTCTCGAGATAAAACACGATCATATTCAGGATTTTGGGATCGCCTAAATCAAATATTGCCCGCCACAAAAGACCAGCTCGCTCTCGACGGAGGGCAAAAACATTCGACAGTCTCTTTGTGTTGCCAGCTTCAATGAGTGGTCTGATTACTTCAAGTATCGAACCAAACCACGCACTGACGAGATCACATTCGAGCCCTGGCTGCCAGAAAATACTCCAAATGACAGATCCTAAAGACTCTGGGGATATGCTGAGAACCATGAAGTATCGAAGATCCTTCATGTACTTTCGAATATAGACCAAGGGCACGGAATTTTTGTGAGCAGTCGGACGAGTCTTGGTATAGGGAGCCGCGGCTGCAGGTTCAGCTCATTGTAGAATGGTAGCGCAAGTGCTGCGAGAAAACCTGTCGTTGGCTGCGGCAATGATTCTGATACGCTCTCTGTATATGCATTTTTAGAACCAATGCCATATAATCGGCAAAATTCAATCAAAAGGTCTGTGGCTTTGCTCGCGGCAGAAGGTCGTTCATCATCCAAGAAGTTAAAAGGCACATCGGTAGCGATGACAAAACGAGCTTTTTCATCATAGTGAGCTGTCCAGGGAGGTAGAGAGTCTCTTACGGTCCATCCAAGGCCTGGCGCTAGAAGTGCACAAAGCCATCTAATCAGTTGTCTCGAGGAACGTCGAAGGTAGATAACGATATCTCCCGGTTGTGGCTTAAAGCTACTGGAAAGCACAGGTGTCAATCTTGTAAGTGGGTATCTTATAGGTCTCTTCTGCATTTCCAGAAACCGAACATTGAACATGTATGCCCAACAAAGTGTAAGGATAGCTATACTGTCCGGTTTTCCATCCATGGCCAATCCTGTAGAGCACAATTGACATACTAGTGGCTTGCTAGCTTCTAGGAAAACATTTTCCGTGAATTGTATACTTCCTCCGGATTCCAAGCGTCATTCGTTTCTTGCTGGGAAGACTTGGAAAGTTCTGGATGTGGTATGTTCCATCGAGCCTGGCCCATGATCCATCGTCTTTTCGGTAAATCTCGAGAGAGTGGTGGCATATTTTGAAGCAGGGTGTACGGAGCCAAACACCCCTCACGTATCCAACCCTCAGGTGGCGATGCAGCTTGCGCAAGAAGAGCACGCCATATTTTCTCCCCTTTCAAGAACTTACTGTTGATCTGTTAAGTACTCGGTCTGATAGGATCATTATCATGACCTGTGAGTAGCTTTTCAGGGCGACTATCCGTCGACGCGGTCTCGATCTGTTGGTAGACGTTCGCCCGCTCTGCGGAGGAGAACAGTTGGTAATCTTTTCGGGGATGGCATCACCTGCTGTTTCTGTCTTAACAGTACTACCAGTTATATCATTGGAGACAAAATCTTTCCCAAATGTATGATCCCCAGTAAGTATCCAACGAAGGATTCGATCGGAGCTTGCCTCCAAAGTGTTTTTGGACGGCAGTTGTTCACTCGTATCCATGGTATCTCGCCGGCAGACTAAGGTTATAGCTAAATTACTGACCGTGAGTCTTTATTTGTAGATGTCAAGATATAAACTTTACCTTTGAGTTGAGTTGAAGGTAGATTTTTAGGAAGCTGATGTAAGGTAAATAAGCAAACAGCAAATCGGGTTATTGGCTTCTAGGCACGGCTTCTTGGCATGGGGCGCTAGTACTCCGTACAGCTCTAATTTAGCTCAAGAAGTGGATTTCTTACCAATTCGTATTAGCGTGAGTGCTTGTCGTGCATCTTCTCCATATACAGGGCTTAGGAGCTTTTTCCGGATTATATAAGCAATATTGGCCAAACAACGACAGTGATAAGTGTCACGGACGGTCGCCTCGTACTCCTCCGCTTCGTGGAATTAATTGGTTGTTGAACCAAACATCACCAAAAAAAAAAGAAATCTCGTTATGGAGTGATAAATAGCAAATTATAAACTCGAGAGTGGCCTACTTCCAGATGCTCGACTTTGTGTGATGTGAGTCCCAAGTAAGATCTTACTTACTACGGAGTACCTGTTCAGCTCTTGTACGGACAGGCATCTACCACCCAAGGTTACTCGCGGGTAATAAGGTTAATCTAGTCATAAAACTTCGTCCCCTCCAACAACACGTTTCGCTGTGCTATCAGCATTCCCCTCATCGCAAAAACTTCGTCAGATTCATTTCTCTTCTACACAGCGTGTCGTCCCTTGTCTTTGGCATACGTCCTAGTCTCACTGGACAAGGTGCTTTTGAATTTTGGAAGATTCGGATCCACCTTCGACTTTGGGTTGACCCTTGTCCTTCTATCCCTCTTGGCTACGTAGTACAACCTCAACGAACCCGAAAGATCCTCAGTCCATCCACTGCGGATCATACCAACAGAAGATTTAGCTAGCAAGCTTGAAGTTCTCCCTGTTGCAAAAGATCCGTTCGCATCTTGCGCACAAAAGTAGTCTGCATTAGCTGAGTTATCAATCCTCGCTGAAAAATTAGAGGACGTCATCATGGTCAGTCGCTTTGCGCATAGATATGATTTATCTCTGATATATTTTTAGCCTTTCAAGAGCAATCCCTCGACACTACAGTAAATTGGGACAAGGTCCCTGAAAACCGCTTTATAATGATTACAGGCAAGGGCCTGACGGTATACTGGAAAGGATGCAATGTTATGGTCTACGAGAAGGACAGTGAAGGGAATGAACAGATAAGAAAGCTATTTGGTGTACCTGACGGGTCAAGGAATTTTATTCTATGGTGATAAGTTGTATGTCACCGACGGAAAAGTGGTTGAAAGATAGAAAATACATAGGGCGAAGCATGCGGATTACATTCTAAGTATATACCTTGTCCTGTACCTTGAGACCTCTATCTAAGCCTAGAGATAAGTTGATGATGGCTCCAGCCTTCGTAAGAATCATTGAGACGCACTCGGTCATATGTTTCCCTTCCGCCAATTCTCTCCTTCGTACAGGGCATTCGGTGATCGCATCATATATCTCAGAACCAAACACTTGAAAAATAGTTACGTCCGGAACACCCTTCAAAGTAGCTTCAGAATTTTGTATGACTAGTGTAGTTCCTTCTTTAAGCACAATATGCACAACATGTTCCGCCCATTTCACTTTTCCGTTGAACAGAGCCATTGCAAGCCGCTCCACGTCCTGTTCGCAGACATCCAGACTCATGAGACAATCGACCGGCCCTCCCCAAAGAGGAAAGACCATTGTCACAGCAGCTTTCAAGTCACCATCGACTGTGACTCTTCTTATACTACCACATATATGTTCGTTAAAAACTTTGGCAATGCCTTGCAGTGAAGCGTTTTCGATCATCCGTTGCTCCTGTGCGGTAGTAAAATTTGTATTCCTCGAGGGGGAAACTGGTGTGAGCGGACTTTGCGTCTCGTAAGGAGGTTCGACAGGAGTCCATTTATTGACTTGGGGAACCACATTTCTTGTACCTAGTAATCTATCAGTTCTTTACTCGACCTCTTCTTTGGGTGTCTTTAAAATGCCTGGAGGGAATAGATCCTGCAAAAAAGCAAGATAACGAGGGTTGCTATTGAAACCCTGTTCTAAGCTATTGACTCAAAGTATATCTTAGATGCTAAGGTTAAGTTGAGGCGATATGGTTCGTAGGTTCTAAGGCTAGTGAGGTGATTCAAAATGTCGTGGAAACTCGGCTTTGAATATGCCGTTGGTGGGATAACTAGTATGGCTATAAGAAATAGGTGGTTGTTAGCTTCTTGGATTGCCTTGTAGGCGCGTCGGGCTCGGGTGTGTCGCTAAAAAGTTGCTGATCCCTTTTTACTATTATATTTTTCGGGAATCCAATTGAATTTGAGACGGTGGTTCAAAATCTCCTTGTCGCGAAGCGTGATACCACCGGTGTTTAATTTTTTGACCCTTTCGGCAATTTTAGTAAGGCAGTGGTCTTGCGTACAGCCCACCTCGAAAGATATGGGCCTATCCATGACAATGGAAAAAAATGATATGATATGAAATGAAATGAGTGAAAATACAATGAAATGGTAGTACGTCCGACGTGAGCCGGATGCGGACACATGTTTAGCGGAATTATTGCTCCGGGGCGCATTTACAGTGTGACACCAGAAAGCAGATGTAAGAGTTATTAAATTAATGAAGCTATTCTATTGTTTTTAGATAATCAATACGAAAACTTTCTTCTAGAACTTAATATATTATAATTTTGAATAATTTATAAATTATTAAAATTTAAATCTTTTTGATTTAAATATTATAAAGATCTATACTTTTTAAACATTTGACTTTTCAAAAATTCAAAATTATTGTTATAAAACTTTTAAATCCATTAGTTTAATAATAAATGTTGAAAACGGTTAACAGAGGTTGATACTATATAGTATATACGCAAGCTAAGTTTCATAAGGTTACGGTCATACAAAATATTCAGGAAATCAATTGCTGTGGCTTCTTACGAAAATGGAATACTTCCAAATGCATTTGCATCGCTATCTGCGTTCGTCATCTTATCTACCAGGATGTATATGCAACTGGATAAAGTTATGCTTGGAGATACTTAGAATAAATAGAATTCCATATCATACAGTGTTAACGCTGTAACTAGTATTTTCGGCATCTGAAACATACCTCACTTTGGCGATAGGATTGAATCTCTCAAAGGTATTTCTGTGGGTATATGGAAATACCCGAATCTCCATCCCAAAGCCTTCGAGCTAAAACGGGTTCCGTAATAGAATTGGAATGCATCTGGAATGTACATTCCAAACATTATTCCAGTATCTCAGTATATCTCTGGAAGGATGTCCCAGGTTTGACGCATGCGTGTCTGTACGAAAGCCTGATAGGCATTGCCGCAATACCGCCGTGTATCAGTCCTACAACTTCGAGATGTATATATGTAGTCGCGGCCATTTTGCCATCATTCCGAGCCAACCATACTTCTCTGGATGTATTCTTATTGCTGATAGTGTATGTCGCTCAAAGGTTGATTGCCGTAAAAAGAAACTATCTGGTGGAATATTTCGATCACTTCCCATTTCTCGTCCATGTCATGTCTTCGCATATTAGACTGCCCCAGACTCGGTGGCCGTTGGCTGTTGGGGGATTATGTTTACTTTGGATCTTGCTTCTCGCAGTCAATCACAATCGCGAGTACATCGCATCCGTTCCTACGAGATTTACATATGCTGAAAGTATGAGGGGGAAGTCCATCACGTCTGCTGTCCAGAATAGAACAATGGGATTTGGTGCGATTTTAATGGCAATACTACCAGAGTAAGTTGCCATGATCTAATACTTTAATGTTTAGACGAATACTAATTTTGGTCACACTGAAGTCGAAGCGATCAGATAGACACTACATCTCTCCTCTCATCTCAATCAGATATTGGCCTGACCATCATTAATGGAGTAACTTCTGTATTAGAAAAAACAAGACCGCCAGGAGGAGCTCAATTGTCGAAAGGTCAAATTGGATGTTGGAGGGCGCATATGAATATGATGCGCTATGTCGTGGACCATCGACTCGAAACAGCTCTAATATTAGAAGCCGATGTAGATTGGGATATTAGAATAAAGTATCAACTGGAAGAACTTGGTAAGCATATGCCTGGTGCAAGCAAGACCAGGCCTTATGGTAAGCTTCATGCTGGTAGACAACCTGACATTAGTTAATCTTTGTCTCTAAAATGCAGGTTTGGAGTGGGATATACTTTATACAGGTCCAGCTCTGCATCTTCCTGAAGATGAAAACCTGGGACCTGCGATCCGCTACCATGACAACACCGTTGGAACTTTAACCGGGTCAGGATATGATAAGATAGAGGCAGATTGGGTTGCTAGAGACTTAGCAGCATACCACGCACAGGATCATCAAAGGATCGTCCACCGAGCATATAGTGAGCGAAACCCAAGATTTCTGGTCAATAATCCATACACTAACGTGAGACTCTCCTTCTAGCGACCTATGCAACTACAAGTTACATGGTAACATTGGAAGGCGCGAAACGAATTCTATACCAGCTAGGCTTACACCAGCAGACTGCTCCTATCGACGTAGATTTCTTTGAAGCTCTTCATAGAAGAGATCTTACTGGCCTGATCGTTGTGCCGCCCCTTATGCAACAGTGGAAGACAGGAAATGCTGCCAAAGATTCGGATATTGAAGATCCTTATAGAGAAGATGGAAGAGCAGGCTCCGGCCCCCTGTATCGTGCAGAGTGTCTGGGCAGATCTATATGATAGCGCTTTCAATAATTCGAGGATAGATTGGATTGATAGAATGGATTTGACAGGATAGAAGCATAACGAAGCCATCAATTAATAGATTCGGTCAAAGGTCCAGCCGCGTTCACACAGGTGATTTAACATCTGTTTCGGGGATGTGTCTCCTTATCTATTCAGTCACTCACTTGAGATATACTGCAATGCAATGTGCACCACACCGTGCTTCAATTGAACACTCTCGACTAACAAGTACAGACCGTTCTCCCCTTGTAGAATGTTTGTTGACGCTATTTAAGGTACCTACGATGGTAAAATGGTGCTTTGACGAGAGTGTTTACATAGACTTGCCAAGTTGATATATCAATTGCTTGGTAATCGATTGGCTAGAAACCTTCCCCACCTTAAGCCGGGGTGCAAATATAGTGCTACAACAACAAACTCTATCCGGTAAAAGTCTGGAGGGTTAAATATTTATTTATCCCAGGATGAGCAGCAACCTTCTTGAAGAGTGCGTCGATGAATTGAATCTCTAAGCAACATTTCATTATGCTCACAGCACGAAAAGTTCCTAGAGCATGCCAGTCATGTAGATCTCAACTCCTTTCTCTTTTCGAACATGGATTCACAAGACCTACTGCTTCAACCGCTTCTTCACATTCACGATATCGCGACCTCCGTCATCGATCCATTCAGCCTCGTCCTAATGCCTTACGATTATTCTCCACGACCTTGACTCGATCAGACGAATCTCCCACTAGCAAACCTCCGACAGAGTCCGAGATAGAAGCGGCGGCGGCAAAAGCAGCGGAAGTTGAGTCGGTGGTGAGACAAGCTAGGCAAACATTTGGTGAAACCTTGCCAAAGGATTATCTATCTGCCGAGGAGTATCAATTATACGAAAGATTGTATGGCCCACCACTACGAGAGACTAGGCCAGAAGATTTAGAATATCTGCAGGTTGATGAGGGGGATATTGGAGAGGATGGGCCACCTAGGAACATACTTTTGAGGGAGAATGCTGATGGCGAATTCGAAGAGGTTGAATTCGATCCAGAGCTAGGATTTAAAGTTGTCGAAGATGGCAGTGATGGATTTGCTTCTGCCAACGAGAGCGAAGAATTGGAATTCGAGGAGGAGAGCGAACCTGGTATGGAATTGGAGGCTAAGGAATTCATCGACCCAGTGGCTCCCGGGGGAGCAGACACTACCAATTTAACATTTCAGGGTCAAAACCAAAGAGAGATAGATGCTATTGCACGGCTACAACGCGACATGGACGAGGCGATGGCACGAGCAGCAGAGCAAGAGGATACTGTTTTTGACGAGGACTATGAGGAGGAAGAGTCGGAGGAGGAGTCTGAGGAAGAATTGTTCGAAGACGAAGAGACTTTTGACGAAGATTACGATTCATACACAAGCTCCGACGAAATTCGTACACATCCACATACCAGGACCTCTAGATTTAGCACATCCCCAAGTACTATATCGCTGCCGAAAGAACAATTCGTTACACCAATTACTGAACTTCTAGAGAGAACAAGCATCAAACACGTCACAGAAGCTGCGCAAAAGGCATTTGGTGGAAAGTGGTTACCATATTCTTCTTCCACCCCGAGCGTAGGAAAGCTTAAGCTCTTGCCACAAAAACATGTTGGACTTGATGCTTCCCAGCACAGGATGAGCGAAATTGAAGCAGATGCTTATTTGGCAGGGGTAATGTCGGGTACTTATACCTCTGTCATGAGTACATTGGTTGAAGTACGGAAACGACTAGGACCTGAATGGATCCGTGAAATGTTATTCAGGGAGGGCGGCCAAGGTCCACGAATTCTTGACGCGGGAGCTGGTGGAGCTGGTATAATAGCATGGAAAGAGGTTTTGCGAGCCGAATGGGACGTGTTAAAGGATGATAGTATTGTTGAGGGTGACGAACCACCTTCCGGTAAACACACTGTTCTCACCGGATCGGATTCATTGAGACATCGTATTTCACGCCTTCTCGACAATACCACCTTCCTTCCCAGACTTCCTGATTATGTTCATTCATCTAGTGGCGAGGCCCAACTTGATGGCGGACCTGCACAACCTAGGAAAGTGTATGACTTAATTATTGCCCCGCACACTTTATTTCCATTGAAGGAAGATTATCGCCGAAAGCACATGGTTCAGAACCTCTGGTCAATGCTTGATCCCAAGGGAGGCGTACTTATTTTGATAGAAAAAGGTCTACCCCGTGGATTTGAGGCTATAGCAGGGGCTCGCTCTCTTTTACTCGATTCACATATCTCTTCCCCTGGCGACGAAAGTGTCGAAAAGGAACTTCAGTCCCTCTCTGATACCGAAGCACGGTTCGCGCAGAAAGAGGATGGTATGATCATTGCACCATGTACTAATCATACGAAATGCCCGATGTATCCAGTCCCAGGTCTTACCCCTGGTAGAAAGGATTTCTGCCATTTTGAACAGCGATACCTCCGTCCACCTTATCTACAGAAGATTTTGGGTGCTTCTTCTCGCAATCACGAGGACGTTAGATACAGTTACCTTGCAGTGCGAAGAGGTATTGATGGTAGGAAAGAAGAAGCTATTCTTCAAGGAGATGCTGCAACCGACCAATCTTTCGCGGGCTACGAGGAACACGATTTACCAGATGGCCCAGATATACCTGCAGAAGGGGATGTACCGTTCCATCCATTGTCGCTTCCACGATCTATGCTGCCGCCTCTCAAACGCCGTGGACATGTCACCTTGGATGTTTGCACACCATCGGGCAAGCTGGAACGATGGACTGTCCCTAAGAGTTTTAGTAAGGTAGCGTACCGTGATGCTAGGAAATCGAAATGGGGAGATCTTTGGGCACTTGGTGCCAAAACACGGGTCGTCAGACAGCCTAGACTAGGAAGGGGAGGGGTGGGTGCTGTGAGTAGTAAGGGATCCAAACCCGGAAAGGTGCTCAGCAAGTCGGCTGCCAAGAGGAAGAAGAACAAGTTCGATATTATCATGGGCCGCGATGGTATGGAAGGTCTCGAGGAAAGCAGAGATTCCAAGCGAATCTTCAAGCCCGAGAAGAGAACAAAGGGCGGACGATTTGTCAAGCCGAAGAAACCGATTACTGAGGATGACATATGAAAGATTTTTTTGTACTATATGAATTATATTATTATGTATTATGTATGCATGTGATGGACAACTTCTGAGACATGTACTTATGCTTTTCCGCTCCACAAGCAACTTGATTCTAGAATTTATGCCGCAAAGAAAACATATGTTTTCCAGAAAGAAAGGCCTCGTATTTAGATGCACTTGCGATGCTACACGAGTATCCGCCTGGCACTCCCGGGAGAATTCAATATATCGACCCCTGAAGTACGATTTATTTGGTCATCCAATTTCCATTTCTCCAAATCAATGTTCCACCGTGGATCAATGAGTGGGCCCATCGATCAACACCGCTGCTTGGTCTGTGATTCCGAGAATAAATTGAACATCATGAATTGGATTTGAAAGAGAAAAAGGGATTTTCGTTGTTGGGTTCTTTAAAATTTATGTCCATCAGTATCTATTTTAAAAGAATCGACAAAGAGGATTTTAGAAGGATTGCATCACACGTCGCAAACGGCAAAGCACAACGTTTTAAGCTCATAAGCATGGATGGAGGAGTATCTGCAGAATTACTCCATAGATAGATAGTCTCTGATAGATTAGGTACAACCCCTTTTTCTTCTCTAGAACCATTAGACACACACAGTTTCGACCCACCAAATCATCTACCGATTAACCGGACGAATCTAATCAAATCTCTTTTGCTTCAAAATCTTGGCTCCTAGCCACCATTCTTATCTCATTTGCGGCTAGTAAAGCAATAAATAACCTAGAATTAGACCTTCATAATAATGGGAGATGGGAGGTTTTATTTACTTTGTACAGACAGGACAGACAAGTTGCCGCTCGTTGCATTATTAGAATTTAGATGCTCAACTTGGATGCTCAATTCAGATGGTCAATTTAACCTCTATTTAACATCAATTTATTATTATTATTATTATTATTATTATTATTATTATTAATACAACTTGTCCGTACAAGTAGTTACTTACTGCACGCACTATTTACTCGATCCACTTCAATTTCCAAAGTCTGATTCCCCATACCTACTACGTAGTAACCTTATACACCTGTGACCTACTTCTATCTAACCCACTCCGTTAGCATCTTTCTATCAATCAATCTAAAGCGAGCCAAAAAAGTAAGACCTGGTCGCCCCGTACATAGCCTGCAGGTTAACCGTTAGAAAACGATACTTTCAAGGTTTGAATATATCAATGTCTTATGTCTTTATTGTCAATGCTCTCGTCATGTATTCTGGGTACCAATAACCTTCTTCGATTTTGATTAAATTTTGCCCTTCTTGAATGAATAACACGGTAGCGTAGAATGTCTACCACCGTCTATGACCGTCTACTTCCTCTACCTACTCTCTAATACCTGATCTCTCTTGATTGATTAACAATTCACCGCCATCATCACCTACTTGTCCGTGTCACTCATTTTCCAGCACCGAATCTTCGGTGTAAGACTCTCATTACCACCAATCGTTTTCTTAACAGTATAGTATTTTTCCTTCTTTTTCTTCTTCTTCTTCTTCTTCTTCTTTTTCTCTTCCTTCTTCTTCTTAGGGCTTTTGCTTTTTGGCACGTTTGCATGTCTATAGAGTGAGCATTTATTTTTGTTCTGTTTTCCGTGGAAAACATTTGGGTGCGCACGAAAAGTGCAATCAAATATAATTATGGAATACCGTCTCCGACTCTCCTTTCTTTTGTTGCCAGCCGTAAGCTGGGCATCCGTAATCTCGACGTCTCGTTCTCCTGATAGAAGTCCCGAATCTAATGAGTATGTACCTACCAATTTCACTGATCGATTGACTAATTGATGATGTTACTCTACCCCCCTTTCAACATACTAACCAAACCATTCGCAGAATCCAACAAACCAACTCCATCTCCTCATCAATCTGCACATCAAACTGCAACCCACCCTCAAGCTCTTCCTCCCAAACCCTCGAACTCCGCGAATACACCGAATACCACACGCACTCTTTCCACCACGCCAAATACGACGCCCATGATTCTCCATCCGGTCCTCACATTCCCACTTCGTGGAAAGTAGCCATTGGCGTCAATGCCTTCGTACTTGTCATCACAGCATCGATATTAGGAATGTTAGTATGGATATTGAGGAAAGAATACCGGAAGAGGAAATTACTGCAGGGAGATCCGACGTATGTGGGTACAAAAGGTGGGTTTGGGAGACGCATGAAGAGTGCGCGGAGTAGTCGCGGGGCAGGGAATGGGAGGGGTGGGAGAGCGAGAGCGTGGAGTTATGATCCGATTCGGGAGGAGGAGGAAGATGGAGAGGGAATTGGGGAGGGTGTTAGATTGGGGGGTTTGGGGGTGCAGGGTGGAATGAGCATGCCGTTGAGAATGAACGATACGTTAATTGTTCCGGGGACGGAAAAGGAAACGCTAGGAGATGCAGATGTGGATGCAGATGCAGATGCAGATGCAGATGCCAAGGGGAAGGGGAGAGAAGGTTCAAAAGCCAAGAGAGTATGGCGGGGAAAGCACGTACGATTTTCGAGTTGGGGCGGTGAGATTGAACCGACGGATTCGATGGGGTTTGTGGCTGGGAGTAGCGGGAAGGAAAATGGTCTCGCGGCTTTGAGGACGGAAACTCATGAATATGTTCAGACGCCTTGAGGGGTTGTATTCTGCTTTTTTTTTTCTTTGTTGAGTATGGTATGTATGCTATTTATGGGTGAGAGAGATGGATGAGAGTGCGGGGTTGGGGTGCGGGTGCGGGGGTGCTATATTTGTTGTTGAGGGGGAATAGCTTGTATATATGTATGTATGGATGGATAGATACATACATACATACATACATATGTGTATGTAAGATGGGATATATACGTACTATGGAATGTATAAGTAGGTCAGTATCGATATAGGTAGAAGCAGAAGCGGAAGCGGAAGATTCGGAGTGTGTACATGGGAGCAAAGCAAAGAACATCAGCGGAGGAAAAAACATGCGCGGCATGTATCTATCTATCTACGGGTATGGCGTTGGATATAAAGTGCACATATGTAGTTTATTGATTTTAAATATGGTGGGGGTTTCAGGCGCGGGGGGGAAGGGGGAAGGGGAAAGGGGTGGAAGTTTTGAAATGTTTCTTCCTGTTCTCTTTCATTCCATACTCATACTCATACTTTTTTTTTTCTTCTTTTTATATCAAATTATATATATAAAATAAGTTATAAAAATATATATATATATAAATATATATATCAAATAAAATAAAATATTTTAAAATTCGGAGCTGATTGTTTTCTTCATGCTCTACTTTGCTTTGCTTCCCGCTCTCTTTTTTCCCTTTCTCTAATTATCTCGACAGATCTTGATACTCTATAGGTATTAGGTACCTACTGTAGGCTATATACTCTCGTCGCTAAATATACATAGTTCATATGTACATCTATATATATCTACACATATAACATATATATACTTACCAAACCACAGTCTACTATAATAATACCCATTAGACTACATTCCACAAATACCCACCAAAACAAAACCAACAACCCTACCTTCGTACCATCCCGTCATTACAATACTTATTTTCATTACTTTGTTTACTGTATACATCTGATTTTCAGTCATTGATTCAATCATTCATTCATTCAATCATTCATTCAATCATTCAATCATTTCATTGATTCAAAAATCTACATAATTAATTTGTTGCACATCTCAAAACCATCCGGAACACCGGGGACGATTACCGGTTGTGCATTTTTCATTGTGTTTTCTTATTTTTCCTATTTTTCCTTGTTGGGTCTTTGTTGTTGTGCATCGGTGATTGGGAGTATGTTGTTGTATTTGGTATTTAGTGTTGGGTTAATGAGATGAGAGATGAGATGAGATGGAGATTGAAGGGCAGGTATTTCGATTGATGGGTTGTTTGCGCTAGAGGGGATGGATGGGTGGAGGGTTGAGATGGGGATAAGGATGAGGAGATGCTAGGGAAAATTGAATAGGGGTGAGTGAGTCGGTGAGTGGATGGATGAATGAATGACTGTGATAAAGACCTCCCCTTAGACTTCATTGTTATCGTCCGTTGGTATCCTCGAGTCATCACACCAATACCGAGAAGTCTAGACTGAGGTTTAAATTGATATTTAGACAGAGACCGAAACCGAGCTTACAAAAGATCAGACATACCTTATGATTCGAGGAGAAGATTCCCATTCTTTGTCCATGATTTGCTTTGGACTGGATTTACCGAGTCCTATACGAGTATTCCAGACAAGAAAGATAGCCAAGTCTAGCCTACCATCCCACTCCTTCCCACTAAATCTCCATCATTAAAAACAGTGATCGAGAAAGAAATCCGTGGTTTGTTCATTCTCCAATAAAAATAAGTAATCTCATGGTGTTTACAATAGGTTCGTAAGATTTACTTTCTCTTTCTTCCTTTCCTTCTTTCTTTCTTCCTCTCTTCTTTCTGGTTAACTAGAATACTTTATCCCAATGAACCTGGATTGACACCAGAAGCTGCTAATTGGAGCTTTATATCATCCCAATATTCGATCGAGCGATGATACGTTAGTGAGATATGCAACAAAAATGATTTTTGGATAATTTCCTTGTGTAATTTTCTTTGTTTCGGGTTGAAAAAATGTCAGGTCAGACTTATTAGGACAAGTAGCTTTCTTTGGAAGAATAGGTAAGGTTATCATTTGTTGAACACGGTGAATACCATACCCCTTGAGAATGTCCTTTGAAAATGGTACCTGTGATGTTGATGATACGTGTTTGGATTACCTCGAGCGAAATATGTATTGAATAAGCCGGTGTATCTATCTATGGTTCTTTCTACTTTTACAACAGAAGCTTGATGTAATCTTAATATCTTGCAAAGAAAGACCCCTTTATATCCTCAAAGACATACCACCATCTCAACATCACCACTCACTTCTAAATAAAGCAATATGATCCACAAACCCCGCAAGATTATCCGAATAATTCCCATAATCTCTTCCATCAATCGTGATCATATTCGTGGTCCCTACGGTATTCAGATTATAAATACCAATATCAGTATTATTCCCCTCGAGACTGAAGATTCTCGCTTGACAAGCTTCACCATTCCCTTGATCCGAGCAGGCTGGATATGTTAACGAGATGATCATCAATTGGAATAGATCCAATCAACTTACAAGTACTATAATTATCAAAGAAACTGTACAATCCAGCACCATATACATATACACTCTCGCTGTCTATGATTCGAAGACCCCATCCATCCGCGCAGTTTCCTCCCGTTGCATTTCCGCACGTGGCTGCGAAATCCGGATCGTTCCATTTAGCCAATGCTGGAAAGGGGTATAATGCATTGGGATTCGGTTGATAATATGCTGTTTCTGTCTGAATTTGTCCGGCGAAAATATCTTTCGTGTTATCGAATTGGTATTGATATAAAGTATGATGCTCGACTGCCGTTCCAACCATCCATATAGCACCAATTTTAGATTCGCAGTAAAGTCCACGGCCGGCATAGATCGTGATTTGAGATAAGTTAGGGTCATCAATGTCGTGGTCAGCAACCCAAAACCAGTTATTTTCTAGGTAGATACCAGAAGCATGCTCGGTGATATGTATCGACATGAAAGCTGCTCTACATTCAAGAACAATGCTCGTATTATTAGGAGTTGCGGGACAGCGATCTAACTGCAGATCAGATCCGTCAAACCCACCAATGCGTGTGTGGACATCCCATAGTCCGGAAGGGGAATTCGCTGGACTGGCTAGATTCCATTCAATTAATATAGCTCCACCCGTATATCCTTGGGTCGAAACAATCGTATCGGACCACTCAATGTTTCCAGATTCGAGAGGAGAGCCAACTTGAACGACAGGTTGGGGATTAGCAATATCTGTGAAAAATGATCCTGATCCCATGATGACTGGATATGATTCACCGAGAATCTTTGAACACGATGGAATGTGGATGGTCGAAGTCACTTTGTAAATGCCACTATCGATATAGACAATCTTGTTGGCGAGGGCCGCATACTCAAATACCGCGTTCAATGCAATCGTGTCGTCCATAACTCCATCTCCAGCCGCACCTGCTGAACGAACCGAAACGAATTTAGAAACCGGATAGTTCTCATATTGAGGCTTTGAGCGAGCGTAGAACCTTCCACCAGGAGAAAGAGATTCAGAACGAGGGAAAGGCACAATTGGTCCCATAAATTTGGTGGGGCCATTTGGATCATATTCATTTCCTTCGCCCCATCCACTGATTACCATTGATCCGTTCCTTTGCCCAGCCAAAACTGTATTTTCAGATTCCTGTATAGCAATTGGAACATTCGTCAAACGAATGTTATCAAGGATGAGGTTCCCAGCAGCTTCTGGCAAAGACGAACCATTGTAAGCGGTGATAATGGCGACCTTGGTATTTTTGAAGCTACTGTCAATCAAGGTGGCCGACACTACACCCTGAGCAGATGATCCACCTGCCGAAATGTTTAACCCGGTAGTACAATTATTGATGTTGATATTCATGTACGTCCATCCCCAGTCCCAAAGCTGGGAAATCGCTGTTACGGCGTTGTTGAAGGTCAAATTTCGAACGGTGTATTGCTGGTTACCGAATGCAGCTCCTACATTCCCACCATTGAAAATCAAGTCGTTCATGAAGCCGCCCGAGCCTATTTCGTGTTAGCCGAAATTTTTAGGTCAAAATAAAGTGTGATTTGGTATAGTTCCATAATGTGAGACCCATATTATGGGTGAAGATGGGAAAATTTTCCAGAAAGAGAAAGAGAAAGAGCTCGCGCCAGGTTATCTACGTACCTGATTCGATAAACAATCCTTGATGTTGAGTTCCATTTGCATCGCTCATTTTGAACACAATGTTCTGTAAGCTAGTAGCTTGGGCTGTAGGCCAGTGAATTCCATAGGCTGTAGAATTAGGGGAAATTCTCGTCATATCCAGCACCAGGTTACGAATTTGGCGATAGAAGACATTTGTTGCCCCGAAACCTAGTCCGTTGGCTCCGTAGAGATCTCCATCGATCAATCCAAATCCTTGGAACCCGGCTGTAGCCTTTAGTACAGGGAGATCATTTGGATTACCTATAATCTGAGTGAGGTAGTAATCAATGATTGAGGATGAGATAATATATGTCCCAGATGGGAAGTAAACCACTGCAGGTGATGTAGTCGTAGATGAGCACACGCTAGGCTCACATCTTCCGCCTGAACTGATTGCTTTGTTGATGGCAGCAGTATCATCAGTGACACCATCCCCTTCATGATGTTAGCAGCCTCTCATGAATGAGGAGAAAATATGATATCAACCTTTGGCTCCAAAGTCCTTCACATTTCGGAATACCTGATACGAGGTATCATTTGAATGAAACGGCGCAAGTCCCTGATGAGAGATTTGTTCGAGCCAATACGATGAGGCAGAAGTGTTTGTTGTGGTGGTGGTATTAGGAAATATTTTAAAGGGTGTGATTGTTGCCGACACTCTCTGAGCTGATTCGAGGTGAACGGCAGGGGTAGGGATATAAGTTGAAGTCACACTCAGAAAACTGAGGTTCAAAGATAGGAAAAGAAAGATGTTGTAAGCGCCCATATTTTTAGCGCGTTTTTGCTGTGGTTGAAGATGCTCTTAAATTTAATGAAAGTTCATTTCGAAATCGAAAAAGGAGTACAAGGGAGTGTAAATGAGCGTAAAAGTGCAAAGGAGTGAAAAAGAAGGAGAGAAGAAAACAGACTTAATGAATGTGGAAGTTGGCTTTTGGTCAATTGGAAAAGTATGAAGGAGCGAACAGGATGAGGAACGGGCAGCAGCAGAACGACTGATATAAAAGAAAGTACGAAATGAATGAAGTCAATGCGGTACAACAGGCACCACTTCCTGATAAGGACCTAGATCACATCCATCCTTCTTATCCAAAGTTTGTGGAAGTAACATAATTGTGATTTAAAGTATGATTAGTGATAAGGTTAACCTACTCATTTACGCCCATGCTCGTCAATGCAACGCCCGCTCTACCATGATATTTGCATCTGCGGTAGCGATATCAATGATATCAGCTTTTCGGAGCTGAGAAGCGTAATCCCAACTAAAGTCTACCACAGATCTATAGAAACTATCCCATGCCAGGTAAGTTCAGGTACTGCTAAACTTTTATGTGCGGCTGAAGGAAACTTATTTTGGGAGATTTTGATCTTCGGACAATAACCTAGGTTAGTCGAGACACAACAGGCCAATTGAACACAATTAACCGAACACTCGAACCTGTTTCAATCATCATTTTGATGTATTTAGGATTCAAAGCTTCGTATTCAATATAATAAACTTTGACATTGAAATTGAATTCATTTATAAACCAATTAAGTTGAGGTCTCCAGTTGATCGTTGCGGAATGTAACACTATTTTTCATTCCGAGATCAATTATGTTGAAGACTAATCAATCCGTTGGTCAATGCTCTAGTTCGTTCGTCAATTGTCACGGTTCAGAAGGTTATGTAGCACAATTACCTTGATCGGCCCCGAACGGCCTAGCGCTCGAGGCCGACTCACGTGCCTGTAATTAGCATATATATAGCTCTTCCTGAGTTCGATCTTTCGATCGCTCAGTTGTAGATTCTAAGGAATAATTGAACCCTGGTTTACCAGCAGTTAAAGGCAATTAGCGTCACATCAATGAGTTTAATTTTCAAATGGCTAGCTCATTGCTTAATACACCCGTTCAAATAAGAATCGAGTTTCATTTACAGATAAACTTAGTTTATTCAAAAAGGGTTTGTATATCCTATTCTCACTTTCAATTGTATTATTGTTTTTTTTAATATAATAATTATATTTTTAAATATTTATAAAGTATTAGTTTTAATATATTTTGAATTTATATATAAAAGTTTTAATTTCTTCTATTTCTTGAAACTAAAAATATAGAATAAAGTAATAATGAAATTATAAATAAAAATAAAGAATTACAAGAAAATTAAAAATAAAACATAGAAATGTTTTTAAATAAATTAAGTTGGTTTGTGAATGAACTCAATTTTTTCTATTTTGATATCAACCAGCTCATTCTACAACTTAATCCATTTTGGAATGAGCTAATAAGTTGATTTCGCAATCCTTATTTTTCGCTACGTCCCGCAGTTCAGTGTGTTTACTTGGCCCGTGATATCTTCTATCGAGCTTTTGAGCATCCAGGTATACGACGCATATATACTGTTTCACCATCGTAAGACTCTCTTCATATTTCAAAAGATTGGGCATAAAGGTAAGCAAGGCCTTTCAAAAGTCTCGCTACTGTTTTCGAACTAATCAATTGATTCTTGGCCACTTAGAACTCTACAATAATCTTAGCTTCAACTGTATTTTTAATTTGCAGCCTGCAATCTATGTCAGTTCCACCCTTACAATACTCGTGCTGCCAGAAAGTATAAAACACATACATTTATTATGGCCCACTTATTCCGCTTATAGTTTACCATCTTATGGTATCTACTTAACGGTGGAGTGTTTTATACTTTCTAGCCGCATGAGTATCAGTCTAACTTTTGCCCAACCAGTTCTATGTGGTTACTAATCATTAACCTTATGTCGATCTCATATATGTACGGAAAGGACCCTTGATAAAATCCTCTGCTCAAAACCCATTGAATGTCATCTCATACAAATTACGACAGCTTCGGAATAGAACTCGAAGCAGCGGTATCGCCCACAACCCTCGAAGTGACTTTCAATCGTGTTTGTCGTTCCTTTTCAGAAGTATCCTCGTCCTGATCTTCCAACGTATCCACTGGCCCCAACTCCACAATCCCACCTTCACTAACAGTGCCTTTAATATTCCCTTTTCTAAAACTAGCATCAATCTCCTCCAAACTCTTCCCCTTCGTTTCCGGCATCCAGATTACCGCCACAATAACTGTTACTAAGGCCGCGCTTCCCCACAACCAGTAACATCCACTCGCACTCTTCGCCAGGAATATAGGCGTCGTGAACGCTATTATCCAGTTAACTACCCAATTAGCACTCAAGCTTAGACTTGTTGCTCCGGCCCTCGTTTTAGCGCTTTGGATCTCAGAAACGTATACTTTGAACGTCACAGCCCATGTTGCAGCAAATATAATCGCGAAAAGATAGATGCAGATAATAACGACCCAGCGACCAGCGCCGTAAGATGAATGAACGGAATCCGAAGCGTAGAGAGAGGCGATGATGAACATTACGATGACTTGTCCTACGCCACCAACTATGGCGCTAGTTCTGCGGCCCCATTTATCGGCGAGGATGAAGGTTGGAATGGTAGTGAGGAAGATTAGGAGGGCAGAAATACCCGAGGCAAGAAATGAGGCAGTTGATGACGTTAACCCGGCAGCTTGGAAGAGCAAAGGTGCGTACTGGTTTTGTTAGTTTTTATTATTTCGCTTTTATGAAATTTGAAAGGGATGGGAAATATTGAGGACACTTACATATAAAACACCATCAATCCCAGCCGCCTGCTGCATTGCCATCAAGAATAAACCCAAAACTGTCCTCTTCCATGCATCGGGTGCGAAAATCGCAAATAGGTCTTTTGTTTTAACTTCCTGATCCGCTTTCTCATTATCATCTACCTCCTGTTTCACCCCTTCTCTCTCCTTTTCAGGCACCGCAAGATACAACCATACTCGTTCCGCTTCCTCAAACCTCCCCCTTGCTGCTAACCATCTTGGACTTTGCGGTAGGAATAACAGAGTGCTAGCTGTGAAAAAGAATGCGATAATTGCTTGTACCGCAAACGGTAATCGCCAACTCAAGCTTGATCCTATATCCACTGACCCATAACACATAAAATAGCCTACAAGACATCCGAAAGTGGTAGCAAGCTGCGGAAGACTAGCTAAAGTACCTCTTTGGGAAGGAGGTGATATCTCGGTTATGTAAACAGTCAATGTGCTTAAGAAAAATCCCTCGCCGAGTCCTTTGACGGCACGACCAACAAAAAGTTGAGGGAGGTGAAAAGATGAACATTCAATGGCTGCGCCAATACCAAAGATGAATGAACCAATTGCAGTAGCTGCTAAGCGACCGAGGGCATTGGCTAAGTGGCCGGTAAACATCGAGGAGAGTGCTGCAGGTATAAGGATGGTGGAAACGACGAGACCGTGCTAGGAGGAAGATTGTGTTAGAATCAGTTCAATGGGATAAGCGAGGAAATGAAGGGGGAAGAATTTTACGTACGACGGTTGATGAGAGTGTACCAAAAGTCGCATAGAATTGAGGCATCACTGTTAAAGGAGCTATGGTGCCCGTGTCAAGACCAAATAGGATACCACCGATCGAGATAATGATCGATGCTTGTATGTATTTCGGGGGAGTGATCAGGCATTTGGAGAGCCACTGGTGGCACGAGCGAACAGTCATGTCTTCTAGGTCAAATAAAATATGAAGTGGTAGGTTAAAGAAATGTTAGAAGGAGGATACTTCCAGTGAGCTTGAGAGAAGAAGATAACAACAGAGATATAGTTATATAGATATCAAACTGCCACGCCCGACCAACATGGTTTCCACAGAATATTTGAAAATTTAGACGTCGACGCATTGTACTGATAATGAGCATACGGAGAACCTGCCGCGTTGACTTTTTTTTTCGAGCGATAAGGTATAATTGTGGGTACAGACTCAGGATAAGTTCTGAGACGCCGTGCGATAGCCAGCTCACAGGGTTTTGGTGATCTGACTCCCAAATCATGAATTTGCTACCTTGATTACAAATTTATGAGCAGGTATACGCATCATGAGCTTGATAGCTTCAGATATACGCATCATGAGCTTGCTAGGTTGATTACAAATTCATGAACGACAACGTAAATCAGGAATTTGACAGTCTGATTACAAATTGATGAGCAGGTATATAAATAGTGAATTTTGATCAAAATGACACTAAAACTACTAATTTGCTTGTTGATTTATAAATAGAAATATAAACTTTAATATTAGTATATGAAAAATAGATTATTTGAAAGTGGAATGTTAAATGAACTTATATCAAATTTTAAAAATTATCTTTACTGGGTATTGAAATATTATTAAATAATTATAACTTTTTATTTAAATTCTTTTATTTAATCAAAAATATTTTAAAAATAATTTATCTATTTGTTTACAAATTGAGTGTCTAGGTAGGACTATATTTTCATAAATTTATAAAGGAATAATAATTTCAAATATTGAATCTGAATTCTACACTAAAAGTGATTCGTTTTCTAAATTACAGATTCGTGAGCTGGCCACCAAACGATCTCTGAGTTTGATAGCTTAACCTACCTTATCCGGTCCCATAAGAGCTAGTCAGGAACTCTCCATAAAAAGGCCCGCTTTAGTCAAGACAGATATGGGGAAGTAGATTTTGGGAACTTTGCCGATTGGGCGGAATATTTTGGGACATGCTTACATCCATGTCTTCATGGAAATAGATGAGAGATGGAAGAGTAGTTCTTCTACTGACACATGTAGTTACGCTCCGAGCTTCAAAGTAGGTGAAATGTTGAAGAATCCCAGACCGAATTGCGCTCTGAGAAACACACCAAGTCAACAGACTCTGGTGCAGATCTGCAGAACAAACGCACTGATGGAGCACTCCACCTCGGGAGACTTTCCTTCTATTCATTGGTTCATCACTCAGCCGCCACAAGTCCTGCAGGGTTTGAAAATTCGTTGGCTTAACTTCGGGATAGAAAAATGAATTTGGCGCGGAAATTGCTTTCTCAGAAAAGTTGTTCAAACTTTTTAATTCAGGATGAAATATCTAATATCTTCACATACTACGTGCACTCATGTGCTCGAGGCTCTAACCATAAGGAGTCTGGATGAAAATGCTTGAGGATCGCTTCTATCACAGCCGCCGTTCTTATTTGATTATTTCTGGGGAAATGATGAACCAAGTAGGTACCTTTGAAGGTCCTTCGCATGGGATAGGTTACTCATTGTAATAATATTCAGCAAGTGCTCCGAGATGGTGTCCTACGGTGCGAAGACTGAGAACGGTAAGTGCGGTGAGACTGAATTGTAAAGTACCAATCCACATGATTTGATTCATTTTCATTTGCTTTCTGAGGGGTTACAGTTTTGGGAAGCCTGATATTTTTCCCTAACGAGGAAACTAGGCCCATTGGGAGACGCAGTAAAGTGATCTCGAAGTTGAGGCCGGTCGAAGAAGCGTCGATTTCATAGAGCCATCTAGCAATAGTCCACTCACGAAAGAGAGGCGTAAAGATATTGAGGGAATAATATAGATTTGTTGGTAGGATGGGAAAACGAGTGGGCGAGAGAAGATTCAAAAGAAATTGAGATGCGCAGTCCATGTTTATTTAAGTGTTGCCACACTTATCTGATCATCTGATAATTATGACAAAGTATGATCCGATTTCCCCATACCTTTACACATTCTTCAACAATTTTCGCTACGGAATCACCCGTGGAACATGTAGGCTCAGTGACTCTTGAGCGACGAGCAAGTATCAATACTGCGCAGCCTAATTCGGCTTTCCACAGGTTGATGTGCTCAATTCGTCCACTTTTACGACTTTCGGTCCCGAGTCGGTCCCGAATGACGTCTTGGCTGCGACTTATTTACGTACGATGTACCTAACGAAGAGTATTTACTCCAGTTTTGAGTCTATGCATACTAGATAGAGGTAGTGGTACTTGCCAGTTACATAGATCATAATCTCCCTCTATCAACTGCCATAGGACAGACAGCATCTTGCTAAGTAAGCTTCACTTATGCTCCCCTTAGCCCTGGCGCAGGTGAGCTTAAAACAGCTAAACATGCAATGGACCGGTACTTCATATTGATGGTGAATGATCAATCAACTTAGTGCTTACAAAACATATCAAACAACTGTCATAGCTCCGCTTAATACTAAGGATTATTCGGGGATAAGGCCTAATGTCGAGACGAACACCACCTCATTGAAAAACCACGTTATATTTGGATTACGTACCCGTGGTGTGGAGATGGTCGTGCCAAGTTCATGGTGCCCCGCATTCACACTGGTATGCAGAGAAGTAGTGCACAGGTTTATGAGACTTTCGTGACATTCTATACCGAGTTATTCATTGTTAGCACGTGTTACTGGTAAATTTAGGGCTTGTAAAGGATTTGATTAGCGGAAACTCTTCACAGCTTCAGAATGACCTCATGGTACCTGTCAGTTGTCAATTGTAATGCCACCACACTCTGATGGCATGATCAGGAATCCGACCCTCCTCATCGAGGGGGTGTGAAGAGGTTGATCAACATTGAATATTTTCAGGAAAGTGCAATGCAGCAAAGAACGCGTACTTGCGCCGCCAAGAAGTACACAACTCCGAAATATTGACAGCTAGAAACCAGGGGCTACCATCATATGGCAAGTGCTAGCGCATTGGAGTTGTGTAATCCCTAGCACCAAGATTATCAAACTTCTCTAGGCTGAAGATTCTTCCGAGCAACCTAGGCGCTCCCCTGCATGTAAAGAACAGAATTGGTCCCGGCGCATGCCATCATGACGTTTTCTATCAACTGCTGTGAAAGCTATCACAGCATGAACTGACTGCCGTGAAAGCAAGTATATATATCGACTGCTCCAACACCATCAACGACTCATCAGTTCGCATCAGTCCTATCAGACAATACTTTCACCATGTTTGCTGCCACTGTTCTTTCTCTCCTCTCGGTCCCATTGGCCGCAGCCCTTGCACCAGGCCTCACACTCGAGTACTCAGTTGAATTACCTACACAAGGTATCTTCATCTCCGCCGATGGACGCAAGTTTCTTTCCCAACGCTATTCTACCACTCTACCACCAATTACTGTAGAGCTCCTCGCCGACAACACCACGGTATTGTATCCTGATGCTTACTGGAACTCCTACAACGCAAGCGACCCGAGCTCCGACCCAAGCCTTCAATTTGTCAGCATTGACGGTGCCAGAATCGGACCTGATGGACGTTACTGGTTGGTTGATGGTGGTTCAAGCGGTGTCAATGGATCTACTAAGCTGGTAGGATGTAACCTTACCACCAATGAAGCAGACAAAATCTACTATCTCGATAGCATCATCGCTTCCAACAGTGGTATTGACGACGTACGCTTCAGTGCCAGTGGGGAAGTCGCCTACCTAAGCGACACTTCCGGAGCTCTCGTCGTTTTGAACATGACGACCGGAGATGGAGTTCGTGTTCTTGCTGACGATCCATCTGCCGTTGCGTGGTTCCCTATGATGTACAACCATACGCTTGTTCCTGGCTACGGTGGCGCAGGTAGCACACTCGCTGTTGGTTTGGATCAAATTGAAGTTTCGCCCGATGGAGTCTACCTCTACTATCAGCCGTGCAACGGGGGTCTTTACCGCATCGAGACCTCATACCTTGATACTGCATTGACCAATAGCACTCTCGCTGCATCTCTCGCCGACTACACCACTGCCTTTGCCCTAACACCCAGTACCGGTGGAACCACCATCGATGGCGATGGAAACGTCTACGTTTCCGATACCAACTTGCTTGCCATCTGGAAAGTCACTCCTGAGGGATATGCATCTATTCTTGTCCAAGACGATGCTTTGCTCTGGACTGATCTTATGTGGGTTACATCCGACAAAAAGTTGTGGCTCCCAGCTTCTCAAATGAGACCTGGTGGAAATGGATTGATGGCCGAGGGACCCAATAACATTTTCTCCTACCCTATTGACGCTGGTCCATCCCCAATCGACCACGCTTAAGTTTTAGTACTCGATGGCTTGCTGGCTGGAGGTATCAAGCTATTCTGAGCACGTAAAGCCTGTACATATTAGTTAATTACTCCAGAGATTCAGCATTCCCGAAACTGGACACAAGCTCTCAATAAGACAGCTGTAAATAGCTGAAGATTATTTCTTTGAACTTAATGAAAAAAACTTTCGGTACCCTAGAGACTTGATTGGTTGCTTTATCCCTTCGTCAGATTACATTATATCGTTGCCATTAAAAATAGGGTTAATTAAATAGTCCAGACTAGACTTAACATGAAATCTTTGGATATTCAAAAGTTTGACCTAATACTTCGCTCTTCATATATCAGCATGTATCTTTCAACTACTATGGCATCCTCAAAAATTCAGAAATCCCATGCCTTTCAATGCGTGTTAAAAAGCCCTCTTCACCTATAGCATCGATTCACCACTGATCTCCGGATTATAAAACTCCCGCACACGCTCCCTTAGCCTACATTTCTACGCGTAGAAATCCTCGTCCCAGTGCTAGTTGCACGCCCAGAGTCAGTAAATTATTAAATCCGACCGGCTACTTCATCGCCTGCCCAAAAAAAATGTGTGCAGCTATTGCTATTTAGAGGAATAACATACTCTTTGACAGTCGCAATGTGCATCATCCCATATTTCAGGTATCTGATATTCAACTTCCTTTGCTTTTAATTCAATAAGAGATGAGCATGCTAGGAATTGATGATTCGTTGCAAGATTTCCGAGAGCCAAAATATATATTGTCATAAGACCTTACATAAATAAACATCCACAATCAAAATCACAATTGAACTCAACACAATTTTCCATTCAAGTCAAGTACTTGCGATAGTCATTTCGAGTTCCGTCGCAGACGTGAAAAGGAAAAGAAAATTATCCGAGAATAGGAGGTATATGTATGGTGTACTTATTGAAACATGAAGCTATCTTATCATGAGGAAGTGTGACTAAAATCGTGGAAACGCAAGCCTGAAAGTCGTTATAAAAGAGCGTCCTCGCTTAATTCGCTAGGGAGAGGAGGTCAAAGTTTTTCCACCAGGAGGTGAGAAGACATGATAGATGTCTTTTTTAATTCATCAATTGAGAACGCCAATGATGAGTTGTGTAGTAGTATCTGCTGGGTGCCAACTGGGATAGAATGTTCTGAAAAATAGTAGTTTTGGACCTATATTTTTGAATAATATCTTCAATCAAACAAGTCTTCAACTATTGAGTGTCCAAATTTATCACAAATACCCCACTGTTACTAGTTGCAGTATCACATTCAATGGCTTTATATATATCCAGCCTTTCTGCAACTTTCCGGCAACAGTTTTCATAACCTGGTTAATAACGTTCTGGTCCATCTGTTCAAATTTCCTGTTACTCTATCAGAATATATGTCAAATTAGCTTTAAAGTCTCTCTCGTCCACATATCTGAAGCCAACCATGTGTCCCAATCCTTGAAACCAAGTTCCTTGTGCACAGGATAACCCGCAACGCCCCATCTTAACGAAATTCGCGCATATCCCACACGGCTACAAATTTTCGCATTCTCCGGAGCCTCCTGCAAAACTAAAAACTCGACTGCAGAGGGTACAGGTCCGCTAGATCTCCATGTGCCTTCTTGATCCCAATAAATATGAGCTTATAGTTAAGAGGCAAAGTCTTAGACAAATAAATTTTACCCCGATTATAATCAATTTGCTTAGCGGAATTGCGAGGTTGAGTTTTCATAGAACATAGATACGCCTTGTATTGAATCTCGTTTTCGTCTTCCTTCTTAGCATGTAACACGGGAAAGATAGAATAATGATCTTCACGCTCATCCCATTCCATATTACTTGTTCTATTAACACGAACTCGATATTGATCTAGGAAAAATAGCTTTGCTGTCAGCGCATCCACAGTCATATGGGCGTATTTGACAGAACCATAAGGGTTCTCGCCGGAATGCTCGACGTGATGTGATATGAGGACGGGGTCATGCGGTGTAGATGTAAATTCTGTTGGTGTCTTGCTTAGCATTACTGGATCATCGGTGACGGCCCAAGACCATGATGGTGCTCTGTATGGTTCTACATGGGATGCCTTTTCATTTTGTTTCTTCCATAGTAAATTATCTCGGAAAAATTCACTCCAGATACCGGCTAGGTAATTTCCACCAATTGTTTGATGAATCAGTGCAGCGATACCAGAAAATGCTGGGAGCTTATCACTAGGGTAACTTAGATTTCGACGAGAGTAGTCATCTATCATGGCGTGATACTCGTAATTGATATTTAATAATTCGGTTTTTGAGATACTCGGAGACTCATCACTGTATGACTTGGAGTGAATGAGTTTTTGCGTAATATTAGTGTACTTGAACTTGGAGATCCGATGTTCATAACCGGGTGGATAGCCGTTCGCAGTTTGAAAGCCACGTAAGCATTTCCAAAAGATTTGTCTATAGCCATACCACAATGTTCGAGGCGAGAAGATCTTTTCTTGCAAAGTCCAAGCTCGTAATTGTAGAGGCCCCCAGTCAAATAGAGCATCGATAGTCTCTCCCCTCGCTATAAGAAGTCTATCAATTTCCACAACATCATCTCGTCCGCTGTCTTTCAATAATTTGAGCTTGGGCTTTGTATCCGGGCTTGGGGGGAGGAAATTGTGAAATATTCCGTCAGCCGCTTTATTTGATGCTGCTGCTGCGATATTTAAGGCACAATTACGATAAACATCCCCCATCTTTTTCGATTCAACTTCCCAATCATACTTGGAGTCTTGAATGATACATAGTGAGTCAATCCAGAGAAGCTCGAATCCAAGCGCTCGTGTGATCAGAACAGCGTCTCTGAAGTTTGCCGCCAAGCTTGACATTTCGATCTTGCTCTGGAAGGATTGCAGGCTCGATGTTGTCAAAAGAGTGTCAATTTGTCCTCCCCAACAGTGGCTCAGCGTGATATATTTACCCTTACCGCCATTAGTTAAAAAAAGAACTGGATCTGTGTCTTTCCCACCAACACTAATGACTCTAGAGGGTAGGGGTTTGTCGTCAAGAGAAAGACAATTCGATTTAGAATGCTCCGAAATACAAGTATTCACCCAACCTTGAGCAATATCAAAATTCGCCTCGGACGCCAAATTTCCATCAAGAATATATTCACCTATTTGAACACCCCCGATAAATTTGGGCCGATCTATTGCACATCAAAAGTTAGTGATAGTACGAAGAATCATGTTCAACACCGTTACATATTAAAGACCAGCAATACCTCTGGGCGTCCGTAGAAGAAATTGTATTTCAGTTTCCTCGTCACATGTATACTGTCCATCCGCTCCGACATCCCAATGTGTGAAAGACAACCGCTGAAACATCTTTGCATCTTCAAGATCAAAGTATGAACCGTAATATAGATGTGAAGCAACGATTTTTACCCTCAAGTTCATACATCTACCCTCCGCCTCCACAGTTCGGAATTTTTGTTCCCGTGTAAGTGCATCATCCAGCTCGGACCATTTGATATTTTCCTCTTTACACTTGTTGAAGAAGTAGGCAAAGCTCACATCCTGATGAGGCTGCTGCAATGAGATCATCGTATCTTTTGTGATGCTCAGCACAGAAGTGGAAGTCGTCATGATATCCGCTTTCACGATATCTGCTACTATGGGCTTTGGCTAGCTTAAGTAGGTCGGTAGCGTTCAAGCTATCACATAATTTACAGAGCATTTTGGTAGCATGAAGGGAGTCTGGGTAAGCTTTTGTGAAAGATAGTAGGGATGAGGTGTTGGTCGAAGATCTGGTGGATACCTCGGTGTTACGAGGTTTGCCGTCTAGATCACGTGGAAGTGCTCTAGGCTCTCGAGGTGGTTTATAACTAGGCGTCAAGCAGGGACTTTAAGTAATGACAATGATATGATGCAATTCGTAACTAATAGTATGGTATACTAAATGATTGATCTTGAGCACGAAGCTCTACAATAAGGGAATCCTTCCTAGCTATATAGAACCTCATATTCCTTGGATCACCTAGGATCACCAGTGATCTGTAGTGATCTTGGATCACCTTAAATTACTAGTGATCTTGGATCACCTTGGATTACCAGTGATCCTGAGTGATCCAGCATATTCGTTTATATGCACTGATGGTGCGTGCGTATGAGTTCCTAGGGTAACCGAAATCCCATAGTAATTTGAGCGAATCGAATCTGATTTGCACATAGCCCAAGCTTACGAAAACAAGTCAGCTGTTACCATCGTAACACTGCTTGACGCCTAGTTATAAACCACCTCGAGAGGTGCTCTCGCAGGCCTGCAGGCTGCCCTGCGATCTTGCATGGCACGATTTGCTACGAGTATTACAATCTGCCTCGATAATCAAGAAGCAGCACTACGCCTTCATACGGGTATTCCTACAAGCACTAGTGCCAGCGAGATTCTAGAGTTCCAAGCCTGCAGGCAGGCCTGGCTGACAAGAGGGCGAGCCCGGAATGCCGCTTGTGGAGCAGTAGGTATACGCTGGTGCCCAGCACATGTCGGTATCGCTGGGAACGAACTAGCAGATCAACTAGCCAAAGCCGCATGCCTGCTGCCTACTACACGCAGCAAGGCTTCTGTAGCACGTGCCAAGCGCTTGTCAAAACTAAGATACGAGCGAGCTGCAGCCGAGTACTGGAGCGAGAAGTGCCCAACTCAATACGAACGTCTCAACCTACCCTTCCCTACATCAAAAATGCCAATGGAACTTACACTCCCCCGCCCTACCTTAGGGTACCTACTAGCCGCCCGCTCGGGGCATGGTGACTTCAGAGCCTACCATGAGAGATTCAATCACGAGAACGCGTCTCTTTACTGCCAACACTGTAATCAAGATAGCTCCCTAGACCATTTTGCCATCTGTGAGGCAATATCACCACCTTTCGAGCTCTTTGCCCCAATACGCTGCCCAAATCCTGCCTGGTGGGCGCTAAGCACTACTGAGGGCGCAAAAGTCTTTGCTAAATGGTGCGCAAGAACCCGTTTCTTCGCACATTCTTAATTCTTTCGTTTTACTACCCCTTTCCTATCTAGTCTACCTTAATCCTTCCCCCTCCCTTTTCCTTTTTCCGTACCATACAACACCCATCGACGAAGCCATAGCCTTTAGCTACCCTATATAAGTCTAAAAATGCTCATAACAGCATTCCCCTGCCCGGCTGCCGCAGTAATGCGTTGTTACGACAGACATCACATGATCATGGCACACTGATATGTCACGTGAAGGAGCCTTAGAGAGCTAAGAGCTCCTGGAGCGTACAGCTCCTAAGGGAGCCTTAGAGAGCTAAGAGCTCCTGGAGTGTACAGCTCCTAAGGGATCCAGGAAACGAAGGTCTATATAAAGGAATGGATTTCACTACAATGTAGAGCTTCGTGCTCAAGATCAATCATTTAGTATACCATACTATTAGTTACGAATTGCATCATATTATTGTCATTACTTTAAGTCCCTGCTTGACGCCTAGTTATAAACCTACCTCGAGAGCCTAGAGCACTTCCACGTGATCTAGACGGCAAACCTCGTAACACTTTGAGCACCATTACTGCTTCAAGTACCGACTCGATAAGTAACGACACCATGTCTTCCACGACACCACAGCCTAGCAACCCCGCTACGACCAGCCAGGTCACTCCCGAAAGTACCGACAAGGACGGAGACATCGCCATGGGAGGTATCGAAGACCCCAAGGAGATCACCGTCACCGAAACTCTTAAAATCGCCCTACCCGACCGATTTACAGGTAACCGACAAGAGCTAGAAACCTTTCTACTCCAGCTTGAGATCTACTTCCAGTTCAACAAGGACAAGTTCAACCATGACGCCCATAAGAGCGTCTGGGCTGCCTCCTACCTCAGAGGAGAAGCCTCCAAGTGGATCCAACCTTACCTCAAGGATTACTTTACCAACCTGAGTGAGCCTAAGAAGCGAATGTATCCAACCCAGACAATCTTTGAAACATTCGAGGGGTTTAAGAGAGAGATACGACGAGTGTTTGGGGACATCAACGAGCTACGCTACGCTGAATCCAAGATTTACGGCCTTAAGCAAACAGGGTCAGCAGTCAAGTACGCTGTGGAGTTCAGGCGGTATATAGGTACCACTGGATGGGAAGAGAACGCCACGATGAGTCACTACCGAAAAGGACTCAAGGCGGAAGTTAGATTAGAATTGGATCGCAATTGCACCTGGGAGGACCTTAACGAATTAATCGAGGAGTCTATTAAAGCCGACGAGATGCTGTACGAGTATCAAAGAGAAAGCCGATCTTCCAACTTTCATGGAAACCGAGATCGAGGCAAATACCAACAGAATGAAAGAAGACCTCGAGAAAACAGACAATCCTATGGAGACCCAATGCAATTGGATGCCACAATCAGGAATAAACTACCCAGAGAAGAGGTAGAGCGAAGGCGTAAGAACAAGTTATGCTTCGAGTGTGGCAAGCCAGGCCACAGAATCAATGAATGCCGAAACAGGAAACCCCCAGGACGGGGAGGTTATCAAAATAAGGTCAGGTTTGGCAAGAGCCAACTGAATGCGACCTTTACGCCTCAACTATGCGTCTCAACCGCGATTGAGGACGATAGTTACGAACGGGAGGAACGTCAAAAAGAGATTGACGCAATGCCACGAGATCAAGAAGGGTTGAACGCCATAGACCGCTATGAGTTGGAGCGTTTACGAACCCCTTCACCTCCCCCACAATGAAAATTCGAAAAGATCCACCATCGGCTGAACACGCAGCGATGAGCTGGACAGCTTGCTACGATGAATCATGTAGGATTCATTTATCAGACAAGGAAGCCACAGGATGGTTCCCACAAAGGAAAGCAAGAAGATCCCGCAAGAAGGGAAGGTCAAGAAAAATGTGGTCAATTACGTAATTGACCAAATCGACCAAATCGACCAAATTGACCAATTGACCAATTTAACCAAAACCCGCGAGATGGGCCAGGGTCAATTGAATATCGCAGGCCAGGCAGGACAGATATACTGCGCTGCGAAGATAAGTGGACAAAGAATCCGGGCTATGATAGACTCAGGAGCCACCGGAAATTTTATTGCGCCAGGAACTGTGAAGTATTTGGGTTTAGAGCTTCAAACGAAACAGAAACCATATCAGTTGCAGCTAGTTGATGGACAATTAGCAGGATTGGACGGAAAGATTTCGCAGGAGACTCGCCCAGTACGGATGAGTATAACCCAGCATCAAGAGGTTATCCAGTTCGATGTTGTTCCGCTAGGGAATCAACAGGTCATCTTGGGGATGCCATGGTTAAAGGCACATAACCCTAAGATTGATTGGCATACGGAAACCGTTAGTTTCCCAGAAGAAAGCGATCAAGAAGATACGCTAGAGCCCGCGAGGCTGTACACACGCGATGGCGAGTTAAAGGCAAACAACTCGATCGACGTAGGACGCCCAGTCCAGGGTCCTCCATTAACAGCGAGGGAAGGTGAACCCCCTGTACAAATGAAGAATAAGCAAGAGAGGTTGCTTGAAGTCACCCCTGCAGAAAAGCAGGAAGAGTTGCCAATTCCGGAACAGTATAAGAAATACAAGAAGCTTTTTGAAGAGAGAAAGGGCCATGAAGCTTTACCAGAACATAAGCCATGGGACCACGAGATAGTATTGGAGGAAGGCAAGATGCCTCCATTCGGACCAATCTATCCAATGTCAGCCATAGACCTAGGGACGCTTAGGGATTACATTGGCGACGCATTAGAAAAAGGATGGATTAGAGAATCCACCTCACAGGCAGCTAGCCCTGTGCTATTTGTACCAAAGAAGGATGGTACGAGGAGACTGTGCGTAGACTATCGCAAGCTCAATGATATAACGATCAAAGATCGATACCCACTTCCATTAGCTACGGAATTGAGGGATCGATTGGGAAAAGCCAAGATTTTCTCCAAGTTTGATCTACGAAACGGATTCCACCTCATCAGAATGAAGGAGGGTGAAGAATGGAAAACAGCATTCAGGACTCGATACGGATTATACGAGTACCAGGTTATGCCATTTGGATTGACAAACGCACCAGCAACATGTATGCGTTTGGTCAACAACGTTCTACGAAAATACCTAGATATATGCTGCATATGCTATCTAGACGACATTTTAGTGTTTTCAGAAACCGAAGAACAGCACATCAAGGACGTCCACAAGGTCCTACAACACTTGGAAGAAGCCGATCTCCAATGTAAACCCAGCAAGTGTGAATTTCACGTTACAGAAACGGAATTCCTAGGCTATACCATATTCTCCGGAGGACTCAAAATGAGCCCTAACAAGGTAAAAGCAGTCAAAGAATGGGAACCACCAACCAGCGTAAAGGAAGTACAGTCCTTCTTAGGGTTCGCCAACTTTTACCGACGATTCATCAAGAACTACTCAAAGATAGCCGCTCCAATGACGGAGATTACCAAGAAGAGTCAAGGGGAATTCAAATGGACGGAAACAGCACAAGCAGCTTTTGAATGCCTCAAGGAAGCATTCGCAGGAGAACCAGTTCTCAAAGCATTTGACCCAGAATTACCAATAATCGTGGAAACAGACTCCTCAGACTACGCAATAGGAGCAGTATTGAGCCAACCCGGCTCGAATGAGAAATAGCAACCAGTCGCTTACCATTCCCGCAAGCTATCGCCAGCCGAACTAAACTACGAAATATACGACAAAGAATTACTAGCGATAGTAGATGCTTTTAGGGAATGGAGAGTGTACTTGGAAGGATCAAAATACACGGTGCAGGTGTATACGGATCATAAGAACTTGGTTTACTTCACCACAACGAAGGAATTGAATTGACGGCAGGTCCGATGGTCGGAAACCATGGCCGCCTACAACTTCAGAATTTCATATGTCAAAGGAAACGAAAATGCTAGAGCGGATGCTCTCAGCCGAAAACCGGAATATTTACAAAACAAAACACACGAATCACACGCAATATTAAAACAGGACGGCGACGCTTTAGTTCACAATAAACCGCAACTTGCCGCCACTTCAGGAGTAAATTATGATACTATCAAGGATATCATAAGGACAGAATACTCAACAGACGCTACAGCCAAGAGAATCCTAGCTATCCCAGACAATCCAGAAAGAGGATTCACCATCGAAGATGGATTCATCCATTTTCATGGCAAGCTCTACATACCCTCCAGTCTAGCTAAGGATTACGTCACGGAACAACATGAGCTTCCAGCTCACGGGCATCAAGGTATTGCAAGAACCTTTGCCAGGATAAGGAGAGAAGTGTACTTTCCAAAGATGAGGACTATAGTTGAAAACGTAGTTGGGAACTGCGACACCTGCATAAGAAATAAAGCCGCCCGGCATGCACCTTATGGTCAGCTCAAAACCCCCGAACTACCTACTCAACCATGGAAGTCCATTGCTTGGGATTTTGTAGTAAAACTACCATTATCCAAGGACCCGGTTACCCAGAAAGAATACGACTCTATTCTGGTGGTAACAGATAGATTAACCAAGTTCGCTCACATGATACCATTCTGTGAAACTTGGACAGCAGATGACCTTGCTTATATATTCATGAGGAATATAACTAGCATTCACGGTGTACCAGATGAGATCATCTCAGATAGGGACAAGCTATTCACATCGAAATTTTGGTCTACCCTTATGGCATTGCTTGGAATCAAGAGAAAGCTCTCGACAGCTTTTCACCCACAAACAGATGGCCAAACGGAACGATTAAACCAAACGATGGAAGCCTATCTTCGCTGCTACATCAATTACAAACAAGACAATTGGGTTAAATTATTACCCTTGGCACAATTCGCATATAATACATCGGAAACGGAAACAACAAAAGTAACGCCAGCTTATGCTAACTTTGGGTTCAATCCACTAGCATATAAATCACCATTGCCACAAGACGCGAATGCAGATGAAGCCATAAAAGATATCACGGAAATCAAGGAACTACAAGAACAACTTTCTTTTGGTTTACAGTTCATCGCTCTAAGAACAGCGTCGTACTACAACGAATCACGTAGTATGGGACCTACTCTTAGAGAGGGGGATAAAGTTTATCTCATTCGAAGAAACATACAGACAAAACGACCAAGCGATAAACTAGATCACAAGAAACTAGGACCATTCAAAATTGACAAGCTTTCTCACGAAGAACCTTTTGCTGTCTTCGCAGACGAAGAATCTTGGCCATAGCCTCCTCTTCCTCGCGACGCAATCTATCTTCCTCAGAAGATACACGAGACCAATCGCTTGCAGAATGACCATACACATCGCAACGACCACTGCTCACACTCTTTACACACTCCCCACAACGAGTAGCGTTGGGAAGCACTCGACACTCTAAATTCCTTTCGAAACAACGACTACACTTAAAAAACATAATGACACCCTTTTCCTTTGTCCGAGAATAAATGCTTTGACGACCAGCAACGGATTTTGAAGTTCGGATAACGCTCATATTGAAGGAAAGAAAGGCGATAAGGAAGCTCAACCCTAGGGGAATACCACACCAATATAAACGCTTGGGACAAGCGCTAGGCTAAGAAGGGGATAGTGTTACGACGGTATTTAGTTATGACTAGAAACCGCATCACATGACTAAACAAGGGGTCACGTGGTCCCACTCGTCCCACTGATTTATATCGAGGGGAACGGTGGGACATACGGCACGAAGGTCTATATAATCAAGATGGATTTCCTTTGTATAGAGCTTCGTGCTCAAGATCAATCATTTAGTATACCATACTATTAGTTACGAATTGCATCATATTATTGTCATTACTTTAAGTCCCTGCTTGACGCCTAGTTATAAACCTACCTCGAGAGCCTAGAGCACTTCCACGTGATCTAGACGGCAAACCTCGTAACACAAGAGTAGATAGTTTTCCTGATTAAATACAAACGGGGCATGCCACGTGACCCGGAGGTGTGAGGCGTCACACCTTTTAACAAAAAAGATTATATATTAGAAAATCTTTTATTATAATATTTAGTTTTTAAATAATTCATATAAATAAAAAATATATAAAATATTATATAAATTGTTAAAAGGAATAGAAGTTACCGGTACTAATCACGTGTCGTGATTAGTAATACGGTTACCTAAACAGGCTAGATTAGACGAACCATAAGCAGGCATATTGGTCCCCTCCGAGGATACCAAGAGGAGATCAAGATGCCTACACGCTGTTACGAGCGACGCAACATAGTCACGGGACTTGGGCATCAAGTCACGTGGATGGATCAGTCTGGCTCAGCGAAGTAGGCACTGAGCCATAAGGAATCAGTCAGATCAGCACTGAGCCATACTGATTCCAATGAGAACGAAGATCTATATAAGGGAATGGGATTTCATTACAATGTAGAGCTTCGTGCTCAAGAACAATCATTAGTTTTATACTATAGTTACGAGAATTGCAACCAGTTATCAACCTTATCGAATTCCTATTTGAAGTCTAGTCTAAACCACCTCGAGAGATCTCTAGACACTTCCACGTGACCCTAGAGGCAGCTCCCGTAACACACGCGTAGTAATATAGTCAATATAGAGGCCTCTTCCACCCAATCTTTTAATATAAATTATAAAAAACAATTGTATATAATATAATATTTTAAACACTAGAAAATAATTATTCCTTTTAATCAACTAGTTATTTACACTGTCGGCAAGTACTCTGTATAGATGTCACGGTGCCAGTCACGTGAGCAGTTGATCCTATCCGATAGGACCAAGATAGGCGCTCGCGCCGGTGCGCAAGTGAGCTAGTGCCCGATCGGGCTAGCTTACTTGCGAAAAGTCTGTATATCTTCAACCAGGAAGATCCTGTATCGTAGCTCTTCGAGCTACGTCTTAATCCTTAATCTGAACCTATTATCTGAATCAATATAACTTTGCCAAATTAGGGCAAGGTTACTAGAAGCCCTATTCTGCCTGCCTGCCCCGTGATAATAGACCTCGGTAGCCAGAGTATTCGGATTTAAGTTTATTGTCTTCTAATACGGATATAGGATTTCGGAATAGTATACTTTTGCAAGTCCACCCTCTAGCTACAGAATGGGAATGTATAAAGATAGGCCTTGCGAGCCCTTCCACACGCACTTATAAAATAACAGTCACACACACTCGCCACAACTGAGTGGACAGGGCGTTCACGCAAAGGGACGAACAGTCCCCTTCTCAGATGCTAAATTGTTAATTAAGGAGGTCAACAGCTGTCTGTAGTTAATCCCCTTAGCTTAGCACGTCTAAATACCCCTCGGGAGGTCAGAGTAGACGTTAATCACAATAATAATAATAATAATAATACTTTTGCAAGTACCTTATCAAAGCTTTTCTACTACTCTATTTGACGTTCGGCTTTACAAAATTTATAGCCGCAGAAGTACCTTGAAGGTAAAGTAGAGTAGTATCGCATAAACTCCGACAACAACTTCACGATAAGCTAAACCGTTGAGAAAAAGAATCAGCAGCGAGCCGGGTTAGAAATAAGCGTTTTTTCATTCTGATAACGTTACCTTTCGGGTTGATTGAAGAATAATTTGTTGACATTGGAATATCAGATAATCCGATAACCTTAGGCTATGACATTGGGAAAAAAGTGTCGGGATTTGAAGTTTCCGATTCCGAATTTGCAAGCTAGTTATATTATCCAGGGCCGGATCTACCCCGGGTGTCGGATCAAGCCCCCACCCCTCTCTATCTTATTGATGGTTTGATATAGCAGTACTCCACAGTACTCCACAGTACTCCACAGGTACATGCTATACAATTTTCGAAGCAGTCAGTAACATGATGACTAATAACCCTAGATATTTCAACTTGGATATGTGATTTATTTCATCCATATCGTAGAATACATGAATCTGATTCTTAAATCTTAAAGTTTGATCTAACCTTAGATCTCAGTATGTTTGAATTGTGTTTACTGCAAACACGCAGAGATATACGAGTATTTGGGTTTTGGTTTTCTACCTCTTCATCCATGCTTACTCCCTCCCGGTACTTGTATCATCTCTTTCGCCCTTTCTCCGCAGCTCTACTAAATCTCACGACCCAATCCACAATCCCCCACATATGTATGAGCTGGTCGATCGTACCACTGAGGTGCATTATATCCGAGAGGAGTCAGGACAGTGCTTAGGCCTCGGTGCTCTTCCGAGAGCCGGAGAACGAACGTGAGTTTGACGTGTACGGTGGAGACTCAGCATAGATTTCAAACCTTCTCTCTCAGCGTATTGATCCTATGCCTCGGTATACCGGTACACATCCCATACACTGACTTGAATCCGTCTGAATTATCTTGTGATTCTCCTTCTTATATCTTGCTTCTCTCGTCTTGCTTATCCATCCTCATCTTGCTTGTGTCGATGCTCAAACCTCCAATTCATGTAGCATCAACATCAATACATATTTTCACTACATAGATTGCCACCACAACAACAAAATTCACCACAATGGGTTCAGTAGAAAGATCTGGGAATTCCGATTACGACGTCGTGATCATTGGCGCCGGCCTATCGGGAATTAATACTGCATAGTAAGACGACCAGTTGAGCAGTGATCCTTGGCTCACATCAGCAATCTAGATTACTCGGGTTCAATTACTGCAAAGACAGATAGCTAACCTCTTTGCAGTCACCTACAAACAGAATTTCCCGACCTAACATATACCATACTCGAGAACCGCGGGGCAATTGGCGGAACGTGGGATTTATTTCGATATCCTGGTATCAGGTCCGACTCTAATCTATATACATTTGGATTATCGTGGTATCCATGGACGAGCCCTACGTTAATCGCGGAGGGTGAATCAATTCGCACATATTTTCAAGAAGCCGCCGAGAAATTTGGAATTGATAAGAATATCAAGTTTCATCATAATGTTGAGGCCGCAGATTGGTCAACAGAGCAACAACAATGGTCAGTATCGGTCGATGCTGGTGGGAACAAAAGCACCATAAAAGGACGATGGATTGTCTGGGGCACAGGTTATTACAACTACAATGAGCCATTGAAAGCCGAAATCCCTGGCTTGGACAACTTCAAAGGCCAAAAAATACATCCTCAATTTTGGCCTGAAGATCTTGATTACACGGACAAGAAAATCGTCGTCATTGGAAGTGGTGCTACGGCAGTTACTTTAATACCAAATCTAGCGGACAAAGCTGCCAAAGTAACCATGTTACAACGAAGTCCTAGTTGGATAGTAGACGCCCCAAAAACCTATTCGGGCGGAGATACGTTGCGGAAATATCTTCCAAACTCGGTAGCTGAGCAGTTGATACGGTGGAGATTCATCATATTACCTTTATTATTCTTCCATTTCTGTCGCTTCTTTCCTGACCTCGCTCGAAATCTCCTCCACCGAGGAATCAAGAAGGCAGTCCCATCCACTATCCCAATCGACCCTAATTTTAGCCCCAAGTACAAACCCTGGGATCAACGTCTATGCGCATGTCCCGACGGGGATTTCTTCAAATGTCTTCATTCAGGAAAAGCCGATGTGGTAACCGACACGATTAAAACCGTCACATCATCCGGCATCGAGCTCGATTCTGGAAAAACTCTCGACGCCGATATAATCATCACAGCCACGGGATTAAAAATGCAAATGGCCGGTGGCGCCAAAGTAAGCATCGATGGAACCCCATATGATTTCCCCAAAAAACACGTCTGGAGAGGCGTAATGCTACAGGATATGCCCAACTCCGTCACGGTCATTGGATACGTCAACGCATCGTGGACACTGGGAGCAGATAATACCGCGAGCGTCTTAGTACGACTCATGAAACACATGCGGGAGAAAAATCTCGCGACGGCCATCCCTAGACTTCCTAGCGTGAAAATGCAATCAGGTCCCTTGTTTAATCTGAGTTCGACGTATATGGAGAAGGGACGCGCAGTTTTACCCATGACGGGTGATAGGGGTATGTGGAAATTGAGACAGAATTATCTGGTGGATTATTGGGTCGCGGAGTATGGGAGTGTGACGGATGATTTGGAGTTTGTGAGTGCGGGTGGTGCAGCGTTGAATAAAGATCAGTAGGTTTGAGTGGGAGTGTGAGATGGAGTGCGAATGGAGTGTGAATATTTTAGAAAATAGATGGATAGATAGATGAATGGAGAATTCATTGATGGTTGGTGGTTGTTATCTATAGACTGAGTGTGTGGATTGGATTGGATTGGATTGGATTGACTCTCCTCAACTTGTTCATCGTACGTACCGGTAAATATAAAATATAAAATATAAATCTATAAAATATCCTCTGCATCTTATGATTATTTTAATAAATTATATTTTATATATACTTTATTTTAATTGTTTTTTTTTAAATTATTATTTATGTATTTATTCATCCATAAATAGATTCGGTCTAGTCTTATGATATAAGTTAATATAACCCATTATAGCGAATAGTTAATCTAAGTCTTAGGTCCCGGGGTCAATGAACAAATAAAAAAAATATATAAAGATAAATATATATAAGAAGACTCGAGTACTAAGGTTAGGTATAAATATATTGTCATTCATCATTCATCTATCATCTAAAAGCTAAGTTTACATAACCTTATATCTCATATCTTCATAACCAGCCTATACACTTATATATAATCATATCATCAATCATTCACATCATTTATATAAATAAAATCCCAAAGAAAGAAATCCCCATCCTTCTTTCTTTCTTCCTTCCCAGCTCCAACGTTCCCACTTCCCACACTCCCCATCTAATAACTCAAAACCAACTCCTTCAATTTCTCGAAATCCGGAGTTCCCAACCCAGTAACCGGATCCCATCCTTTCGTCGCATTCCACGTCGCATAAGGAATAACGGCACCACCTGGGATCTTCGCGCCCGTTTGTCCATTGACGCCATTACATCCTACGCTTCCACCACCGGTGATATCATTGAGAGCGCTTGTGCCGAGGAGATAGAGGAGAGGGTTGACGAAACCGAGGGCGGATTTACCGGCTTTGAAGCGGGCGTCGTTGAGGAGACCGAGGATGGCTGCTACGACGGGGGCAGCGGCGGATGTACCACCCGAGGGGGAGAGTTGGCCGGAGTAGACGACTTGGTAACTATAGGGTTTATGTTAGAAGATGGATGGGAAGGAAGATTAAGAATAAAGGGTGGGGTTCTTACTCAGGGGTTAAACTGTGAGCGGAAATATCTGGGAATCCTCTTCCGGTGAAGTTGGTGTAGCTCTCGTAGTACTTCTTGGTGGATGGAGAGATATTTTCGGTCAGGTATTCAGCTACAGCAGCGGCTTGGTACCAGGCGGTTGGGAAGTAGTTTGAGAATCCTCCTGAACCATCAACCCAAGCGACTTCGGGAGAAACTGATTGGGTACCTCCAACAGATGTAATGTATGGACATGTACCAGGGAATTGAGGTTGGAAGTATGGTGTATTTTTTCCATCGTTTGCAACACATCCTGCTCCTACACCGGTATCTCCCGATGATTCGAGAATGGAGATACCTCGGAGACCCATGATACCGATTAAGTTGCAGACTCGAACGGCATAGGCATATGGGACTGTCTGAATACTGGGTCAGCAATTGAATACTATGTGGAAACCGGATGATGAAAAGAATCAAGGTAACATACATCTTCGTCATCACCATAAGAGTTTGAGATAACTTGTGGTATAGCGGAGTTTGGTTGAGTCATCAAGTATTGATAATATGGCAAATATGGCTCATTGGAGTTATCCGCCGCAGTTGGCACATCGATGTTAGGGACGAATGGTGGTGAACCACCAGTGATGAATTCCTGAACAGGTAAAGGATGAGCAACACCGATGATGTTTTGAACATCGAGGTTAGCCTCTCCATTTTGAGCAGTAGCTGGATTTTGATCATTGGTAGCTCCATTGATGAGAGTAACTGAGAAGTTTTGTGATGGGATACCAAAGTAACTCTCGTATTGGAAAAGATCAGCATAAAGAGCTGATTGATTGAGGAAACTACCGAATCCGATTCTGCTTCCGGAAGAAACTGAAGGGGTATAGTCTCCAACATTGTACAATTCCTTGATACATTTAGGAGTGATGGAAGTTGAGCAAGAAGCATCAACTGTTACTTTGGTAGCTGAGGTATCTTTCTTTGTAACCCTAGTGGGAACATTTGCGACAGTCTTTCCAAAATAAGTTGTTGGAGAGATGAGGTCGATGTGTTCAGCAAGATGGTCCGGAACCGAGTATTGGGTAGTTCTGACTTTCGTTACGCCATTGCTTGTATAGGTCTGGAAAGTTGCATTGAGGATTGAATTGGCTTTCTCAATGGTTGCCGCAAAAGTAACAGTCGACCCATCGCTCACAATGTTTGAGGCACCAGCACTCGTCAACCATGAAGTAACAGCATTACTTGCATCGGCAGAAGGAGCAAATAAAGCATTAGCCTCATCAGCATCGAGATGATTTCCATAGTCCGCATTTCCTGGCGTTGAAACAGCAAGAAGTTTGGCTTCTAATTGATCGAGATTTTGCATTGCAAGACCAACGGTAAGAGTGATGGCTGTACTTGCATCTGTTTCTGCAACAGTCCATCCGCTAGGAACTGCGGCCAATTTTTCCATAACAGCACCATATGCTGGGAGAGCTTGAGAAAGCAATCCCGCACAAATGGCGGTCTTGGGGTACATCATGATTGAAGAAGGTTGATGAGATCAATTGGCGGTCAATCAATTGAATCTTTCAATGATGAAGAGTAGAAGAGGGATGAGGGAAAAGAATGAAGGAGGAAAGGTGACTAGAGAAAGAGAGGTAGCGAAACAAACATCATGAGGGAATCCATCTCTTTATCAACCTTTTCCCGACTTTTCCCAACCTCTCCTCTGTGTATATTAAAAATTTTGCCATCATCACCTCGGATCACCCAACATTTATTTCCCCTTGTACCTGAGCACAATGCCACAATCAATCATGTAAGATCTTACCTCCATCTGCACGAGCCGGGAACTTGCATCTGAGCATCTCATGTGGGCAAATAGTATCTCGCCATGATCTTGACATCCCCCGCAAATGGAGATCAAATCCAGCCGATGTGACACAGCAAAGAGGATCATTCGAGCTATCGTCAAAGTTAATCCAGGGTAGCTTTAGAGCTTTACGGCACGTACAACACATATGGCAGGTGCATAAGCCAAGAATGATGTAAAAGCTTGAATAACGGTATACAATCGATTAAACACCTTCCAATTGGGTATTAGATCCAATGTGGCTTACCTGCAAAGCGGATAAACTAGACGAAAGCTACGCGGAAACTCCGGTGTTGAGTTACCCGTTGGAGAAGTTGATAGGTTGATGATTGATTGATTGATTGATTGATGCGTGGTTTTCTTTGCAGATTGGCGGAGTTTAAAGCTTTTGATGAATTTTGAGAGACTGCAGAGTGAATGAAGGGTTAGATATATGTACGTATTATTATTTACATAAATTATGTACTCTATGCCCAAAACCCAAAACTTCAACCTTAACACTGAAAAATGATAAAATCACTGATAAGATTAAACAAGCTTTCTTATCTCAGATCATCACATCAATCCCCATCTTCTTCTCCTTCTCCAACCTCAGCATTTTATCCTCTGTATCTATATTCATCAATCCCTATCCTTAATCTATTATCCTCTACCATCATCCCATCCCATTCTATCAACACTTCAAGATCCTTTAACAATAAATCTTAAAAAATCGAAATACTATCTATTTCTTTATCTACCTCTCTAAAAAAAGATTTTTCTATAAAAAGTTATAATCAAGAAAATAAAAATACAAAGTGTAGAACATATATAGAATATAAAATACAGAATATAAAATAGAAATAATACAACAGATCAAGTTAAAAATAATCATATAAAATTAAACAACAAAACAAGTAAAACTTCATCTAGTATCTAGAATCTAACATCTAGTATCTAGTATCTAAAGATAATCTTCTCTCTAATACTCTATCCTTTAAACTTTTATGTCTCTACTCCTCAATAATTACCCTCCATCATTATTTATTCATCAATTTATCTCTGTTCAACATACCACTGACACAAAAACATAATCTATTATGTTATAAAGTTGTAGGTGTAAATGTAGATGCAGATGTAGATTTATGAGTTGAGGTTTGGGTATAAGAGCAGATTGTATAAAGTGTCTGGAGTGTATAGTTGGTATAAGGTAAATGAATGAGATTAAATGGCCTGGGATATTGGATTACAGTGATAAAAGCGATGAGTATTGAGATGAGGATTATAAAATAAATTTCATTTTGACGGTTTTTATTGGTTATTTATTTAATCACTACTTTTTTTTTCTTTTTTCTTTTTTACAAAGATGTTTATTTTAAAAAAGTAGTTTTGCGGTTGCGATAGACTCGGGGAATGGAAGAATTTGGGGAAGGAGATGATGCTTTTATGGATGATTTGTATGTGTTGTTCTATAACTCGAAATTTGTATCTTATAATAAGTCTTGAGACGTTTGTTTTCTTTGTTGTGGTTGGGAGAGTACTTGCTAGTTCTTTCTTCTAATTAGGGAATTGTTGTATAACAAAGACTTTGGAGTGTTAACTTCTGTTCAGGAGAGTGATTGTTCCTGAGACTTCTTGGATAATTCACAGTATCAATCATCTCCCAGGAACTTAATGAGAATCATACAGTCGATTCCTCATTTTCAGGGATAGTTTTTTGTTGAAAATGACCTTGGCGGTATCATATATTGCTATCACCAGGTCCCTGGGGGAAGACGGTTGTTGAGTTTCCTACCATCTTTTCTTCACATTAATGGAAAGACAAAGAGATTTGGAACACAAACCGCACGTGACTAGACAATCGAGTTAATCGAGTCGCGTCCACTTAGCAGAAAAGCCAAGATGAATCGAATGAAAAGCTGTCTAATCGCTAAGGTTCATGGGTTTCACAAGCACGTTTTGTTCCTTGGCTTGGCTAGGGGACTGCCTCATAGCTTTAAAGTTCGATGGCTAGGTACTCTCCCGTCCACTACCGTGTACTGGACTAGAATCTTCCCGTGTCGATTATTTGATTACAGTATTGGGAAAAGCAGAGGGGAAGTGGCGGGCGGGATTATTATAGGATAAGGTTAGACATAGGGTAAGGTTAAAAGTAGGTTAGAGCTTGACATATGGTGATATATTGTGATGTGTGTGCTGTGATTTATGTGATGGTATTGTACTCCCAAGTATATACAGTATCTGTGGTTATGAACCCATATTCAAGGTCGTTCCCTGGTGGAGCATATTGATATAAGCATCTCGGGATCCTGCAGTCCGTACGTAGCATACATTGAAGATCTAATATATATCCATGATGAAGATCAAGCAGTTGAATCCATAAGAAGAAAATGTTCATTCATGATCCATGGTTCAAGCAGATCAGATGGAGAATTGAGAATTCCCCAAAAACGTGGTAGAAATGCATATGCACGGCACAAAAGGGTCCAGAGGTCAGGTATTGGTATCGGTACCTAACCACCCAAGCTAAACCTTACATGAAAGCTTTTGTGTGAAATCCTGTTGATGCTTTCGGGTTTATGCAATTGAAGAGATTTGATTGGTTCATTTTATCATTTTTGGTCATATTTTCATCATTCTTCGTCGCATTGAAAATCACGCTATTTTACCGAATGAGGAGGGAACGACGTCATTTCCTTGTTACCACTCTCATCAGTTTCCTCCCCTCCCAGGATTCAAAAATGATCGTCATGATCTAAAAGTGCCTTTTGTCCCCACTTTAACTCTCCAGATCATCAAGAAAAGCAATAGCCATCAACTATAATCTATAATCTATCACCATATCCCGAAGCTTCCTTCCTAGTTCAATTATCAATTATAATCATTCAACTACTTAACCTAGCTATTCTATTATTCTATCAATCACAACATCATCAGCACAACAATCAGTCCTTTTTTCCCTCATACATTACAACTAATCAATTTCTATTCAACAGAGATTCCTTTACTTATTTACATTACTCTCATCTTATCTCATCCCATCACATCACATCACAACCAAGACCCTTAAACTGACATTCACACCAAACCATCTTCACAATGCATCGCACATACTCTATGAGACAATCGCGGGCTCCAACTGTAAGTTTTACACTGTAGCTCGAGGCGTAAATGGCAGAAAGGAATCTTGTTGCAGTATGAAATTGAGCACCTCACTGACGAGTCTTTCTTTCTTCCTCCTCACAGGCCTCGCAACTTCAGAATCCTCCTCCGCCACCTTCAAGCACAAAATCTACTTCAAAGATCTTCAAAGGCGGTCTCGGTCAGTACATTTCTATGACGTCTACCATAACTTTTACATGATGGATGTGGGGTAAACCCAAGTGTGTCTGTGAACGGGCACTGAGATGCGCAAAGGGAAGGCGGGGCACCAATTTCCCCAGTATGGTCAATCTAGATATTTTTGCTTCGACAAAATCTTTTGGCTATATGGGAGATGGTTCTTGTGTTGGGTGTCTGGTGCCATGATACCTATTGCCCGCCTGCACTATTGCTTAATCTCTTTTTGCAAAAGACTCGATACAGATTATCCCCTGTTCTTGGAGGACTGACGAGGATGATTTGCTAACAATCATTTATTCAGGCCATGCTATGCGACTCAAGACACACTCTGCGCTCAACACCAGGGGCCCAGAGCTCTCCAAAAAGCTGGGTCAACTCGTAAAGATGGAGAAGAATGTTATGCGCAGTATGGAACTTGTCGGAAGAGAGAGAATGGAGGTAGCAGTAAGTAAATTCTTTAAGAAATATAAAAAAAAGCTATAATCTAACATTATGCAGCAACAACTTTCCTTATGGGGAGAAGGATGCGACGAAGATGTGTCAGATGTTACTGACAAGCTTGGTGTATTACTCTACGAGATTGGTGAACTAGAAGACCAATACGTTGATCGTTATGACCAATACCGTGTTACCATCAAGAGCATCAGAAACATCGAGGCTTCCGTCCAACCCAGCAGAGATCGCAAACAAAAGATTACTGATCAAATTGCTCAACTTAAATACAAAGAGCCAGAGTCTCCAAGAATTGTCGTTCTTGAGCAAGAACTTGTTCGTGCTGAGGCCGAATCCTTGGTTGCTGAAGCTCAACTTTCCAACATTACACGTGAGAAGCTCAAGGCTGCTTACACCTACCAATTCGATGCTCTTCGTGAGCATTGCGAAAAGATCGCCATCATTGCTGGTTACGGAAAGCATCTTTTGGAACTTATTGATGACACTCCTGTCACTCCAGGTGAAACTCGTCAAGCATATGATGGATATGAGGCTAGCAAGGCCATCATCCAAGATTGTGAAGATTCTCTCACCAATTGGGTTAACTCCAATGCTGCCGTCTCTGCCAATCTCTCCACCCGAGCTCGCACTCTGTCTCAACGCAGACGTAACAACATCCAACGTAACGCTCAAGGTCATGACCTCACTGGTCAAGATCAACCCTTGAACGATAACGAGTCCGGTCTCTGGGTTCCAGCTGCCGCTCATAAGGGTGGAGACGAATACGAAGATGAGGAAGAGGAGGAAGAAACTGCTCACTCCCAACATGGTAGCGTTACCAACAGCGAACAAAGAGGTCGTCAAGAAGAACTCGCATAATGGTCGAAATCCAGTCTTAATATCCAGAGAGAGTGAGAAGATGATTAATTAGCTAGTGAGGGTGTTAAAGGATGATAGGGGATCCAATAAGTTTCAATGTAGGAAACAGTGGAACTGGATTGAACTGGTGTGGCTCTGAGCATATTCCCAAGATCTTTTTTCTCTCGAGTCGCAAAACTAGTTATGCTTATTGGGTGTTCGGATGGATCCACGTTGTTTTCTTTTTCTTCCAACTCGATTAAATCATGATGATGTTGGAATGTTACGTGGTGGTGGTAATTGATCATATATGATACATGAGGATATGAAATCGGAGGGGGGGTAATGGTAAAAGCGGCAAGTTGAAAGGGACAGCAACAGCGAAACACTTCTTTTTGGGGTCATTACTTAGCTTTTGTATTTGTAGTTTTTAATGAATGTTCTCTTTTTATTTTTTAAATTTTGATTCATGTTTGTGTGATTTGTACTCGGTGTTTTATGTAGGTAGTCTTTCTGGAGGTATCTATCTATATAACGTGGTTTAACACCGAGTGCACCATATCACCGAGTGCACCACTTTTACCTCAATTTGCACTTTCTAACTCATATCATTCAACAATCATTAAATCAATCAATTAAAACTATTAAGAATCTAATAATCTAGGATCTATTATACTATTTTGACAAGTTCTTGAATTATGACCAGTCTTTCCACACTTACTACAGCATCGACTAGTAGATGATTCCCCATTAGAATTTCCCCCATTTTGACGCTCGTCGCGTTGAATCTGAATATCAACCTCTTGTTGAGATAATATATCTGCAGCTTCTTGTCCAGTAAGTACTCCTCCTTGACGTAATTGAGTCTTTTTCGCGCGTCGACGTTTGCTTAATGCCTCATTTGCCTTCCGAAGTGTACGGTTTTCTGCACTTAAAAGTGTATTCTCATGAGCTAGTCGTTCTGTACCCTTAGCTAATGCAACTACAGTTTCGAATATAGGTGTAGGAGAGCTTGATTGATGTCGAGCAATTCGAGATTTCACTAAAGTTGATTGTAAAAGAGCTTCAGTTGGATTGTGAGGTGTTTGAGAGACCCAAGAGTTGGCAGATTCCAAAAGGATCGATGGAGGGGTAGGTGTGCGAATTCGAACATCTAATTTCGAAAGCACAGCTTGAGGATCAAATGGTGTTAGTCCTGCTCCTCGAAAGCCAGCTTTCATATTCTGAATTGTAATCGATTGTTGATATGCAGCTTTGAAAGCTATAAAGAATTCAACCTTAGAAATATGATTGATATATGCCTTGATAAACTCATCAATTTGACAACTATATGAACGTTTGAGTACGCTAAAACATCCAACATCAAGTGGTTGAGTTAAATGACTTGAATGCGATGGTAACTTTACACATATAATGTCATTTGACTTGCAATATGATTGGAAAGGTATCGATTCATGACTTTCATGCCCATCCAATACTAACATTCGATATTTGCCCTTTCTTCGTTGACTAGTATATTTATCGAAGTGCTTTAACCATTCTAAACCTGTCTCATTATTCGTCCATCCATTAGAAGTAGGTTTAATAGCCCAATCCGCAGGAAAATCGGTTTCGGTATACCAATTGGAAAGATGAACTTGTCCTTGAACTATCAGAAATGGAGGTATAGTTTCACCCTCTCCATTACCACATATAATTGCCGTAGCCCATTCTCGATTGCCTGGTTGTATTGCCTTGCTTCTGCCATTTCGTTCAGAACTAGTTACAACCATTCCAGGGCATATTATACCCATCATAAAGCCGGTTTCGTCGAAGTTGTAGAAATCGCAATCTTGAATACCATATTTCGCCCGCATATTCGATACCAATCCAAACCACTCTTCAATAAGCTTGGGATCTTCGCAGAGAGCTCTTTGAAAGTCATAAACACGACTAAAACGCGTCTTTAATTTTGTACAACGCTTTACGAATCGATGAGCCCAGAGCTTTCCAACTCTCTTCGCACCTCTTGATTCGAGAATATAATTCGCCATATCTTCTACACCACTTAATTTAGGTGCAAATCCTCTTTCATCCATATCGATAATATACTGAATAAGCACCTCTTCTTCTTTTTCAGTCAAATTAAGATTATTTGCTCGAGTTTCCATTCTGTGAATTCGGCCGCCCATTCTATCTCGTAATGTAGTTCGAGGGACTTTGTAGATTTTCGCAGCCTTTCCAACTGTAAGATTTTTTGATTTTTGAATAGCTTCAATAGCTAAGATTATTCTGGCCTCTTTTGATTGTATTTCCATAATAATTCGTTGAAATATCGCGTCTTGAAATTGAATGATACAAGATATTGAAAAAGTGGCGACTCGCTGATAAACCACGTTACATAAATATGTATGGTATTTTTCGCGTGTAGAAAAGTACTACGTAGCTGCGGACCATTCGTTGAATCTCACGTCTGTAGAGTAGATGATGAAGATGGGAACTTTAGAATTATGAGTACTGTTTCACTTCACCTCTTGATAACGAGCTGTACAATAATTACCGATCCCTCCTTTATTGATAGATGTATGGATGCAGGATCTTCGGCTGGTATTTTTACCTTTACCTGATTTTTTCTTTCCTACATTCTTTCCTACATTCTTTCCTATATTCTTTCCTAGCCTAGCTGTCCCTATGCTTGTGCATATCCATTACCGTCTCCTTGATCTTCACTTTTCCTTATTCCGGTATTGCTGTTTTATTTATTATATAGCAATCAGGTAGCAAATATCCTGGTTAATATGTTGTGTTTGATTTATAGGTGGTTTGTAGTCGTGATGGTTTGGTATAGCCTGGTTGATACGGCATGGGATGGGATGGCATGAGATGAGATGAGATGAGGTCATCCTTGAGTTGGGGCTTGTTTATATATTCATAGATTCAGATATCCCTTCATGGATGCTACTCTTAAAATGCCTCTTTTCAAATTGAAATTTCCTTTTCTTTCCCTTCGATCAATGGGTCTTGTCCTGGGGGATTAACCTTAGCTAATGGATCTGAGGTAGTGGCAGTGGTTGTAGGTTTCCGTCCTCGCACCTGACTCTCGAATTCTTCAAGCTCGATTCGTACGATGTGTTGCCCGGGTACGACGACGAGACCTAGCCAGCGGGGTGTTATGTTTATGATTGGTGCGGAGGGTGGGTTTTGAGAGGTTGATGTGGAGGGGTTTACGGAAGATGTGGAGGAGGAGGCGGGGTCGGCGGAGGTTGACAAGGGGGTTTGCGAGATTAAGGTTGAAGGGGGAGAAGGTGGGATGCGATATTCGTAGGTTTCTGAGAGGATTATGTTGAGGTCCTATTTTGTTGAATTTTTTATTAGTAGGGTCTCGGAAGATGCGACATGAGAATATAATAAAAGGAACAAGAAACGATAAACATGCGTAATTGAACAAGCCATCCCGCACACTCAAAGCAGTAGAGGAAGTGCGCAAGCAGGAAAATAGAATAGGAGGAGAAATTGAGAAATGAAGTAGGTAAACAAACAGAATCGGTACATTTGAATGACCCCCGGAACATGCGATTGTCGGTTGTATGGATGAGAAGGGTTTTGGATAGGAGACTGTGTAGGTAGGTGCGCGCTTGTTGGTGAGCTGGAGATTCTGGGATTTGGGAGGAGGAGTCGGAGAAAGATGCGGGAGCGAGTGAGGTCATGATTGTGCAGAAGTTGTGGTGAAGGAAAGATTGGGAATTCTGAATTGGGAATTGGGAATTAGAAATTGAGGATGGGGAATAAATTGAATGAGGGGCGTTCGGTGATAAGATAAGAGATCACGTGGGTTCGTGGCCGGTATGCGTCATTACGCGGTTTTGGACTGGGAAGAAGGCAGAAGTGAGATGTGCGATGTTTTTGGATTGAAGAGACGAGAGCACTGGTTTGAATTTTGATGAGAATATGGAGATGGGATAAATTTTCGACAAGCACAATCTTATGCAGGAATACCTGGCTACGACTTAAGAGTTTCTTTCACTCGGATACGATTGTTAACCTTACCTATTTCTCGCCATCGTCTAGTTCTACCTCTAGGAACTTACTGTACCGCGAATATCAATCATACTACCCAACCCAATCAATCTATCGACAAAACATAATAACAAAACACTGCCATCATGGGTGTCACTGGCCTTTGGACCATCGTCCAACCCTGCGCTCGTCCTACTCCCCTCCCGGCTCTAAATCGCAAACGTCTCGCCGTCGATGCATCAATTTGGATCTATCAATTCCTCAAAGCCGTGCGCGATAAAGAAGGAAATGCTCTTCGAAATTCGCACATTGTAGGATTCTTTAGAAGGATATGCAAATTATTGTTTCATGGAATTAAACCAGTTTTTGTTTTCGACGGTGGCGCACCGATCCTAAAACGTGAAACGGTTCTGGGCAGGAAAAGAAGGAGAGAAGGAAGGAGAGAAGATGCTGTTAGAACGGCGGGGAGATTATTGGGAGTACAGATGAAGAGGAGAGCGGAGGAGGAAGATAGCGAAAGAAAGAAGAGGGAGAGGGAAGGGAGAAATAAACCTCCGGTCGAGGAAGAGGAAGTTGTGCCGGAAGAAAAATTGGCGTATGTGGATGAGATAGGAATGTCAGCACAAGAACGACAAACGAGTCGAAAATTCTACAAAAAAGATGCATATCATTTACCCGAACTTACAAATGGAATAGAAGGGATGGGGAAGCCGGAAGATCCGAGGATCATGAGTGCGGAGGAATTGGAAGAATATGCGAGACAATTTCACAATGGGGAAGATGTTAATCTGTATGATTTCAGCAAGATAGATTTTAATGGGGAGTTTTTTATGAGTTTACCAGCTGTGGATCGGTATAACATTTTGAATGCGGCGAGGTTGAGAAGTAGATTAAGGATGGGGTTGAGTAAGGAACAATTGGAAGAGATGTTTCCTGATCGAATGGCCTTCTCGAGGTTTCAGATTGAAAGGGTTAGGGAGAGGAATGAGTTGACCCAGAGATTGATGAATTTGAATGGGATGAATTCTGAGGAGCATATGTTTGGGGTTAATGGAACTAATAGAATTGCGGGGGAGAAAGGAAGAGAATATGTTTTGGTTAAGAATGATGGAGTTGAAGGTGGTTGGGCACTAGGCGTGGTTTCGTCGGAAAAGGGGGTGGGTGATAGGAATAAACCCATTGATGTGGATGATTATGATCAGAGGAAAAATAAGGTCAATCTGGTATCAGAATCGGAAGAGGATGATTTTGAAGATGTGCCTGTTGAGGGCTTGAACCGATTACCGAAAGCCAGAGATAATGGGCAAAACTTGACCTACAGCGAATTTCAAGCAAGAGAAGTTGCTAATAGGAGAAGGGAATACGAAAATTCGAGAAGTGAATCAAATCGGCGGCCGGTAAGAATACCGTCTGAAGATCCGAATTCCCTTTTTGTGGATGATACAGGTGGACGACCGGGCCCTAGTACGAGACATGCTACTTCTGATGGTGAGGATGACGATATCAATCGTGCGATCGCTTTGTCATTGCAGCAGGGCCAAGGACAAGATGATGAGCTTGATGAGGAAGAGCATCTAAATCGAGCTATTGAGTTATCACTGCAGAAAGGTCATGGTCAGGAAGAGGAAGAGGAAGATGATCCATTTGAGGATGTTCCCATGCCGGAATATGAGCAAAGGGCAGTAGCAGATGCTAGACCTCTCACCAAATCGAGCGGGAAAATGATTGCTCATATGGTCAATAATAGAGCCAATGCTGCTGTACCGAAACGTAAAGAAGATAGCGAGAAGCTGGATAGTGATAGCGATAGCGATATGGATTTCCAGGCGGCACTGAGGAAGGCAAGAACACAGAAAGCGCCGGAAAAAGTTCGTCAAGTAGCGCCAGTTGCTGTAAATAAGAAGAATCCTTTCGATGGCCCGTTGCCGTTTGAGAGTCTTCAGTTTAAATCTTCTCTTTTCGGCAAGAAGAAACAAGCGGAAAAGCTGGCTGAAGATCCTCAGGAAGAGGATGAAGACGTGCTTGCTGGTGGTTTCGAAAAGGAAGATGAAGAAGAGAAAGCAAAACCTTTACCTCCGTGGCTAGTTGGTAATGATGATATCAGATCACAGGTTCAGCAGCAACGCAAGAAAGATCAAGAATTAAATGCAAAGGATCGGGAAAGAGCACAACAGGACGAGAGGATCTTTCAACGTCATCATGGTGTTATTCATCTGGATTCTGATGATGATGCTAATGATAGTGATGTGGAAATATTGGATAAAGCTCCTACGCTTGAAGTGGCAAAAGAGAGTGTGGGTGATGTAGCAGATATTGTTACAGCCAAATCACCAAAATCTGACATTGCTCAGGATAGAGAGCTACCGGTCGAGCCTCGCGCAGAAAACACAGTTGATTTGCTACAGGATTCTGATGAGCCTCTTGAATGGTCGGAAAGCGATCATGGGGATGTTTTCCCTAATTCTAAGAAAGCTTTAGATGCAGGTAACGCTGTGTCAATGATCACAGAAGAAAATCCTTCGAAATCAAGATCACCATCTCCCTTCTTCGAAGATGTCGATCTTCCGGATGTTCAAGCAATCGACCCTCCTCAACTCTCAACTTCTACAAGAAAAAGCCCATCGCCAGTATTTGAAGATGTTGACATGGCAAATTCTACGATTATTCTACCTTCTAGCCCAACAGACCCTCTCCCACCACCCATTGACGATGCATACGATCGCCAAGTAGCCGAAGCAATCCCAGACGAATTCGATTTCAGTGATCCAGAAGAAGAAGAACTCATGACCCAACTTGCTATTGAAGCAGAAGAGCATGCTAGATTCGCCAGTACCCTGAACAATAAATCCGCAAAAGAAAACCATGATTCGTATGAAAAAGAACTCAAAGCTTTACGAAGCCAACAAAAGAAAGATCGCAGAGATGCAGATGAAGTATCACATATTATGATCACGGAATGTCAAGCTCTACTTCGTTTATTCGGGATTCCTTATATCACTGCACCAATGGAAGCGGAAGCTCAATGTGCCGAACTGGTACACCTTGGTCTTGTAGACGGTATAGTTACAGATGATTCGGATATCTTTCTTTTCGGCGGTACACGCGTTTATAAGAATTTATTCAATAGCAATAAACTCGTTGAATGCTATCTCTTATCTGATCTTGAAAAAGAACTTTCTCTCTCCAGAGATCAACTTATCTCAATTGCACATTTGCTAGGTTCAGATTACACAGAAGGTATACCAGGGATCGGCCCCGTCACCGCCGTAGAAATCCTCTCAGAATTCCCATCACAAACCGGTCTCCAAGAATTCAAAGAATGGTGGTCCACCGTGCAAAACCCGCTCACTACCCCTCCACTCGCAAGCGAACCAACACTCTTCCGTAAGAAATTCCGTCGCTCACAAGCTACCAGACTCTTCCTACCTCCAGGATTCCCCAGCGCAGCAGTCACAGAAGCATATCTAAAACCAGATGTTGATAGTACAACCGACGCTTTCCAATGGGGAGTCCCGGATCTAGAACAGTTGAGAGAGTTTCTCATGAGTACAGTTGGTTGGAGTCAAGAGAGAGTAGATGAGATACTAGTACCGGTTATTAAGGATATGAATAGACGGGAGTTGGAGGGGACTCAAAGTAACATTACGAGGTTTTTTGAGGGTGGTGTTGGGGTGGGAGGTTTGGGGACTGCGAGTGGTAGTGGTGCGGGTGGAGAGAGGGAAAAAGCGGGAAGTAAGAGGATGAGAGAGGCGGTGGGGAAATTGAAGGCGAAGAAAAAGGGAAATGGGTTGAAGGATCGGGGTACTTTTGCTGATGATGCGAGGGAGTGGGCGAAGAGGAATGAATTGAGTGTTGGGGCGCAGGAGAGGAAGAAAGCTGAGGGCGCTAGTGGAAAAAGGAATGCGAAGGGAAAGGGAAAGGGGAAGAAGAGAAATGTGGAGGAGATGGATGGAGGTGAGAATGAGGATGAAGCTCATGATGAAGATGCAGATGCAGATATTGAAACGGAAGAGAACGAACCAGACGAAGAAGACGAAGAAGACGCTCCTCTATCTAAACCCAAGCCATCACGTTCCCGCCCAACCTCTGAAAAAGCAAAAGGCACAAGAAAAAGTAATAAAACCCAGGGACAGGGCTCTAAACGGAAAAAGATGTAGAATTATTTATTTATCTTTATGTAATTTATAGATCATTATATGACTTGTATAAATATTTATATAAATATTATTATAGTAGTTTTTTAAACTCTGAAAGTAATTATTAGTCTAGTGTTGATATTTATTGATATCTTTATTATAAATTATACTTCTATTAAAAATTAAATAAGATGAAATATTTCTCTAATCTAAGATTAAAATCTGTCTAAATATTGTGAAAAGGAAAAAAAAAGATATAAATGAAATTACACACAGAACCCAGGAACGAATATAAGAAATAAGATCTTACCTAGTAATTAGTATATAATCAATCTTGTATTGCAGCTTAGAAAACCAAAAGAATAAATAGATAGATAGAGAGATAATCTTATTTCCAAATCCTAGTTTATTAACCTAATCTCACTTCTGTGAATAAGAATCTTAGGTATCTAGGTATTTTGCAGATGATGATACTAAGAAGGAGAAATAGAAAAGAGAAATAGATAATTGTTTCTACTATAGATTCTAATAATATTAGGAGTTTGTGATAATATAAAGGTGAATTATTCAAGTTCTTTTTGTGGCTGTTTGCGATTAACTAGATTCCTCGAACAACATTCAGCATTCATAATGGTCATCATCATCATCAAAAGCACCTTCTACCACTCCCACGTCGAAGCACTAGGCGGTAAATCCTGCTCCCCCGTCCCCCAAGAACTTTCATTCCTCCCCAAAACCAACTCCAAGACTCCACCTTTCAACCAAAAATCGTGCGTCACCCAGTTCTTCGTCCAAGTTTCCCCATTCAACGTCGCACTCTGTATATAAATATTTGTATATGTAGCATCGAAGTCTATATTTCTTACTGTTGCTACCTTTCCCGTTTGTCCATTGCGGATGCTGATTTCGCGGAAATAGGGCGGTGTGATTAGATAGACGTTTTGGCCTGAGATGGGCCATAATCCTAGCATGGATAGGGTGGTAAACGAGCCCATGGCGCCTGAATCATCGTTTCCTGCTAGTCCGGCTACGGTGTCGTTGAACTGGGAGGGGATGTAAAAATGGGAGAAATGGGCAGAGAGAGCCGGACGTCCAGCGTAGTGGAATTGGAAGACAGGGAGGAAGGCTTGTTCGTCGCCAATGTAGAGAAGTCCGGATGTATGGAGATAGCTGAGTCGAGATACGAAGGTTGAGGGGCCACCCAGTGTGGTTACGAGGGTAGCCATGTCTTGGGGTACGAAGAAGGTGTACATCCAGGAACTTCCTTCGTAGGTTTCGTGACCGGTGGGGCTGAGATAACAGGATGTGAAGTTGTAGAGAGGGGAACAGAGAGAAGGGTCCTGGTAGCCGAATGTGCCGTTTAAGTAGCGGGGTTGTAAAAAGCCGGTGAATCCGCTGTCGACAATGGAATTCGGTGCGTCAGTGGATCCGTTAACATAGGATGTTTGATCGGCTTTGTACATATTTTTCCAATTTTCGGATCGTCCAATGTATTTTTCCACATCTCCGGTTTTGCCAAGTCCGTGGGCCATTAAAGCAATGCAAAAATCGTTGTAGGCATATTCTACGGTTCTGGAGATGGATCGCGTCATAGGTCCTACTCCATAAGGGTCAAAGTCCTCCGTTGGGATATAACCGAGAGTTTTCCAGCTGGTTAGGCCGCCCCGACCTTCGATGGACCAATCTGCTGGTTCATCTATGCATTGTTAATGGTATAATATGAAGAGTATAAATCAGCCTGACGTACCTTCGGCGTCAGATACTACTGCTTCATAAGCTGTTGCCCAATCTACATCTTGTGTGATATTCTTCAGATAAGAATCTGCTAGAACAATATCTGCATTCGAACCCCCTTGAGTATATCCTTTACATAGCGACATTCGACAATCCGGAAGCTTTCCTAGAAAGATGTTTATTAGAGGCAATTCTTTCCCCGGAGTGAACTCCGAAACATACCTTCATGACGATAAATATCAATCAAACTCCTCACCATCTGGGTCTGACTATAAGGATCCAACAAAGTCAACAATGGATGGATACTTCTAAACGAATCCCAAATACAATAATAAGAATCATAATAAGGTTCATCACTATCCCACAATGGGTTCTCCCCAGTATAATCTTGAGGTGAAATCATAGCCCTATAAGCCCCAGACCAAAAGACCGTCTGAAGTTCATCACTGACGCCCGTAGCATCAATACTAATAACGGAAAGCTTTTCTCTCCACGCATCTTCTGCAGCAGTCAAAACTTTCTTAAAATCGAAATCTGGTATCTCAGTTTCGGCGTTCTGGCATGCTTTTGAGATGCTAATGAATGAAACGCCTACTCGTGCAAGGATTTGGTTATTGGCAGGTGCTTTAAATTGCGTCCAAGCTCCGGCTGGGAGAGGAGGTGAATTTACACCATCAGGGGTGACACTTAAATTCTTGGGTTGGCTCCCAGCACGATTATTCTTGAAGACTCCGGTGTCTCGGATTTCTGCACCTTTGAAATCGGCACAGAAATGTAAATCATAACTTCCAATTCCAAAAGAAGGATTGAAAGTTCCGGTTCCAGAGAGCCGCCCTGTATCTGGATCGACTTGGACCGAAGCATTTGAACGAGAGTCTGGTAAATCGGTTAGATCTACTAGAATGAGGGGACTATATGGTAAGGAGGTCTGCTGCGTAGAATTTGAATAGCTCGATGTTGAGTTTGAGGGGAATGTAAATCGATATAGCGCAGTATGATTTGTGACTGTTGCTTCTGTATGAATAGAAGTGTTCAAAGATACCGCAAAGTATCCCGGGTGAGCCTCGGCAGTTCCATTGATTCTTCTCGATGCTCGATCAGTTTTGGTAAAGAAACAATTATTCACAATATCTCCAGGGCATCCAGTTTGTGGAAATAATGGGAAATTTCCAAGTGATGGTGACTGAGATAAATCAGTCAAGAAATTCCCACATGAATGTTGTTACTCACACCTCCCGTGCCAGAATCATGCATATGAGAAAACCCCGTGATATCAGAATTATCTGAAGCAAAACCTCCCTGCTTTTCATCCGGATTGTTTATGTCTGCAACGGCCTTTGCCATTCCTTTGGAACTAATGAGCTCAATTCATGAGGGTCTTTGGTGACAAAAGAGCTTACCAAAGGGTAAAGTGGCTCCAGGAAACACATGGCCTGCAGTCATATTAATATATACTTGCATTCAACAGCTTGCAATAGTCAAGCATACCTCCGTTATCAGTCCCAATCAATGGATTGACATATTTGAACACATCAAAGTCCCCATCTATTTGATTTCCAGCACCTTTCTCAACCAAGGTCGCCAAACCCACGAGCAGAGCCGGCCATTGTGATAAAAACCCCATAATTGACTTCACAATAAAAGAAACCAAAGAACAAACAGCTCAATTCCTCAGTGAAGATGCGAATCCCAGAATCCTGGGGTAAAACAACATCTTTAACATTCCCTCAATTGATTCATACGAACAAGCAGTATCCACTTATTTCTCCACGATACCATACGACGTAACACTACCCCTCATTTGTACATCGTGTATACTTTTTCTTCTTTTCTCAAGCTTTTCCTTGGATGATCATCATAATCTACACCTGTCTTGGGACTTGCCAATGCAAAATGCGGGGTAAGAGACAAGGAGATGGGGAAATGCACGCCATTGCCGGTGCGAAAATTGATGTTTATTATCGTCGAAGGGTACATCGGTTGGTTGTCCATGGATATTCTATGCATAGATGACTGATTTTGGGCGTGAGGATGTTTTGATGTGTTGAGGTTATGCAGTTGGGAATCGATGTAGTATTTTGAGTTTATGAAATCGGGATAATGGCATCCGAGAGGCTGGAATTGATGGTGGTGTGATTTGAGGAAGATGTGTATTTGCAGACTTTTACTTCTACCATCAAAGATCATATCATGCGTTCTATATTTCTTCTGTTCTACTCGAGTAGAGCTTACCATGTAAAAGTACTGGATGAGTTCTTCAGGCACGTGATTTTCACATGACTATGGAGCTACTACGTCAAAGCTTTGTATCAAGGTTACTGAGCTAATACATTTCTACAAGGGACATCGCACGCTAGCTGAAGTTCCCTCAGTACACACTGGATCCCTGAACATCGAGGTGAAACCTGGTCCGCTCAGATGGCTTGGAGTCTATTTCGACAGAAGACTAAACTTCAAGCCACACATACAGATTCTCACAGCAAAAGCCCTCAAAGGAGCTAATGCACTAAGATCCTTCAATAACACATGCCGAGGGATACCCTCCTGCTCCACCAGAAGAGTGGCTGTAGCCTGTGTACTAAAGAAATGCTACTTTGCTTCGGAAACATGGTGGCCAGGCCGAACCAGATTAAAGAAGAATGCCTCGAACGAGTCAATTTCAAATGTAGTGGATAGCCATATAAATCTACTCAACAAAGTGATCCTCACTTGTGCAAAAGCAATTCTCCCGGTATACAAAACCACGAACACAGCGGTGCTGTACGAGGAAGCCAAACTCAGGCCCTCCGAAATCGAGCTAAACTTAGCCTCACAAACATATGCTGCGCGAACCTTCAGACTAGACCCTTACCACCCCCTCAGAATTAGAGCGAAGAGCATGATCAAAGCCAAAGACCAGAACCGAACTGCAGATACAAGACTTTCAAGGTTCATCACAGCATTACCAAAAGCCGAACATATAAATCCATTAGCTTTCCCTCCATGGGAACACAAGGAATCGAGAGCAGAAGCCGAGATACGTGTAGCTGGCCCGATGGGCAGAACAAAGGCCCAAGCGGCTGACGACTTCAAGGCCTTCCATACTAAGATCCCAAGGAGTGATATACAGATATTCTCGGATGGTTCAAAAAGCGAAAGCAAGGACGGCGCCACCGGAGGTGGCTTTGTAATCACACAATTTGATTTCCAAGTGGCCCATTACTCCTTCTCACTTGGCACAAATGCAGAGGTATTCGACGCGGAAGCTATGGCTGCAGTAACGGGGGCAGCAAAGGCCCTAACGCTACCATCAATCAAACTTGCTACAGACCTATGGATCTTCTTGGACAACTACGAAGTAGCCCTAAGATTAGGCTCCCACTTCAATGGCTCGTCTCAGGCGGTCTTCGAAGATTTCCTGAAGCTCACACAGGCCTGGGCCGCTAGACCGAGGCTCCCACATATCTCCCCTGGTAAAATACGCATACGCTGGGTCCCAGGGCATCTCAACATTCCAGGCAACGAAATGGCCGACAAAGCAGCCAAGGAAGGGGCAAAACTCCCCCCACCCCCCAACCCGGCCTGCACGTTAGCCTCCCTCAAAAGACTAATCAGATCAAAGGCCAATAAAGCGGACGACCAATTGTGGAAGACAGTCAGCCCTCAGTATTACAAAGATCTGCAATATAAGCACACTTCCAATACGATTACCCTCTCTTTAAAAAGAGCTACACTTCACTACATTCTTGCAGCCAGATCACAGCATGGAGACTTTGCGGCATATCACGAACGCTTCAACCACACTACAGCCCACACTCTCTGCTTATGCGGTAAAAGGAAAACCCCGTTACACTTCTTCTTCTGCAAGAAAGGCAAAGCTTACAAAACACTCACGAAAAGCCCACCATCTGAAGCCATCCCCTGGCTTCTAGGCATCCCCACAGGTGGTCTCGCACTAGCCGATTGGCTTGAATCCACCAAATTCTATAAAGATATCTGCCCACAGCATTTATCTGCAGCTTAAAAAAAAATAAAAAAAAGCCTTTCCTTCGTTTTTCCTCTACTTCCTGTATCTCCTCTGTCAAACAGGTTCTCAAAGGGCTTATTCTCTCTCCTTCTCTTCTCCTTCCTTTTCTTTACATCTCTACTCCTCTCTTCTCTTTCCTCCCCTTCCTTTAAAAAAAAAAAAAACAGTAAATACACAAGATAATTCAACAAAAACGTATGAGGGGGAAGGGAGAGTGATCAAGAGCCAGTGATCTAGTGGACGAGGAGGACCACAATATTAACCACTAAGCCAACCGGCCCCAAATCTGTCGCGAAGGCAATCATGTAAACCCTGCCCTAGCCCCTTTAAATTGTATATAAATACCCTCCCTAGCTAGCTAGTACACTACTCAGAGGCATACTCCTCTGAGCGTCATTTGTCCAAATCTGGAATAGATGGCTAAGGTTATCACGCGCCAAGGCGCGTGGGCCTACGGCCTATGACGATAAACACAATCAATCAATCAATCAATTTGTATCAAGGTTAACTCTGTCAAAGAAAGATATAAACATTGAATTGATAAAGGTATCGCAGCACTCAACTCGACCTTGCCAGGCAAACCTATCACAAGCTGATAACACAAATTAATTACCGGTAATCCTACCACAGGCACACAAACTCGAATAATCCGTCAACCATTCCCTCGGCTCCTGCACCTTCACCCACTTCCACACAAGAGAGAACGTCCTTACTCAATACTCCCTTATTCCATTCCCTTTTAAATTCTTCTTTCGTCTCATGACTCACCTGCCTCCACCAAGGAACAAAACACGGCACATCCATCCTCCATTTCCATTTCCCGTCCTCCTCAGAACACCCACTTCCTTTGGTAATATCCATGCACTTTACTTGAACGCACATTTGCAAATAGTAGTGTATGTAGACCGCTAATGCATCGTATTCGGATTCATGCGCATCTCTGAGAATAGCGCCTGGATAGGGAGTGGACCTCGTGAAGGATCTAAGGATGCCGATAGTACGCATGAGTTCATCGGGACGCATGAGATTGATTTGTGCATAGGCAATTTCCCACTTCATGAAAATGTTTTGTTCGACGAGATCTCCAGGACAAAATGAAACGGTAGGGCTAGAAGCACCTGCTTGTGCCTCTACCCCTGCCAGTGCCTTTTTCGATGCTTCTGTCAATGCTTTATTAAATAGGTCTACATTAAAGTGTAGGAATGCTCTTTGTATGATTTTCGCGGTTTTCTCAATCAACTTTTCGTCAATACCATTGGCCCCTTCGTCCTCTGTCAATAAAATACACTCCCGTGGAAACATTTGTATAAAAGCATTTTTCAATTGTTCCGCGGTGGCAGCTAGAAGACCCTCTTTCACGCGGTTTACCAAAACGGCCGCTTCATCCGCATCTCTCAGTGTCTCTCGTTTTTCGCCCCTTTTCTTCTTATCAAGTCTGCTTTTTCCCTCGCCATCAAGGTAGACATCGGTATAATCAGATTCTGAAGAACACGAATCAGAGATCTCATCGTCATCATCATCATCCTCTTCAGCACCGGAGATACCAAGGAAAATGGAGCTTATTTCTTTTTCATCCTCAACGGTGGCGGAATTTGTGTCTTCGTTGATATGATTTCTGTGGGAGCAAGGGAAGGCACAAGCGCAAAGCTTCGACTTCAAAAACTCGTCATAGTTGGACCGAATCAATGCTTGTTGAAACATCGCATCTTCATCATTGAAGTCCTTGGGTTTTGGTATTTCTGCGGTGTCTCTCGAGAGCGATACACCTCGCATGTATGTGGTGCATTGATTGGTGTCGCCCGGGGGTGATCCAGCCTGAGTGCTTGTGGATTCTTGATTTGTGAGAAGTCCTGTTGTTGACGTAGAAGCTTCAGGAATCTTATCCCTTATGTCCTCCAAATTCACAACTTCATCCTCGTTTGCCGGAGGTATACGAACTTCACGATCGTTCTCGAGTAATAAAGCAGCATCGGATGTAATATCCAAACTTGATTGTGCTGCTTCTTTAGCCTTATTAAATGAAGCTTCTGTCTTGTCATTCAAGCGCTCCAAGCGTCCAAAACTAGTTTCAAGCGTTTCCTTCAACATCTGCAAGTCCTCTTCTAACCTACCTAGGATAAAACTTTTGAGTATCTCGGTTTTGACTAAAGTTTTTCCTTTCCCTGTTCCTACCTCGTCATTCAAAGTTTTTATCTCCTTGGGATACATCTCGGCGCTCTCTTTTTTCGTTAGTGCCAGTTCTTCTAGCTTTAAGCGCATGATAACACGTTCGAAGCCGTCAGCTAAGCTTAGCATTTCTCCCAACCCTTTGTTAGAATTTGTTTCTGCCTCACCGTTCAACAGCTCCAAGGTTTTGAGAGCCATCTCGGTTCTCTCTTTTCTTTCTTTCACGCTCTGCACTGCCTTCGAGAAATTTTCGCTACCAAGAGTAAACTCAGAGCTATCAGCCATGTCCACATCTAACGACTCCAAGGGCGTGATATCCATCTCTGCTCTTTCTTCCCTTTCTTGTACACTCGGTATACCCTTTTCCGATTTTTCGGTTCTGATAGCAAGTTCGGATTTCCCATGTGTCTCTCCCTTTGCATGAACCTCTCCATCTACGAGGATGTTCAAAGAAGCGGTATCCGCGGTGTCTGATCCGCTTCGTCCAACTTTGGGAGCCATTTTCTTTTGTTTATCACCTACACAGAATGCAACATGATCTAGAAAGAGCTTTACCACTTCTTCTATCTTTTTTTTCTCTTGACCCAAATCGTACTCTACTCTCCCACAGATATTAACATTCCCGTCATCAAAGTGTAACACTTTCTCATTCTCATCAACTTTAAAAATGGGGTTTTTGCAGAAAAGCGAAGTAAATGGCCCAGAATTTTTTTCTTGCCCGCTCAATCGTGAAATTCGTCTTTTTTTAGTTGGAGATGGGCTGTCGCGGGCTTCATTATCCTTTCCGATGGAGCGAACTTCGTAGTCTGCGAGTTCTGCAGTCTCCACGTTGAGCCTGGACATTGAGCAATCGGTTGGAGTTATATAAATACTGCGCTTGCTGGATTTGGATTTCGTTTTAGGTGTCTGGGGTGACAAAGGAGTCGTAGCCACTGTTGGATAGGAGGATTCAATGGTGTCTGACATATCGTCACATCCTGAATCACTAGAATTTGTATCAGAGACGGGTGCCATTGTAGCGAAGATTTTCGAGTTTTTTCTCTAGTAGCTTGACAGAAGGAATCAAGAAGCCGCTGCTGCAGTTTAGTAAAAACGCAAATGGTTCCGATATGTACTTGCTCAGGACTTGTTATTATTGAAATTTGTAGACAGCTTTGAGTTTTTATTATGATGATTGATGTTAAGCAATGATGGATCAACGAAAGTAATAATAAAAGAGAATTTTTTCGTTCTGCGTTGGATAATTCTTGATTGTTTACCTGGAGCAAAACAATGGCTATATTCCGTGTTCTGTTCAAATATGCTTTCCCTTCTCTGAAAATTACACGTTGTCGATGGAACGTTCAGAGAAAGAGCAACTTTGAGTCCAGGCATCATTTTCAAATCACTGGTTTATCGAGAAGAATCCAGCTCTTTCTCGCTGAGGCAAGTGCGACGGCATAAAAATCGTCAACTTGCGAAATCGGGAATCAAGAGCGTATTTCCTCTTTCGGTCATAAGGAAACTTGTTCCGTCACTTTTTTGAAATTGTCCTAAATTTAATTTATAAATAATTGAGCAAGTATAATACATCTTTTATTATTCTACACAGGCTTGCCACGCAGTATGTATACATGTGGACAACAAACCTTGATCCAAAGCCCTTCCTAAGATCCCAAACACGAACTTGATCTAAAACAACTTGACTTATTTCTTACTCAGGAGGAACATTACCCGGGTTATCACTCCCAAACTTTATCTTTTTATAGCCTCTAAGCCTCGCCGCCGCCTGCCACTCCTCAGGGTCCGTATAAACAACATCTTCCATCGCATCATCAACCAGATCTTCAATCTCCCTCCTCGTCCTTTTTTTAATTTCCATCCTGCCGATTTTTCCGGCACCAGTATCCGTTGACTGTACATCTTCCATAGATTCGACCCCCTGAGGCAAAAAATCCGCCGCCACAATAGTAAACTTTGCCACAAGCGACCTTCCCCACCTAATATACTCCTCAAACAACTGCTGCCACCCATCCGAGATCCGAGTAATTTCCTCGTGCAGCCAAACTATTCTCTGCAAGCCTTGTTCGGCTGCTTTCAAATATTTGTGTCGGAGGGGCAATGTCAACTTCTCCACACCCCCAGCATTCCCTGCTTGACAATTGGCCATCAGCAATTTCGCCGCGCTTTTAACAAACGACCCGATATACCGATCTGAAAGCAATTTCTCACACATCTGTCTCCCTCTCTCAAAATCTTTATTGAAATTTATTGCTTCGGCCGTCTTCATCAACGTATCAAACTCCTTCTGTTCCTTAGGATAATTTGATTTGACGCCCTTTTCGCTCGGAGCAAAAAGCAAGGCTTGACATTTCTCCAGAATGTTATATGAAACATTCAGTTTCATCCACAGTTCTCCCCCCTTAAACTTCCTTCCAAACCTTTCCAGAACGTCTCGATTGAATCCCCGCGTTCCCCTATTCCAGGCCAACAACGCCCGCTTAGCATCAATATCATCTACACCATGATGTTTTTGCTGCCTCTCCAATGCGAATGCAACCATTCTCTCATGATTTGTCGCTGCCACAACCAGCAACTCCACAACCTCTCTCACGGCTGTAGTCATCAAACCCAAATCTCTATAAACATCACTCGGACTATTCATCTTATTCTGAACCAAAACTTGAATAATATCCCTCACAGTACGAACCTGGGCTTCCATTCTTTGCCAAAATGCCTTCCCCGTCTTCGCACTTTCAGCTATTCCTGTCACAAATGCCATAAGTTTCTTCTCTGCCGGTGTATGCGTCATGCGCGTTTTCACATCTTGCATAGTTTTCACCACGAGCGCATCATCATGCTCATAGGGATCATGTGCAACAGGATCCAACCTATCTCTCTTAATAATTGTAAAAGGCTTATAAGAACCCGGTTGATAAAAGATCCTCGTTCCTTCCTTGCTGGTATGGTATTGCAGAATCCGACCCCCAAAGCTACGAACCATCAAATCCCAAAAGTCTTGGTTATGCACATCTTCTAGAAATTGAACGCCGATGGGGTGGAAATCGCTCCAGTTTTGTATTGGGGGATCAATGAGAACAGCTTGACCTGAGGCGGCATGGGATTTGCTAGTGAAAGAGGGGAATTGTAGTTCGGCGAATTGGGTTAGTATACGACGGCTGCGATGGTTGCTGGGCCTTTTGCTGTCGATTCCTCCATGCATCTATGAGTGGAAAAGATTCATGTTAGTATTTCTGCTATTGATCTGAATGAATAAATTAATAGTAGAACATGGTATTAGATGAAGAAACAACCTACCGCCCACTGCCAACTCCATCCTAGCTCCGCCATCTGTTCATCTGCATAGTACCCTTCTCGATTATTGGTGAATAAACGGATGCCCAGACGATGAAGTGATTGGTAATAGCCTATGGCATGCATGACTTCATGCGCAATCTATCAATGCATTAGTTGATTTATAAAGAATTAAATATGTTTCTCCCCCGACATAAACTCACAGTACTAGCACAACGAAATCTCAAAGCCGCAGCCTCGGAATCAGAAACATCGTCGTAATTAAAGAAGAGAGTTTCCAAAGCTTCCACATTGATAAAAGTTTGAACTCGCCACTAGAATGACAAATCTTTAGCTCAACCCTCAAGGAAAATAATAGCACGCAAAGAACTCCAAACAAGAAATCGATCATGAATCTGAGTACCACACACCTTAGCACCCGGAACCTTCCTCACAATCATCTCCCAAGCATTAACCGTCGTAACACCCAAAGGATCCCCCCACTTCTTAACCGGATAATTAGGATCATGATTAGGCGGATCATTGTCCCTCGCATTCTGATGACTGTAAAAATATGAAAACATAAAATCCATCTCATTCATTAATCCAAAAAAGACTCGATCTCGTTCAGCCTCGACTTCCCTCTCGCGTTCAGCCGTCCATGGACCCTCGCGAGGATGAAAGGTGTGGAATTCCTTGAGGACTTTTGCGCCGGGGGGATATCGTTCTTGGACGACGGGGCAACGCGGTCCTAGGAGTAGCGCGTCGAACTTGAGAGTGTGGGTTTGTATTAGCTTTGATTGATTTTTGTGTGAGGAGAGGTTTTCAGATCATACGTACCCATGGTAAGTTTTTAGAGGACATTATGAATCGCGATGCGAGTGTGACTATTGGCTTGAGGACCTCCCAAACTCTATCATTACTCGATTGCCATTTTCCGCCTAGGGGGTCACCCCTCTAAAGCACAACATTATTAATTTAGCAAAGTATATTCAAAAGCTCCATATCATAAAACTCCATCTATACCACATCTTCCAGGGCACAACATGAAAAGAAAAGACTCACAATCGGTATACTATCCGTCCTCAACCACGCCGTACTCGGTCTATCCTCCCACCTATCCCTCCTCAAAAGCGGAATAATCCCCTGCGTCAAAGTACTCTTCCTCAACGGTCTATCATAAACGGCATCTAGATCTTTCAACTCCCTCGTCGTAAATAGGAATAGTTCATTTCTTTGATACCCGCCAACTACTTTATAACTATCATCCAGCCTCTCATGCTCCCAATTGAGCGGGAAGAAGGGATCGAGTGGTGTTAACCAACTTTTCAGATGAGGATTTTGGGGAGATTTAGGTCCAAATCTTCGTGCGTAGTCTGTGATGCTATTTGGTTGGTCATCTCTCCGTGGTGGTTCTCGACGCTGTTCATGAGATGCCATGTTTGCGTCTTATTTCTATGTTAAAGTCTAAAAAGCTGAAGATGTAAATTAATTCCTAGGATTGATTTACTTCTTTGGTCCATGCAACAAAGGGGTTAAAGTTGTAAGACGTTGAAAGGACTAGTTTTACAGACTTTTTTGTTTCTAGATATCCTTTGTCTGCTAGTGGAAGAGACACGGAGGCATCGCCTAGAATGGTTATTGAGCATTGATTAGTTAATCTAGTAATAAGAACTAAAAGTAGTGGTTACTCCAATTGTTATTCTTTATTGTTGATCAGCGAAATGAGCAATTTAAGCCGTTCAAATGACTAGATGAAAGCATCCCTACATTTTGGGACAACAGTTATTTCCACCTGGCGCCCGTTCCTTTTTTAAAAAATAAAGAACCTAAGAGTTTCATTGGTAGGCTTGCATTGAATGGTTTGATCAACCAGTAGAAACGAACGAATAAATATTGCAAAGACCTCAGTTCACTCAACATCGAAGTTGATCCATGACTTTATGCCTGCACTAATTGCCTAAAAGATGACGGGTAGCCAAGAAAGCGTTTGCAAGATTACAACTGATGTAGAAATGAGCCCTCAACTTTAGGCATATGTATCAAAAGGATAAAGAGAAGAAAGAGGAAAAAACACCATAATATCAAATTTGGAAGCAAAGCGTCACAACACTGACGAAAAGTTTTGCAGTATAGAGTCATAATTCTGTTCTTCTTTCTGTCTGTTTCTATAACACTCGACTTATCGTCCAATCTCCCATTAGTCATTAAAGCTTCATTAACAATTTAGTTTCTCATGTTCTCATGTCCTCACTTCCTTCATCTTCCAAATAACAGGCCAACGCAAATGAACACGCGCACACAGCCATACTAGAAACTCATTATGAGCCACGGGAATCCCTATCATCCAATTACTGGTAACTCTCAACCTTTTCGTCGACAAAGACTCTCTTCACATCAACCTTGACGCAAGTTGGATTTTGTGGTTCACCCTGACCAACAACCCAAGCCAAAGTAGTGTATTGGTAACCCCAGTTGGTCTCACAGACGTACCACCTATAATAAGCTTGAGTACCAAAGGTAATTGGTACCGTTGTATCATTCTGATAACCCTGGATATTCAACAAGCCGTCCTTGTCAAAGGCCACATTGGTTGTGAATGTGCCGGGACTAAACAATGGCATGGCGATATTGCTTGTTGGGCTATATGAAAGTCCGAATGGCGAGGAAAGATTGAAATTTGCGCCTTGAAGAAGCCATGTTAAGACACCGGTTTCGCCGATAGAAGCATCGAAAGTGGTGTCGTAGGAGGAAGTGTTGAAATTGTAGGTGTAAAAGGTGGTGTTTGGGTTGGTGAATGAAGCACCAATGCATAATCCTTCGATAGCAGCACCTTCATGACAAGGGAACAAAGTGGTGCCATTGTAGGTGCCATTTGAGGAGAGAACCACAAGGTTGAATGGAGCGGATTGATTTGTGTATTGTGCCGCAACTTGAGTAGCTGCAGCTGCGAGAAGACTCGTGGCGATGAATGAGGTACGCATTCTGAATTTTTTGATGTTTGAAAGTATGAACGGGTTGATGGATTGTTTTGAAATATTATTTCAGATGGATATTTGAGAATGTATGGATCGTAACACCAAAACTAACAATAAGCAATTGGTATCTGTAGGAGCCGATTGTTGTTATCTTGAATGTGGGAGGATTTGAAGATGTTGATGAAGATGTTGGATTGAGAGATATTTGAGGAGGGAGTACTTCTTTTATATCAAAATCTTACCATCTCCCAACAGAAGGCAAAAATAATCGGGAAGGTGCAGTGGATCAGTGGTGGGCCGATGATGCCAAGGAAGGAAGGATCTCGTATTTTCTTTTTCTTTCACCGCATGATCGACAGAACTAACCTAATTCTACTCAGCACGATGGAGTACGGGTACATGATCAGCATGGAGTAGAAAGTACATCGTGCTGACATTCTTTTCTCGATTACGAGTTGATGATTAAGGTGTGAGAAAGTCGTATTTGCACGCTTTAATACGTGACAATCGTATGAGATATGATCAAATAACCTCAATAAGCTTATTACAAATACGATTTAGACGTTAAGCTTATAATTAGATACCAAGTTTTTTTGGGGTCTAATGTTGTTAGGCCCAATATGGCAAGTACAAGTGTGGATCTATAAGTCAGCGATTATAGCCCCAATAATCAGACAACCCTCTTCACACCTCCTCTCAACGTCCCCGGGGATACATTCGATTCCCGCTCCGCCCCGGTTACTCGATTACCCCGCATTAGTGATGCAACCTCGTATGGGACAACTCGTACTACGTATGTACCAGTCACATACAGTATGGAGTGGAACAATACGGAATACACACAAAGACATCTAAACAAGCCACTAAAAAAGTAAAACGGTATTTCTGCGCAACACGAGATGATGTTTTGTGCTAGAGCAGCTGGGTAATCACAACGTTAACCGATGTAACACCCTTGCTTCCATGAACACAAAGCCGGTGCAGAGTACAGCACAACCTCATCCATGAGAGACATTATACGTCACTTTAACACGAAGTCTCGTGTTATTCAATATCTATTTTTACTGCTAACACTATCACCAGTATATTCTTATGGTTATGAAAGTCCTTTCAAAATCACGTCTTGAGTCCAATCCCTCATCCGTCTCTGGAATTCACTTCAAGTGAGTTCGCCTGTTTAAATGCATCCTTAACCTTATCGACAAGCTTTCCCTGAAATATCAAATCAGAACATCGATATTGCAAAAATCCACAATGATATGGAGCCTTTGACTTAGAAGGTAGGAGCTTTCAGCTCTAGCTTGAATCAGTTAGAAATATCCACTGATCTCGAAAGTATCCTATTTTCAGTTCTCTATCTTGAATTTATTACTAATAATTAGTAGTTGTTCTCGGCTGATGAACCGAGTTGTTCATCTCGATTCCACTTCTATTATATTCACCGAATACTCCGTCCCCATCTAGGGAGCCATGAAATATGAATTTCTCACTCCTGTGATCTCACTGATGGAATAAGTGAGAGTATATTCGTATCTTATGCTTCGCTTTGTTTGTCCAACTCGTCGAGGTACGATTATTCCTCGAATGCCTCACAATTAGTTCATAAATAGAGCATAGAGAGATAGAAGCTGTCACTTTTTGCAAATGAACATTAACGCCATTTATTCAGGCGCTGTGCTGCTCCATATTAAGAAGAGCATTATGAGATTTAATACTTAGGCTTGAAATTATAGTACCAGCAAGCCAACCATCCTTCACCTGCGAAATACAGAAGCAGCTACTTCTATCTCCGAGACCTGCGTCCTCGCTTCTTCCTTGGATATGAAGAGGAGTTTCGGACCGCTCCTCGCACCCACAATATCAATTCGGGTAATTCTTGTATGGTAAAGAACTATGGTACATGATATTGACAGGAGTTTTTACATCTCGAATCAGTTTCCTCGATGGTCGAAATATCCCCAGCCAAAAGTACAACAGCAGAAGATGAAGCCCCATTCTCAACACTTTCCGGCACTCAACCTCTCGATTCCCTCGACAGATCTCTCAGTGGCATCATGCATGAGTGTGGGTTTTTACCCAGCTTTCCTCCTCTCTTACTTGTCGACAATGGTTTTTATCTCATATTCACCAAGATATTTCTCATAATGCCATTCTTTGCGTCTCTGCGTTTATTATCCACTTCCTCGTACTATGGGACACATTAGAAAATTTCTGCTTTCAAGACTAGCTAAATAGTGAATATGTTGCTTTGAAACCATGCTCTGTTCCTATTATCTCTATCGTTTTTTCAAGAGTGATTTTCCCCATATGTATGTCCGGTAGATATTTACACAAAAGTTTTCCTATCTGGCATCATCTCTGGCCTTGATCAGGCCTAGAGGGTCAATCTTGAAATTTGAGGGAATGTTTGAAGATTCGTAGTCTTTCACAATCATTTTCTGGTGCACAAAAGGAATACTCAGTCATAATAAAAAGCGCAGTTAAAGAACTCGAATTTGTAATACCACAAGGCCGCCGCAGCCAAGCTAATCAAGCCAACGTACGAAATGGCAGTTTCATTTCCCCGAGGACTTGAAGCCACAGGTACTACCTAGAGCTAAACCGTTAGTACAAATAAAACTGTAAATTGCAACATTACAAGGCCATGCTGTACAAAGATATAATGAAAAAATGGGGGAGCGTTTAAGTCCATAAATCATCGGGGGAAATGCAATAGCGTTGCCTGGAGCTTTTGTGCTAAGATACGGCTTCATGTTCTCATTTATCGGAGGCGTTCTCTGCACTATAGGGTGTTATATGAGTTCTTATCACAGAAACGTTCGTGCAGGAGGACCGGGCTTTTATATGAGATTCCTGAAATCGAGTAAATTAAGTAAAGCTTTTCATGAAATCGAAATTTAAAAAGTGTTCTTTATTTTGTCCAGCGTAATGCAGGATTTAAGCTGGTCATCATTGCAGCCTCGACAGTCTCGTAATTTAAAACCTACTCCTGATAAAATGTTCACTAAACACAACAACAAATCATAAACCGTCCAAGTCATACAAAAAACCTGCATTCCCACAGCAATAGTTTGTTTTTCCAATTTCCATCATTTTGCTTCCCAAAATCCTCGTCCCGAATATTTCTATCAGTAAAGACTCGTAAGTTTGACTCTAGTCTCAACCTTTTTCCAAAATTGGAAAAATTCCAATTCAGTATTCCAATCAACAGGTTTGCTAACCAGCTCCATATTGAATTCAAACAACAATCTCGGAAGCGTCATTCTCAACTCAATATATGCCAAGTTGACACCGAGACAAACTCGAGGGCCGGTGCTAAATGGCCTACTTGCCTCTTTGTTATCTTGATCAAATACGGGATTGTGGAGAGGATGATCAGGGGATAGCCATCGCTCGGAATGCCAACCTTCGGGATCATGCCAATATCTTACGTCGTGAGATGCGGTATATGGAGAGACGGAAACGATGGTTCCTTCAGGAACAACATGGCCATCGATAACTGCTCCAGGACATGTGCGAGGGAGGCCAAATGGTACTGGAGGGAGAATGCGGAGCGTTTCTTCGATGACGGCGAAGAGGTATTCGAGAGGCAAGGTATTCTCATGATTAATTTGAGATCTATCGGTGAAAGCGCCGCGCACTTCATCAATGAGAATCTTCATTTTATCGGGGTAACGGAGTAAGAAAGAAATCATGGCCGTTAGGGTAACGGCTGTGGTCTCGGATCCAGCAATAATGAGAGTGTGTGCCTGTGCGGTCAAAAACATTTCGGAAGTATCTGCTCCCTCTTTCTCTAGTAAAAAGCTGAAGAAATCTTTGGACGATGTCAGTACGCTTGACTCGTTTCATGGCTTTAGAATTGGTATGAGCAATATGTTCTCGTCGTTGCTGACGAATATCGTCCATGTTTGGAATAATCCATTTCATGAACAGTCTACTGATAGGAATCTTTTGGAAAATTGGATAGAGACTGCGAATGAAGTTGCCGTTAATTATCAGATGAATCCAGAAATGCGTTCGGGCTAAAAGTAATTAGTATGATAGTTCACGAAAGGGGAGATTAACTGAGAACTTGCCGTTTTCGACTGCACCAAAAGATTCATGGAAGGTCAAGTCTCCGATCTGTTGTACCGTGCCTATTAATACAACGCATGGTTTACCAATATTAGACATGTATGCTTACAATATCGAAAGTCAGCCAGTTGAACCATTCTTCCACCCGAATACCCTCATCAGTATTATACTTCTTGATCTGGCTAACAAACATGTCCAAATACTTATTAATGACATCTCCCTGGCCTTTCAGAACAGAGGTACTGAAAGCATTGGCCAATACTCTACGCATAGCACTATGCTTCTGTGGATCTGGCTCTGTCGAAATGGAATTTGGTAGATCACCAACACCAGCATACCAGTCGGTTTTCCTGAAATACTTCTTTCCTTTTACTGGATGTCCATATATGTCTCTCCATGATTGAGCCGAGCTGAACCCAAGTTCATCAGGAGCGATCCGAATAACTTGGCCTAGAGATTCATGAGTCAAACCTCTTGTGGTAACGAAGCTGGAACTGGAAACTCACCATACTTCTCATGAAGATCTGATAGTGCATGAGGCCATTTTCCTCCAATCCTGGGGATAAATATTAGATTAAATCATTTTCATTTTGATTTTTGAAAGGTTTGTTGTCGCTTACCAATTTTTAGCGTACCAGATATAGGAGGATCTGGCTAGTAATGGTCCTGGAAAGTTTCGCAATGGGTGAAAGTAAAGATTGTAGATTGCAAAGTATGTAGGGTATGCTAAAAGCTACGAAACGCACTATTAGTCTCGATTTTGAAAACATAACATTGTGTTTCCTACCACAGCCAAAATAAAACCGATCAAAAGATAGATGGTCGGCAAGCCGAGTCGCTCAAGCGATTCAAGCACCAACATCTTGAATGGTCTGATTTGATTTACCAACGTTCTGAACTTAATCTCGACTCATTGATGAAGTGAAGGTTTAAGCAAAAGAGTTCAGGATTTCTGGCATCTTTTACAACGGCCTCCGAGGACACAGAGGGTTATAAATCATTGGACCATAGAAATGTGGGGCTACAACTAACCTACATGTCGCCGTGAGTAACGACAGACAGCATGGCCAAGCCTTTTATGTTCCTCCGACTTGACGTCGCTTGGAATAACAATGCATACACTTGTAGGCTACTCGCACTTGAGATGAGTGACGGTTTTTTCTGTTCCTACGAGTCTCTGTCACCATAATCTTACGCAGGATCGTTTCTCCAAGATGCTACAGTTTGCAGATCTGGGTGCAATATCACTCACGAACGTGAATACTGTGATTGCGGGTTGTACTGTTTTTGCATTGTATTACCTATTTCGGTTCTTCAATGCAAAGAAATTGAATTTCGATGCCCCAACTATAGGCGATGCGAGTGATCTTCTGTTGACCTCCTGGGATCTTGGCAGCATATGCATATATATTGTATGATGCATATAATGTTGACCTCCTGGGACCTTGGCAGCATATGCATATATATTGCATGATGCATATAAGGAGCAAACAAAACTCAACTTTTAATTCATTCTTTCCTTTTTGGTATACTGTTTGTTTGCTTTCAATATTTTGATTTCAAAGCACTTTAATTCCGAAGGCCGAATACCTAAGCCTATTCCTTCATTTTTTGAATATATACTCGCAGCTTAACTGCTTAGCTAGATAATCAATCAATTCAATCTGATGCTCTTTCTGGTCTCAATAAACCCAATATCTTCGATCTGCTCTGACCACTGGTTACAAGCAGGTATGATTTCTTCATTTTGTATGTTGAAAAATTAATCGAAATGAATAGTGTCCAGATATACCCTTTCTACTACCAACTGCCGCTCACCCAACGATTATCTTACCCATGAAATACATCAATGAAATTAAATCTTTACCTCCAAACAAGATCTCGTTTCTCGAGGAGTTTAGAGACAGACATTATGGGCATTACACAGCATTTGCAAACAACGTAGAAGGAGATACACTCACAGCTAGTGTTAAGGTTGATCTCACGCAGAGCATTGCGCGGGCACTGGAAAATATGCAACTTGAGACTGAGCTTGCTTTCGCAGCTGAGATGCCGAGAAACGCGGACTGGACGACAGTCACACTTTATCCCATTATTTTACGCATGGTGGCAAAAGTCAGCGGACGGGTGATGTAGGCGAACCCCTGTGCAGGAATGAAAAATGGATTGAAATATCAACCACATATACACGTGATACCTTTTTGGGAGGACGAGCAATGTGGGCAAAAAATCCATTATTTAGACCAATATATGCTCTATACTCCCCAGAATTGAAAAAAGTCCGACAGCATTACACAGATACAGCAAAATTTCTGCGCCCTATTTTCAATCAGCGATTTAAGGAAATGGAACAAGACGGCTTCAAAAGACCTCAAGACATGATTCAATGGATTGATTGATTGATTGTGTTTATCGTCATAGGCCGTAGGCCCACGCGCCTTGGCGCGTGATAACCTTAGCCATCTATTCCAGATTTGGACAAATGACGCTCAGAGGAGTATGCCTCTGAGTAGTGTACTAGCTAGCTAGGGAGGGTATTTATATACAATTTAAAGGGGCTAGGGCAGGGTTTACATGATTGCCTTCGCGACAGATTTGGGGCCGGTTGGCTTAGTGGTTAATATTGTGGTCCTCCTCGTCCACTAGATCACTGGCTCTTGATCACTCTCCCTTCCCCTCATACGTTTTTGTTGAATTATCTTGTGTGTTTACTGTTTTTTTTTTTTTTTTTTTTTTTTTTTAAAAAAAGGAAGGGGAGGAAGAAGAGAAAAGAGAAGAGAAGAGTAGAGATGTAAAGAAAAGGAAGGAGAAGAGAAGGAGAGAGAATAAGCCCTTTGAGTACCTGTTTGACAAAGGAGATACAGGAAGTAGAGGAAAAACGAAGGAAAGGCTTTTTTTATTTATTTTTTTTAAGCTGCAGATAAATGCTGTGGGCAGATATCTGTATAGAATTTGGTGGATTCAAGCCATTCGGCTAGTGCGAGACCACCTGTGGGGATGCCTAGAAGCCAGGGGATGGCTTCAGATGGTGGGCTTTTCGTGAGTGTTTTGTAAGCTTTGCCTTTCTTGCAGAAGAAGAAGTGTAACGGTGTTTTCCTTTTACCGCATAAGCATAGAGTGTGGGCTGTAGTGTGGTTGAAGCGTTCGTGATATGCCGCAAAGTCTCCATGCTGTGATCTGGCTGCAAGAATGTAGTGAAGTGTAGCTCTTTTTAAAGAGAGGATAATCGTATTGGAAGTGTGCTTATATTGCAGATCTTTGTAATACTGAGCGCTGACTGTGTTCCACAATTGGTCATCCGCTTTATTGGCCTTTGATCTGATTAGTCTTTTGAGGGAGGCTAACGTGCAGGCCGGGTTGGGGGGTGGGGGGAATTTTGCCCCTTCCTTGGCTGCTTTGTCGGCCATTTCGTTGCCTGGAATGTTGAGATGCCCTGGGACCCAGCGTATGCGTATTTTACCAGGGGAGATATGTGGGAGCCTCGGTCTAGCGGCCCAGGCCTGTGTGAGCTTCAGGAAACCTTCGAAGACCGCCTGAGACGAGCCATTGAAGTGGGAGCCTAATCTTAGGGCTACTTCGTAGTTATCCAAGAAGATCCATAGGTCTGTAGCAAGTTTGATTGATGGTAGCGTTAGGGCCTTTGCTGCCCCCGTTACTGCAGCCATAGCTTCCGCGTCGAATACCTCTGCATTTGTGCCAAGTGAGAAGGAGTAATGGGCCACTTGGATATCAAATTGTGTGATTACAAAGCCACCTCCGGTGGCGCCGTCCTTGCTTTCGCTTTTTGAACCATCCGAGAAGATCTGTATATCACTCCTTGGGATCTTAGTATGGAAGGCCTTGAAGTCGTCAGCCGCTTGGGCCTTTGTTCTGCCCATCGGGTCAGCTACACGTATCTCGGCTTCTGCTCTCGATTCCTTGTGTTCCCATGAAGGGAAAGCTAATGGATTTATATGTTCGGCTTTTGGTAATGCTGTGATGAACCTTGAAAGTCTTGTATCTGCAGTTCGGTTCTGGTCTTTGGCTTTGATCATGCTCTTCGCTCTAATTCTGAGGGGGTGGTAAGGGTCTAGTCTGAAGGTTCGCGCAGCATATGTTTGTGAGGCTAAGTTTAGCTCGATTTCGGAGGGCCTGAGTTTGGCTTCCTCGTACAGCACCGCTGTGTTCGTGGTTTTGTATACTGGGAGAATTGCTTTTGCACAAGTGAGGATCACTTTGTTGAGTAGATTTATATGGCTATCCACTACATTTGAAATTGACTCGTTCGAGGCATTCTTCTTTAATCTGGTTCGGCCTGGCCACCATGTTTCCGAAGCAAAGTAGCATTTCTTTAGTACACAGGCTACAGCCACTCTTCTGGTGGAGCAGGAGGGTATCCCTCGGCATGTGTTATTGAAGGATCTTAGTGCATTAGCTCCTTTGAGGGCTTTTGCTGTGAGAATCTGTATGTGTGGCTTGAAGTTTAGTCTTCTGTCGAAATAGACTCCAAGCCATCTGAGCGGACCAGGTTTCACCTCGATGTTCAGGGAGCCAGTGTGTACTGAGGGAACTTCAGCTAGTGTGCGATGTCCCTTGTAGAAATGTATTAGCTCAGACTTTTTGGGGTCAAAGGTGATGCCTTCGGTTTTCCCCCATTCGAGAGCTTCTTGCATATTTGCCTGAAGAGTATCACAGTTCTTTTGGAGGCTATCGGATGTTGCTAGTAGCGCAATATCGACAGCGTACCCGAATCTCTTCCGCGGATTGCCCATCCAGAAAAGGGGCGCAATATAGAGCATAAACAGGATCGGGGAGATTGGAGAGCCTTGGGGAAGGCCGCATTCTAGCTTTGTTTTTGGGCCGATCTCGCCGTCCAGTCGGATCTTGATGTAACGATTGGTGGCAAAAGACTGTACCCATTTAACCAATTTGTTTGGCCATCCTTGTTCCCGAAGGCGGTTCACTAGTCGTCCTGGTAATACTGCGTCAAAAGCTCCCTTCACGTCCATTGTGAGAAGTGTAGTTTTTAACCCTTGTTTCAAAGATGCTTCGACATCATGTGTGACACAAGATGTGAGGTCTACTGAGGATCGCAGTGGTAGAGCTCCGAACTGTTGATTTGCTAGGACTTTGTAGTTTAGAGCAAGCCATGATATTTTCTTCGCAATGAGTCTTTCAAGGCCTTTGCCTAGAACTGAAAGTAGAGCAATCGGGCGGTATGATCTTGGGTTGGTATAGTCGGGCTTATTGGGCTTAGGGATGATTGCGATGGTGGCTATCCGGAAACATTCTGGGTGATGTCCTAGGTTTAAACATCCTTTGAAGAGGGAGAGGGTTATATCCCTGATTAGTGGCCATGCGATTTGTAAGATTCTCGTCGGGATTTCATCTGCACCGGGTGCTGTGTTCCCGGCCTTTAGAATAGCTAGTTCTATGTCTTGTAGATCGATATCGGGGAAGATGATAGAACGACTTGGGATCGCTGGGATGTCGAAAGGAATATCGTCGACTTCGGCCGAGTTTGTTAATAGATTGCTGGCGAATGCTTCTCTTTTCTCTTCGATGCTGTTTGCAGTGGTCAAATTTGAGGGGTCTGCTAGAGGCGGGGTTCGGTATGTGCCTGTAGTCTGGTGCCATTTGGCCATTCGGAATACATCGTTTATGTTCTCTACTTTGTCGATTTTCGAGATATAGAAGGCACGTTTTGCTTTCCGGACTGTTCTCCGGAGAGAGCGCTTGGATACAGGAGTTTTAGCAGTCCTGTGTTCGTGTACAGCCTTTGTACAGTCCTCGTTCCACCAGAGTTGTTGAAGGGGGCCGTTTGTAGATCTTTTTGCAGAGCCTGTGTAGGCCTTTATGAGAGCTTGTGTGAGAGATGATGCTAATCGATCTAGCTCGTTGGTGGAGAGTGCTTCGGTGCTGGCATCGATATCGGTTAGGTTCATTCCTAGTAGGTCTGTAAAGAGTTTTTCGTCCAATGTGTCCAATCTAAGTTTTTGAATGGGCTTCGGACTTTGGCAGTTCCAGTGAAGTAAGGTTTTTAACGTGTTATGATCTGAAGTGCAATCTAGGTGTTCAGCTAGAGAGGTGTATGCTATATAGGGTCCTGATAGGAAAGTAAGGTCTAAGGTGTTTCCTTTTGTGTGAGTGGGAATTCCGATTGGAGAGATGAGGTGTAGATTTCGAGAGTTGGACCACTCTACGAAGGGCTCAGCTAGCGTTGAGGGGGTGGGATGTAAAGGATTCCAGTTAGGGTGATGGAGATTGAAATCGCCTAGTAGGATAACGTTTGATGGGAAGTTCTGCAATTCAAAAAGAGAAGTGATAGCTTGGTTACCGTCTGAACATTGGGGCGGGGCATTGTATATGTTTATGATTGTAAATGCCGAGTTGTTTGTGGAGAGTAATTGTATGAAAATTAGGTCTCGTGAGATTGTGGGCCTGATTTGGTTGATTCGTATTCCGATTCCTTTTCTGACATAGGTCAGGACGCGAGGAGTGATTTTCCAATCGTCTAATGGGGTAAAGATTTCGTATGAGGGATGTGTTTTGGTGATTTTCCTTGATATATCCTTGTAGATATATGGCTCTTGGATCAGGATGATGTCGATCTGGTCCGAGTTTGCTAGATTGAGAGCGAGATCGTGTGAGATCCCTCCCTTACCAACGTTTGTTTGTGTAATGGATAGAGGTTTAGTTCGATTCATCAAAGAAATTTCGGAAGCGGTTAGTAGGGCGAGTACTAGGGGGGGGCGGTAGAGTGGATGGATCCGAATATACGGGTTGGGGTTTTGGGGCGGGGTTGGCTTGTGAGGGGGGTTGGGGGGGTGGTATCATTCTCCATTTGGGAGTCAGGTGCCTGGGCTTTCGTGCAACCGGCTTTCAAGCAGATTAGGGCTCTACCTTCACTGTATGTTTTGCGTGTAGTTTGGCGTTCTGATTTGGATTTTATTTTACTGGCGATAGGGCGCAGAGGGCAATTGGGGTCGTCTGCTGGGCGTGGTCCGCAGCAGTGAAGGCATTTTGGGGGGCATGTATGTGCTGTGTTGAATTTGGTTGTGTGGCCGTTTTCAGAATGCTTGTTTGAGCCGCATAGTCTGCAAGTTTGAGGTTTGGAGCATGATCTGCTGTTATGCCATTGATAGCAGCGAGTGCATTGGATGGTTTTTGGCTTGTGGGTCAAGAGGGTAGTGGTGATATTGGCTCCAAGGATTTTGAGGGTTCTCTTTAGAGCTTCAGTGCCTGATTTCAAGCCTACTATCCAGGTGGAGTGGTATTGATCGGTTGTGTTGCTCGCCTGGGTTTGAACAGCGTGTAATAGTTCCTGCCCAGAGTATTCTTTGATAGCGTTGCGAACTATATCCTTTGTAACTGTGATAGTATCAATTTCGAAGGAGTCGTTTAGCACTGTAACTTTCCGAGGTACATAGCTCAGGCGGTATGTGTCCCACTTTTCTTGCGTTTCAATCTTGCAATTCCCGATGGCATTGGCAATGATGCTTTTCTCCTTCTCGAGAGCTGCTAGATTGCTAGGCGAGCTTGTACAGAGTGCAAAGCCTGTTTTAACCTCTTGGACTTCTTTCAAGAGAGAGGCCGCTGGGCCAAGTACTTTCTTTAGTGCAGTGAGGATTGCAAAGGACCCTGCTTTGCGTGCAGGGTGGGATTGTTCGATACGTGCAAACAGGCGGTTATCAGTGTAGGTGATTGGTTTCGTCTTTTTGATCGATAGTGTAAGATCAATAGGGCTAGCGGCTTTTTGGGCGTATGTTGCCTTGGGGCCTGGCTTTGTGATCGGGGGGCTAGTACGGGTACTTGTAGGGGGTGTTATAAGGGGTAGCGGAGGGTTGGTGGCGGGGTTCGTAGTGACTCGGGGGGGGTAATGCCCTATGATCAGGGCATCAAAGTGTCGCTCTGTAGTTGCCTTAAATTCAAGGCAAAGAGAAGTGAGAATTTTTCGTGATCTCGTTGGGAGAGCAAGAACTTCATTAGAGCTTAGATAGGCGTCTAAGAGATGGGTAATTGGGCTAAAGATGGTTTGAGCATCATTAGCTTTGTTGAAAAGGTTATTGGCCTTATCGGAGAGCGTTTTAGAGAGGTTTGGGGGGCTTGGGGTAGCCATTGTTGTGTGAAAGTCGTTGATGAATAATCAATAATGTTACGACGGGTAACATAAGTCCCGGTTCACATGACTAACCACGTGACCGGCTCTAATCAATCTAGCTAGAGCCTCTAGAGCCAACGGCTCTAGAAGATCTAATTAGAGCCACCAGAGCCATACCGCATGAAGGTCTATATAATCAAGATGGATTTCCTTTGTATAGAGCTTCGTGCTCAAGATCAATCATTTAGTATACCATACTATTAGTTACGAATTGCATCATATTATTGTCATTACTTTAAGTCCCTGCTTGACGCCTAGTTATAAACCACCTCGAGAGCCTAGAGCACTTCCACGTGATCTAGACGGCAAACCTCGTAACAAAAAAGCAATAAAAAATTCCCTACTCTATTATTCTAGCTTCAATTTGTGATTTCATTCGATTTTACCCTATTAGGCTTAAATACGGCTAAGTCTTCCACTACTAATATAAATAATAATCCAACCATTATTATTTATTGTATAACCTCCTCCAAGAATTTAAAAAATATATTAAATTCAATAAATACAAATGTTTTTAAAAAATTGATTCGAACGCACTCTAAGTATGAAAGTAGGATGAAGTTGATTTTTATAATACAAGTTTTAATTTTCAAATCTTTATATACACGGTCTGAACCTAACCTTATAAATTCCTAAAATATGCCATCTCCAACACCATGACGGTTGACTGGTATTCCAATTACTCCAGCCTTCCATTCTCTTAAAGATATTTCTATGCCATTACTAATACACTACTGCCATGTTCGAAATCCGTTCATTTAACATGATTTCAACGCCGTCACCAATACGGTACTACTATGCTTGGAGTCCTGCTTGGAGTCCAGTAGCATGCTAAACTCCTGTTTGGAATGCAGTAACTCACAAGCTTCCCTTAACTTCGTACTTAATTCCGGTAGCTACGAATATCCACATCAGCAGGTACATGCATGGAGGTTCAAAGCAACTACTCACATATAAAGGAGTGAAAATGCTAAAATGATCACCATGAACGCGAAGCTCTTGAATTATGAACTCATATGGATATTTACGCCATCCTAAAGCATATTCTCCACGAAACCAATCTACTTCTACAACCTTTTCAGTGGGAACTACTTCTAGTGCCCGTATAAATACTGCGGGTGGCGGTCGTCTGAATTTAAATCTCTGGTCAGTACGCCTTTGCTATTCAAAATAGTAAGATTAAGGAAACTCTACCTTCCATTGTCCCAAGTTGGAAGCTCCCATACTGAGAGTGCGTGGATAATATCATTGACGACTTGCTGTTGTGCTAATCTACTCTGAGCTGTTTGATCCAGGGCTACTGGTAGATGAAACTGGACTGGTGGCGCATCTTTTGGTCTCCAGTCAGGGAAATCAGGAAATGGCGTATCAAGCATTATTGTGCCAGCCACACAGATTTCCGGAATATTCTCCAAACATTTTGCGACTTGGATTGCTATAGATCCACCCGCGGACCAACCTGTATGAAAAGTCAGCAACGAGTTATAAATAAGAGAGGGGAACTAACCGCCGAGCAGGATTTTACCTCTGGAGACTTTCCCACGGATCAGCCCAGCATATAACTCCCCCATTCCTTTCATACCATCTTCGAAAATGCCGCCATCTTTAAGATGCGGATATGATATTCCCCATACATTGCGATTCAAGCTTTCGAGGAAGTAATAAGGTAAAACTATTCCACCACCATCATGAAACAGGAATATTGGAATCGCGGATTTGTACCGTCGAGCAGCTTTTTGAATTAAGACTGGATTCTCCATAGTTTTCAATGACTTTTGGTGACAGCACAGTTGGATGTAGATAGACACCAATAGCTTTGGATGGTCTGCATTGGGATATACGACCACATCAAGTACCAAAACGGAAGAAGATCGGAGAAAATGATGATCCATAAAATGGATCTCTGGAAGTATAATCGGTCGCCGTAAAATTAATGAAGTTGTGGATATTCCGGCGACCTTGGCAAGTGGTTCCAGTTCTTTTACGTCACAATGTCGGTAGAAAAATATTCCTATTAGAGATTCACAACATTGAAAGCAAAATCTTAAGGTATAGAACTCTAACATTGTACAAATTACTATCTATATTTCAGCAAAAAAAACTCCAGGGAACTTCATTCAATCACACAATGCCTTCCTCAACCGAAGCCATAATCACTGAGTTGACACCAATCGATCACTTAATGCCTCGCACATATGTGATCAGTTTCAACTTTAGCTGGCCAATATCTCGACGCAGCAACATTGAGGATATTTACAACCGTTTGAAGTTAGGCTTGAAACAAACTTTGAGCGAAATTCCTTTCCTTGGCGGCAACGTTGTTTCCACGGGCTCTCCTGGCAAGTTTCAGATCGAAACTCTACCTAGCTATCTTGATGGTAATCAGTTAATATTCAACGATCTTCGTACTGGGAGCCGAAATTCGTGGCCACATTCTTACAAGTTTAAGGAAAGCACGGTTTCCTGGTAATGTGTTCTTCGACGAATGTCTTAGTCCCGTCAAGCGGTACATGGGTTTGGAAAGACTTCCAGTTATAGCTGCGCAGGCAAACTTCATTGACGGAGGATTGATTCTACATTTGAGCGTCTTGCACACCGCGTGTGATGTACTTGCCTGGAATAAAATACTCTTTGTTTTGTCAAAGAACGTGAAGGCTTCTTGGCCCGCCGAAGATGAAGAAGCAGCCTCCAATAACTTGAAGGATTCTGAGGTCCTGCCTAGTTATCTTGACCGATCTCCACTCATGCACGGAACCCCTAACCTTGAACGAATGGATATTCGAGAATACAAGCTCCAGGCTGCTAATTCGACGCTCGAAGATCCCAGGAATCACCATATTGACTCTCCTCCCAAATCGATTACTGAAATGGCAAATGCCCTTTTCTGTATATCTACCGCAAGATTGGACGAACTCAGAGATGCTATTTCCAGGGAGGGTTCAGCAACATCCTGGCTGACAGTAAACGATACACTGGCTGCATTGATTTGGTGCTGTGTCAACCGCGCTAGAATATCGAATAAAGGGCCTTTACGGGGAAATCTATCTGTTGCGTATGAGCGTCGTACGGTTCTCGATCCACCACTTCCCCAAGAAATACATGGGGAATGCCGCTCTAGGGTTTCCCATCACTCTCGATATCCATCCCCGGTCTATCTTTGATGCCGCCGTTGCTATTTCAAAATCACGGACTGAGTTCACTGATAAGCACATTAGAGACATTACTGGATTTTTGGATGGCTTAGGAGATATCACAGAGGAACGTGTATCGTATGCCAAAACCCTAAATCCAATCTTGGTTATCAGTAACTTGAAAGACATGGAGGGTTTCGAGCAAGACTGGGGTGGCAACTTAGGTTTTCAAGATGCGGCGAGGATGGCCAATCCTTTCTTGGACTGTATTCCCAGAGTGGTACCAATGCCGGCGCAACGGGATGGAAATGTGGATATTATTGTTTGGATTGAGAAGTCCGCAGTCAAGCGATTGAAGGAAGATGAAGTCTGGAACGAATGGATCACCCCCGTATATATTTAGCCAAGTAATGGAGGCCGAGGAGTGATTGAAGGATCTTGGGAGGACTTGCAGGCATCGAGGACAAAAACTACAATGAAGTCAATGGACGGTTGGTTTGATTCTCCCTCCAGCTATACACAATGCACGACCGAATGGAATCTCGCTGTAGATAATAGCGAGATAGTCTGCGCCTAGTGGGTGGTATGTACATTTTTTCTTTTTTTGAATTTGAAGTTGTTTCCCTTTTCCATATAACCGTAAACAAGGGGTTTGCTACCCAGGAAGATAGAAATTGGTTACTTTATACTTTCATGTGCTTTACTTTTACGTACTGCAAAACGGATTTGTGTCAAGTCAAAGAAGAAATTGATAAATTGGACCCAATTAAAAAAGGTATCAAATATAAAGAGATAGACGTAGGACTTTATACAAAATTTATGTAGATATTATATGTCAATTTTGTCCCCGAATTTTCATTTCCCAAAACAATTATACAATAATTGTATGCCAAAAAATTAGACTTATTCTTATCAGAACTTATGTGGAGAATTTGTTGATCTAACATGAGGGGGGAAGACTGCCTTTCTAGACAGAAACAGATGAAGCCAAAAAATGTTTCCAGTATGCCCAAGTAACTGGTAGAGCTCAACACAGCACCAAAAAGCTCTACTTTATCTGCTTTCATAGATTAATAATGTCAAAATGTAATTTTAGACACGTATAAATGTTTTTAACTGTATGTCTACGGTCTATGTTGATTCACTAAAGATACACAGACAAAACAGAATTGAACTGCCTTTTTTCGACCCTCGCGGTTACGAGCAATCAAAAATGCTATCCTCTGACGCCAAGAGTTACTGTCAGTACCTTCTATCTCTCAAAACATCTGGTTTCAATCCATCTACTGAATTTTGTAAAAAAAAAAAAAAAAACTAAAAAAAAATTGGTTGATTACAGGGGGAGCCGCGGTGGCCGATGATGATAATGCAGAACGCCGACCACAAGATACCAATTGCGGTGCGTTCCATCCGGAATTTGACATACATAAACAGCTCAAACTTTAAAAACTGGCTACGTTCTCTGTACGAATTTTCCATTCGATTCAATATACTTTTATTTCTGGTGCATCAACACATCAACAACATAAAATGACAAACGCACGACCCCAGTCAAAAACAACGGTCAATGCCCGTCCGCCCCCATCATTCATCATGGCCGCGCAAGACAAGTCGTGGACCGCTACTCCAGAAAACTGGCTCTATGGGTCGTGGCACATGACGCATACATCGCAGCAATACTACTGGGAACGCACGAAGAACTTCGTGATTCAATACGCACCAGTCATGAACGGGGTATGGCCCTGCACAAACCAGGAGCTGGTGTCGCTCACCCCAATCACACAGCCAGAGCGCATCTACACTGCCTTTAGGATTGACTCGCCTATTGCTGGTCTCGACGATGCGTGGCTCTGTCAATGTACAGGACATTTGAGCCACATATCAGACCACGTTGCATTCCTGGCCTGGGGTACCGATCTGCAGCTCGTAGATTGGGTTGTCCTGTATTCAGCTCCACTGCCAGGAGCCACCGCCAGACTTCCAGCGCAGGTCGCAATAATGAGTCGCGCACACTCCGGTCCAGATGAAACAACAGTGGGAGCAATAAAAGAGGCACTATGCGATTTGGGAGACGATGAATTAATCAAGCTCGTGGGTAATATGCGGCCTTTGTTGCAGGAAGATGTTGGAGGTGCACGCCCGACTTGTGAATATCATGTTGTTCAAAATGTGGATTCTTTGACTAGATTTTGATAGAACAGAGTTTCATATCCTTGGCATTCCGCTTGGGTGCGTAGATTGCAAATTCCAACAATTATTGATATAATTAATATGTTTATATCGTAGGCATTGTACAATGGATAATATTAGATAACAATTGCCAAGGACTCCCTGGCACATGCATCCATGCTCCTTATTGGTCCGAAGGTTTCGGACAAGGCTAAAACAGCTGTTGGATAGACAGCTCAATTAGAGTGTTTTTTTTGTCAGCATGGGAACCGGAGACAGGGAATTTGATCGGTGTGTTCGGCATTGGAAGATTATGTCATTCGAGGAGTAATCGAAGTATTTCCACTTGCTTACATAGCCCCCTATTAGGCTTACCCGAACTCCAGATTATCTCGGCACTCGTGTTGCGCAAAACTCCGGACGCTAGGAAATGATCGTTTTATTAGTCTGTATCATTTTAAGGTTCCCCTCCTTTGTTAACGTGGATTAAGGATCAGGGGTCGGACTTTTGTACTCTCAAGGTGCGCGAGTGATAGCCAGTTCTCTGGAGATCGACCGCCTACTATCGTGATTGTCTAAGAATGCAGGTTCAGAAAGTAAGTGGTCGCGGGCAACCTATTGTGCTGGAAAGCAGACGGTTTCGGAACGTATATCATAGTTCTCAATCTGTATTTATTAAATGTTAGAATTTTCAATGCTATGAAAAGAAAATTTTGTGTAGAAGAAAGACAAGGGTATTTATTTTGATGCTTACATTTTATATCACGGGATTGGCGAACCAGCCCCCTGGATGAGAAAGAGCTAGTCCTATCGGACCCAGTTGCCCTGGAAGTAATGAGAAATCACCCTATCTTCCACGTTGAACCGTTAACATTATACATACCCGCCAGCAATGGCCCTGTTCTCGGACAGCCCAAGTCACCCTCTCCGTTTCCAAAAACGAAGACAGCGAGTACAAGGAGATTCTTGTCTCCCGCTGGGAGCGCAGGCCCGTGTAAGCCCCGCTGAAGTACACTTCCGCTGCATACTCGGAGTCGTAGTTTCGATACGCTTAGCAATGTCCGAAGGGCCCCTGCGACTACCTGGACAATGCATACGGTGGTTGAAGGGGTAAGTATTGTAAAACGGTTTTTTTTTATCTATATATTACTATTTTTCCTATCTTTTGATATTGCACTAAACAATTCGTATAAATATTGAATTCTTCTTTTTCAAGATTTGAAATCTTAAGGCTTTTGATCGAATTTCAATAATTTTAATGAAATTTCAACTAGTTCATGATTTTGAACTATTTCAAATTTGTGTAATTTTTTCAATAACTTTGAAATAATATTAAAATGGATTTTCAAATAAAAAAACAAAAATTTATAATACTTCAATCATTTAAAGCTTACTATGTAAATTTTCGATTATTATAGTAATATAATCAATCAAGCCCTTTATAAATAGATCAAGTATAGTTGTTTTTTATGTGTTTTATAATACTTTGTCTAGTAATCTATATAGACACTGGCTTGTGATTGTCATCCCCATTATATAAAGAAACCTGGTCCCTGTAACCTAGATTGCCTCAGCAAGCTGGGCCTTAAGAAGGGTTTAACTGTTATGGGGGCCGACGAGCTAGCCACCGGTCCGGAAAAAAGTAGTCATTATCGGGCCCAGCCCTGCCTTTTCTAAATCTAAAAGTTTTTCAAATCCTGAAATATTCACAAAATAACTTCTTTTAGAATCGAAAGATTTTCACACAAAAGAAGAAATATTTTGCAGAAACGGGTGGACTATTCGACGAACTGATTGTCGAAAACAGGACTGTCGACGAAGAGAATTTTTGACAGCTCCACCCACCTGAGTGCATTATCACCTCTGAAGGATCGTCTCATCTACTCCAGTTTGATTGAAATCATAGACTAATCTATATTAGGCAGTGCAAGCGATTCATCCCGCAAAACTTTATTCTGCATTGGTGATGGCCTGCCTCAGTTCACCGCGTTTTGATGGTACTTTGTGCGTACATCATACGAGAAGCAGCAATCGTGATTGGCACCACAGCCTCTTTTCACGGTGTGTGTGCGCTGTGTTGTAAGTGGAGCACTCCAACTTGTCCGCGATGCTTGGTGGACGCTGCAGATCAGTGCCTAGATGAGTTAGCAGAACTAAAACCTTATTATTAAGAGAAGCTGGACGTAATTTGAGGCTCAGAAAGTCTTATTGCTCTTTCCAAATTCGCCATGAACCTTATTTGATGTGAACAAGACATCTGCGCGGCGGGGTAAAGTCCCAGGGCTTAGGTTAACTTTCTTCCAATCAGATATTTTGCCTTATGGGTAGGGTGATTTCCCAATTCATGATAGCGGACTTTAATTTGCCGAGTTTTGACGCTAGCTAATCCTCTAACCTAGTGTCGTATTTATACTTTCTGGTTAACAAGTACCGAATGTATAAGGTTAATTAAGCTCTCCAGAACTTAGAATATACTAGACCACGTTGGACCTTTCTAAATAAGATTACTTCCTTCTTACATGGCACTCTATTCTCGATTAATTCGATTGGAGAGTCGATTGGAATCGATGTTTTTGTAATTCCACTTTTGCTTCTGCTTCGGAAAAAGTTAAAGAATGAAATAGGTTTAGATGTTCCGCCTTAGTTGAGATGAGTTTATACAGTCGTTTCGTGAAGGATCACTTTACGCCCTTCGTGCAGAGCTACTCCACTTCCTTTTCAAAAGCATAAACTTTAACGCTTTTATCGCGGATGAGATTCAGGAAGTTGCGTTACACGGATTTTAAACTTTTCAAGATATTGTCGGGTTTCAAAACCCGCTGCATTGGGAGGGGCGGATAATCGGTAGAAATTGGAGTCCTTAATTTGATCGTAATATCCGTAATTAAAATACAAAGAAGACATCCCAGAAAGTTCTCCTTCTATCCATCAGGAGTCACGAACTACTTTTCTCATATCCAAACTCACTCAGACTTTTCTCAGAATGTCACCGTAGGCCCTTCCGAACTGTCTTCAATCTTGTACAGAGAGTCGTCCTAATCATGGCTCCAAGCAATAGACCACAAAGGCCCCCAAAGTTAAGACATGCTTGTAATGAATGTCATGCGTCTAAGGTCAGGAATATTCAACATCCTCCCCGGTCCCAAAATATTCATTTCGAGTAGGTCAGATGCAGCGGAGAACGCACAGGATGTCGCCGATGTGTATGCAATCAACAAACATGCACTTACAGTGTTTCCATGGTGGGGAAAGTGCAAGGCCATCGTAGGCGGGCATCCCCTAATAAGGGTGCAGCAATCACTGGTGCGGATTCTAGGCAAGTTAGCCTCATAAGTTCAAACTCACTCGAGCACTAGTACCGACTGCTAACGATTTTATATCAGATCTGGTGATCAGCTGAAGATTCAAACACCATTGGTACCAGTGGCGACTGTAAAAGTCATGCAAGACGTTGTTGTCGGCAATAGTTCGACAAACGAACAGAATGAGACTTCTGTGGAAGAAAGTATTAATGCTGATCGATCACCTAAACAATGCAGCTGCAACAATCTTCCAGAGGAAAACCATGGCAAATCTACCGTAAGCTCTTCACCCGAGGATTTCTCATCGAGGTTGTCAAATATGGAGACTTATCTAGGCACACCTATGATTGAACATGAATTTTTATGGGATTTTGGTTCCGATGAAGGACAGGACGTCTTCAACTCGGTGGTGCTTGAGAAAACCTCCAGTGTGGGTACTACGAATGACTCCGGATATGGAGATTCAGAATTTGATTTTTCAATTCATGAAGTACCCACAACTATCAACTCCCATCATGATTCCAGGAGTCTCAAGAGGCAAAGAACAAGTCCAGTGTCGACCGCACCAATCCTCGAGCCACATCCCTTTCAAAAGCGGCCTCATTCCGAATCATCGGACAAACAACCTCAACAGCCTCAGACAGAAACGCCATGGATGTCTCAGTCTCAGCTTTATACGCGCCCAACAGCTTTAATGCGACATCAAGACAGCTACCCTGGAGAGATAAATGACTATTCAGATAATAGTGCTTCGTCAGATGCAGATACTGGTTTTAATCGTGGTTTCATCTCTCACCACACCGCCGGTCAGATGAATAGAATCCATTCTAGTATGGATCACATGTCACAGAATACACGAGATGATTCCCTCTCATTTACGACCCGATCTCAACACCTAGCCTTCCCTGTATTTCCCCCAATAACATCGCCTGAAGCTTCTTGCCGGCTCACATCGAAATGCTTCACAATGATCAGCAAACTCCAGAAATTACTTCGAGATCCTTCGTCACCATCCCTCGACGTAATTCTGGCGACCAATAAAAGTGTAGTGTCGGAACTATCCCAAATATTCGACAGCACACCGGGACTTAACACAACAATAAGTACTAGCCCGGAAGACTATGCATCAGTCCACTCTGGGAGCCAGCCCGATAATAGCTACAATGTATCTCCATCCATGGATTTTACGCTTCTCATGATCTACGTGGTCACTTTAAAACATATCCACGACCTCTACGCACAAGCCTGCGTCATGTTCATGCAACATGATCTTACCAGACGAACTCCCTCCATCCCCTCTCCCAGAAACCCATCTTCGATTCCCAATTCGCCACCGGCCAATACATTTGGACTTCCGCAACTCGATTTCGGTACGTTCAAAATCGATATTGCGGATCAAAAGAGACTCTTCTCGGAGATAATAGCAAAGGAGCTCAACAAGTGTCTAAATACTTGTACAAGGGTAAGGAGTTGTTTTTTGATGCAGCCTGGTGATATTAGTGCACCTACAGGATTAATGGAGGAGACATTTTTGGGTATTGAAGAGGGCTTGCAGAGAATGATGAAACAGATGAAGATTTGATGTATGAGGACTAGCCAAGCGGGCTAATATTATGATATATATATGACTGTAACGAAGCGTCTTCTGTTTTCAAATTTTTCTTTAATGGAATCTTTTCTAGGTGTTGGATTTGGAAATTGGGTCTATATGTCTCCTTTTTCGTACTCACAAAAGCCCTACATAGGGCCTCAGAGTAGATATTTGTACCGGGGACATTGTGAACTGTAGAATAGCATATCCATTTTACCAGCGTTTACATAGAAATAAGAAGCTCCCATTAGTTTCCATGATTATAAGTAACAGATTGCATCATCTGAAGTGACCTTCATTATCTAACTCTTATTACTACTCCAAATGCCATTCACTCCTCTCTCTCTTCATTCTCCTTTCCCCTGATCCTATTTGCAACCAAAATTGATAAGATATCTTTGATTGGGATCAACCACGTACGCATTGGACAATCCCAATTAATCCCTGTTTGATGCTTTACGTACAACTAGACAATCACAAGGCCTCAGTCTTGCGAATGCTCTGCCGAAATCCTCCGCTATACACGTAAGAAGTGGATAGGCAAATGAAACTCCTGCATCATCTTACTCATACCTTAGGTTCTGAAGACAGCTTAAAGATAGAAATGCACACTAAAAAGATTTAGATCTGATAAGGATGACGTGTATGTTAGTTCCAGCTGTTTCCATCTCAGATATTGCTCGAGGTTTGAGTCAAACCGTTTGACTCAATGTATTCTTTAGAGTTTTGAATAACCACGCATACCATTTCGGAGCTTCTTGGCGATATATCATATGATTAATTGATTTACAATCATGCAGAATCGAAGACTTAGGGCGAGAGTCTTTTGGAAATGAGATTGTATGTGGTTCTGCTGTGCAGCTAATTACCCTAGTCGAGTCAGAAATACATCTTATATATAATTCTTATACTTTTTTCTTGAAAATAAAGAATATAATGATCTTATTAAAACAAATAAACGCATCTAAAAGAAACAAGTAATATTCTTCAAAATTAATATATTTCTTTGAAATATTAATCTTTTATTTTTTGGGTTTTTTTTTACTTTTAAAATTTTTAAAATTTTTAATTTGATATTTAAATTAAGAATGAATTCTGAAAATGAACAAATTTTATACATGTCTCTGTAATAAAGTAAATGATATAAATGAAAAGATACTTAAAACATTTGAAAGTTAAAACAATAATCGAACTGATCTATGATCGGATGATTACTGATCAACTGATGATCGGAATAATTACTCCATACCCAAGGCTAAGGCTTCCATATAGAACCTCACCGCTATCACAACCGTCCTACTAGGAATTTGTAGAGTTGCCATGCGAGCTTGCAAATATGTGAGAAATTGTACGGGCAGGCATATCATTCCTTTTGTTCTGCCAAACCCTTACCCGATAAGGTCACCGCCTTTTGTCATACACAATGTCTGCCTCTTCCTTTTCGAAATATTCACATCTATCTCTTTCATCGCTCTTCCTTATTCATACGTCTATCTTTTCCATGCGTCTATTTTTCCCTCCCTGCTATGATGAACAGTTGAATCTCGAGTCATACATTGTGTGCGTTCGCACCTCAATTTAATTTACCGCCCAATCGTATTTTTATTGTATTTATCTTGTGCCCGACAGACTTGCCAAAAAAGAAATGGGTCGTCAAGTTGACGAGTGTAACACAAGAGACGCCTACATCCGCCTAGATCGGCAAGCTTGGCAGCGGCGCCAAAAGAAGTAAATGGTCTGGATTGTATCGTAACCTTTGATCGTCAAAACTAGCGATCATTTTGGATAAGCTTGAAGCCCGTCGGATAAACTAACAGAGAGTAAGTGTTGCGATCCAATGAACGTCGATATTTTGGCACGCTACATGATAAGAGATAATCACATTGGGAATTCTCAAGTCGTTTCAAGAAATTAAAACGCGTTACGGTTCATGTGCACTGACATCGCCGAGAAGAGTGATGGCGGTAGTAAACGGGAAGTCAAAGCCACAAAAGCTTGACTGTTGAAACGACATTTTGTCAGATACATGATCCATGAAGTTTTACATGAATTGGAATACATCATATGGAACTCTTCCAGTGTAAACTTATACACATATTGGAATAGTTGCGAAAGGGACACAGGTTTGCGTTGCGTTGTATATAAACTCGAAGGCAGGACAGGAACTTTCTCTTCTCTTCAGCGGTGCTCACACAATTATTTCGTATTCTTTCATCTATCTGCAAATTCTCCTATTTCAGTCCTGTTTTTTTAATATTACCATCATATCCAATATGCGTAATCAATCAATTCTTTCTCTTGCGCTGGTCGCATTTGCCACTACCTCCCTTGCTGCCCCAGTTTTAGCTGAGCGAGGTATGCCCATTGGAGATCTCCACGCTGCAATTGTTGCCGCTGGTAAAGATTTCGACCACCTAACAGCACGCGGCCAAGCGGAATTCGCTTCCCTTGCTGCCTCTGCGGTTGAAAAAACTGTCGAAACGCGAGCTGATGCTGCCTCGCTACTGGCTCTGCTTCCAGCAGGCCATGGCTCCTCAAAACGTGAACCAGGAGAAGATTCTAAGAGAGCCAATTCGGCCGCTGATCTGCTCGCTCTTCTTCCAGCTGGTCATGAGAAAAGGGCTGATACTGCTGCTGGCCTTCTTGCCCTTCTTCCACCTGGTCATGAGAAAAGGGCTGATACCGCTGCTGGTCTTCTTGCTCTTCTTCCACCTGGCCATGAGAAAAGAGCTGAGAGCGCTGCTGCTCTTCTCGCTCTCCTTCCAGCCGGTCATGGCTCTTCAAAACGTGAGCCATCGGAGGAAGAAGTCAAGCGAGCCGAGGGTGCTGCTGCTCTTCTAGCCTTACTCCCTGCCGGCCACGGTTCTGGCTAGATTTAATGGACTTAATGTGGAGGATAATAGAATGAGTCAGGCGGTTGTGCTATGGGGTAGGAACATTCGAGGGGTTTCTAGTGAGCTCGGAGATTCGCACGCTGCAGGATACAGCTTTATAGTTAATACGCTCCTTTACGACTCGAAATTTTAATCACTACTAAATGCAAAACCCCGTTCACATTCACTGTGCAGCTATTAACTTTTAACGACTCCTCTGGTTACCTTGAATCTTCTGAACACCTTGGATTTATAGCTTGCCAAAACCAAAAATTGAATTTAACCCCTCATAATATATGTATTCCAATGATTTTGTTCCATTAAATCAGACAATACTTCAACCTGCTGCCCTTCGCAATTTACCTTCTAAGAGGTACAGTTTAATGATACTCTCTTCAATATTCATCTGGATTTTCGCCGCAATATTTATTCCAGTCCTCCTCCACAGTCTGCCTCGCATATATTGCAACTCTCCACTGATTTATAGCCTCATAAAACGTTCTTACTGCTTCTTCTTCTTCGATTCTAAGAGAGGCAAGCTCCGCGACATCGGCAGACGGGAGGATTCGAGAGCTACGCAAAAAGCATCCACTACCTTTCCTAAGACCTGCTTTTTCTTTTCATCTGTATCGAGGTATTTTGCGAAAGTCCATTCTTGATATAAGTTATTCCTACGAACAAAATCCGTCTCGTCAAATTGATTGACCTTTCCAACAGCGTCGAAGTGTTTTCGGCTGTAATAATCAACCTCTACACTCCTCTCCTCATTATGTCCCTGAGCGTGCCGAATTCTTCCTACTTCCTCCTCTAACAAATCATGCGACTTCTTCGAAGAACTTCGAAAAGGCTAGTCTCTATTTTCCGCTCTAGCAAGTTTATACGTTGTCTAATGTCTGAAAGTTTCCTGTACAGCGGCCCAAGAGGCTCAGGTACCTTGGAGGCTTTGACGCGGGCATCGTTGTAAAGATCCGTCAATGCTTCAATTTCTTCCCATGGAGGCAGAGGTCGTCGGGCATCACCACGATCAAAAGTATGTATCGCAAAAAGCCAATCGGGGATAGGACCTGCCGTCGGTACGGTTAATTTGGGCTCTACGCCACGAGCTTCCTTCGACCGGCAGTAGGGACAAGTAAGTATTTCGACACAGTTTTTGAGACAGTCTTCGTGATACATATGTTTGCATGGAAGCTGTACCGTTGTTCTATCACTGAGCTGATCCATCTTGCAGATCACGCAGAATTCCTCGAGAAGCGCATGGTCGGTGACAACCGTTGTGACCCATGGTGCCCCCGCGTTGATGGCATTTCTCAATTTTCCCATCTCTTGCATTGCCTTTGCTCTACGTTGTATACTCGTGAATAAACGCCCGTAATATAAAGCTTGATTTAACTGTAATATTGTCAATCTGCGCTCTCTGGATATTTCCTGTCCTCGACCATTTAGGATATTGGACCAAAAATAGGTTAGAAGCCTTTGATTGACCAGTCGCTCAAGATGGCGAATAACATCACGGTTTAGTTCTGAGCAAAAGACAAAAAGACTTTCTCTCTCCCCCTCTTTGACGCGTTCTCTTTTATACTCTTCGGCTCGAGCAAATATGCCATCAATGTCTTCCAACGCATTGAGTTCTTCAAAGTGGGCCAGTTCGAATTTCCACCGCTCCTCAAATCCTTTTAGGGCATCGGGTTTGAATCCTTCCGTTATCCTGGGATCATCCAGCATGTAGCATTCGGGGCAGAAATCATGCACGGGGTAAGTGACTGAATGTATGCTGTTGCATTTTCCTTTGTCTACATCTCTGCAGGAGTATACAATGTAAGAGTATGGTTGTTGGCCACAAAACTCATAATGGCATATTGCTCGCAAACACATTCCGTAATAATCTAAAGATGGTTATGACGTTAGAAGGATATTGATAAGTCGATTTGAAATATTTCACGAATAAAAATTTTGGCTACATGGAAAACTAGGAGATCAGGAGAAAATTAAAATCTATACTCTTTTTTATAAACAATCAGGATATTTTTCTTTGTCTTCAATCCAATTGAGGATTCATAAAGATTGAGAAATGAGACAAAGGGACATACAGTTAAGGAGAGGATGAATGATTTTTGAAAGTAGAAATTTCGAAAATCCTACGGGAAGATTAAACTCCTGTTATCGTAAAGAGACAATCTAATCTCATTGCATCCAATATCATTGTTTAAAAGAAGTAACTATCCAATACTAGTCCATTAGTTTCTATACCAATCTATATATAATTTTTTTAGAAGTGTCATCTCTTGTATCTAGACAAAAGAATATTGCACCTACTAATTATTATGCGAATTACTTCCCAACCTATCAAAAATAAGCTACTTCTTTGTTCTGATAGAATACTTGAGTACACCATCATCACATAAGCACAACAACAATAGCTTTTGTGAAAATTATTACCTAGCTTTTCTACCCAAGCCAGCCATCTCTGCTGTCTTTCATGGAGTCAAAGAGTTAGGCTTGACCTTTCAATTAGATGCCAGTCTCCCGCTTGAGAAATTGCACATCTTAGATATTAATTATGTAGTCATAAACCTTCTTAATCATAAAGTTTTTCCTCGATATTCCGAAGGGGAAGTAGTTACCACAGAAAATAATAATCATCCTCATCAACCAAACAATACAGTTCTACAAAATAACTAGCTAAACATAGATTATAGAACAGAAGCCCTTTTTTCTCTCTCTAGAACTTAGGAATACAGATTTGTCTCTCTCGGTTAAGGTTACTGAAGTTCTTTTATTTTTGTTGAAAAGTAGATTGAAGTCACTCGAGTGGAGGATTATAATATATGTATATATACTCGAGTATATTAATAGGATGGAGGGGTGGGACAGTGGAACAATGGTAGCGTTTTGCATCCATGCACGTGAAGAGATCAGGTCCTAGACTTCATGGACCTGCAGTTCTAGTATTTTGGAAAGACACAATTTGAACACGTAGATCGAAATTCTTGCCTGTAAATGATAGAGATGGCTTATTGGAGAGTAGTAAGGAAATGCATACCCCATGGGGAGCAAATGTGTGTTTGCTAGATCATGCAAGAACCTCCAATAGTAGCTACTCGGAACTATTGGCAGCAAGAGTCCGGGTTAGTACTCCGTATATCTGGAGTAGCTGCATGTTCGAACAATGTAAGATCTTACAAGAACAAGTTCAACTGCAGGAATCTCTGAAACCAGAATCATTAAAATGTCTGATGGACAAGAAGATCCAATATTACCTAGTAGGCGGTGTGTTGGTGCTGGTGCTGGTGTACATTAATGGGACTTGAGTGTGGAGTAAAGTTTCTCTGTCTATCATTGGCGCTTATTAGTCAGGGGTGACATTCGGGAAGTAGCGGCAATTGGTAACCTTACCCTTACCGCTTTCCTAATGTTAAGGTTAAGCCTTTCAAAATTCCCTTGAATGCATAAGATCCTCGTTGCTAGGAGCTGCAAGTGCACGGCATTAAATAAGGTTACTGTAAGGTTACTGTTCTTCAGCCTTGCCAAGCCCAAAGGCCAATAGGAGAGAACAACATCTTTTCCCCAAGGAAAGCAAACGATTACAACCACCAGACTCAACGCCTATTCTTTGCGCATATGTGCATATTTTGCTATGTTATCATCCTGAAGTGTCTGCTAACGAATTTTCTATAATTTATCTACGAGTAAAGGTTACTCTATTTCCAATGTCGATCACGTACTTCGAATCTCAATCCTACCCTCCTTCCCTCACAGTGTCGCGTCGAACAATGAGACCGCGCTTCGTTCTACAATCCAAGCATTGGAAGAAAAGTTGCATTATGAGTCCTTTCGAATCTGCAAGTCATCCAAGGTCGAGGCATATTATATATCTTTGGAGGTACAGGCGGTTGGATGTTCAAGCACAAAATTGGGTTGGCGCTGGGAAGCAATGTAGTGAAGGAGACACAATCAAACTTCTAGGTTCGGACTGAGATGCAAAAGGATTGAGCCTACATTCGACAACCATCTTGTCATCAAAATTCCACACGGAAGGCCATTAATATTTGGGTATGAAGATTTTGCAAGTTCAACAGTGACGAAATCATCCGCAGTGAGGTTTTGGCAGGTGTGCCTAACTCCCTGGTGAGTCGCAACCCAAACTTCATATATGGCAAGAGAATCGTTCCTGGGCATGGCTATGTCGACACATATGCTGTCCGCCTCGGTTTCTTCGTCGCACTTTACCACATTGTTCCCACATTCTCTCTATCGCTATGGCTATCTCAAACTATACTGCCAATCAACATAAGTGCTCAATAGAGCTTCTACAACATTGGTATCGATGATTTGGGCTAGGTAGCTATGTTCAAACTTTCCCTCTCATATTAAAAATCTTTTCAGGTAAGGAGCTTTCATACTTTCACAGAGCAAAAGGCAAAAATGTTTCAAGATCGTTCAATCACTTGGCAATGATTGCGATCACTTACACGTTTTTACATGGGTGGCATAAGACAAGCTTTCGCCCTTCTGTTTCCAAGCATTTTTCAAGCTTTTGGCGATTTGGTGTAATCCTATATCTTCTTTGATTAGGAAGGTTTACAAAACAGTTACTTGAACGCATGCCTTAGATCCTAATCGGAGTCGTGCAGCTTCTTCTCCATCGCCCAATAACTTTACCTCTCGGGTGTGTAAGGTGTATGAACATGAGCAGGAATTGGCTACTCGTCCAACAGGAAGGATAAGAGTCGTGTCTCCTCAATATCACCTGTCATCAACCTGATACTTCCATTCAATATCAAGCAATCATCAATCATTCACCCACTTCGCGTGGAGAGATTGATGGACCGGGTTATCGTAGCCTTTCATATAATTTTCTATAACGATTCGCGGCAGTGGGGTCTGTTGCATAAATCTCCATTTATTTAGACTATTCTAGTGTGTTTCATATATACAACGTTAATTTATATTGAATTATTTAATTTCTTTTTAACCAAAGATCCGGAGCCATCACTGAATACAAGATTCCGCTTGCTTCAAGTATAGATATTTTTTGATTGAATCGAACGACCTGGCTGGTCTCTAAATTGTTTTTATGGTGGTGAGTGACGTTCACGAGAAAGCCTTGATGAAAGCTTGACTCCGTATAAGTTCGTATCGATGGATCCATGATGCTATCATATGGTTGATGAATTGCTGGTAGGGCTAAGTATTAGGGGTATAGAGTAGGGAGATTGGATTGTCTTGGTCAAGAGTTTACTGTCTTACGCTGCACTCTCTCTTCTTCATATTTCACTGAGTATTTCCTCTTTTGCTCTCTCATCACTCGCTCTGGAAGTTCTTTTCTGTCATTCTTTGAAACGGACTTTGAAAGTTCAGACTGCACGCTCACTCACAAACATACAATCGTTTATTCCCTCCCTACTATTCCCATTTCCTTCGCTGTTACAACAATTTCACTTCTCAACAACCTTCAAAATGTTCTCTCAAATGCATAAAGCCGCGACCTTAGTAGCTCTCAGCTGTGCCGCAAGCGTTCTCGCCTACCCTCATCTCAACACTCGAGCTCTTCAAGCATCGACTGATCTTTGCGGCGATTATGATTATATCATCCTGAATAATTCTCCTTGGATCGTGTATAACATGTTATATAACGCCAACCAAATTGTTGGAAGTCAATGTACTTATTATGATAAAATGATCACAGGAAGCGATGGTACTGCGGAAGTGAAGTGGAATAGCGAGACGGATATCACTTATGTGGAAAGCACGTATGTATATTTATATATATTTATATATTTATATATTTATAAAATCCCCCCAAAAGAAACACATTTCCCACTAAAACTTTCTACTAATTAATATATAAAAATCTAGGAACAACGTCCCAAAAGGATACTCCTTCGTCGGCCTAACACAAAACCTCGAAACCCAACTCACAGGCATATCCTCCATCCCCACAACCTACACCTGGACCCGCAGCAACAGCACCGCCTTCAAAGGCAACATCTGCTACGACTTCATGACCAACGACATAAAAGGCGACTCGACATCTTCTTCCTCCGAAGAACTCATGCTCTGGCTACAATATGAAGGGGGACAATTACCTATTGGATGGGTAGAGGGAAGCGTAGCTACGATTGAGAATTTGTTTGGGACGACGTGGGATTTGTATCAGGGGGTTAATGAGGGCACGGGGATTAGAGTTAGTAGTCTTTTGCCGCGGACGCAGTTTCAGGGGAGCTTTGTGGGGGATTTGAGGGAGTGGTTGGTGGCGCTGGTGGGGGAGGGGGTTTTTAGTGAGAGTACTTTTGTTAATGTGGGGAATGCTGGGTGAGTTTTTCTTGTTCTTTTTTTTTACCTTGGAGGAAGAGGAGAAGGAGGTGCGGGAGGTTCTTGATATATTTATCTTCCTAGGGGGGTTTCTTTGATGCGGGTAAGGATGTGGATTTATCATACTAACACCATAATTAACCTAAAGTACCGAATTCTTCTACGGAAATTCAATCATGAACGCAACTCTCGGTCTTCAAATTAATCTCGGTACACCTTCTTCGTAGGTTCGTAGGTTCGTAGCTGCTTGAAGGAGTAAATTTTTTGGTAGCTGTCTGCTGGCTTGCTGGTATCGAAATAGTCTGTGGTTGATGGAGGTGCGGTTCTAGGTATCGATGATGTAGGGGATAGTGGTTTGATGTTTTGGGGGCTTTGATTGGGGTTGAGGGTTGAGGAGTTGAGAGTTTGACAGGAAAGGGGAGAGGGGAAGATTCAATAAAAGTAGGAATGAATAAGGGTTTTTGTGTATATTTATTATTATCATTATACTGTATATCTAGATATATAACACTTTTATACTATATAACTCTGCTCACCCTTATTATATGACAGATTTTATCTTATAAATCTCAGAATCTGTAAGATTATAGGAATTATAAACGTTACTTATATGGTTTTTTGATAATATAAATAGGGTGGATTATATCTTTATTTCATTGGTATGAGTAGAGAGTTTGAAGTAATTAGATTGATATTGTGTTTTTAAGTTGATTGGATGGATTTGGGTTAAGTAGATAGATATAGTGTATTTCTTCATTTATATAATTATAGTGATGACTTGAAAATTATAAATATTTCAAAAGAGATACTTAGCGGAGAGAGAAAAAACGATGAAATATTTATAATTATAGACTAAAATGGAGATTTTTGAAAACACAAGTAAAGTATGAATCTCTCTTAGATATAGATATAGATATATATATATATATATAAAAATCGTGATTTTAATCTTCTACTCTTTTACTGCTCTTTGTTATAAGATAATTTATCTCTTTCCTGCTCTCTAATGCAGAAACGTCCCGCTAACCTTACCTAACTGCGTCAAAGGCAATGGTAGAGATATCTCTTTGGCTTTCCTCCCTTCCTTTGCTTTCCTTTCCTTCCCTTCCCTATATATATAATCATGGCAAACATTGACCTAAGAAGTAATTAGCAATCTATTTCTTGATATTCCTTCCCACTCGATCCTCCATCTCCCACCCTCCACCCTTCAGCACCGTAATTCCTTTAAAAAAAAAAATCTTCACTCACTATAATAAACACTACTAACAACACACTTACTCCCCACCGCACAACTCGTAGCCCCATTCCAACCCTGCCCACCACACTGTGCATAAATCGCCGCAACGACCCCTCCCGTTCCCGTCGCCACCACACTACTACTCGTCTTCGTACTAGTCACCAACGTCGTCGAAGTCGCTTTAGCCGTACTACTCAAACTCGTAGCACTCTGCGGCGCGCCACAAACAAACGGAGTCGGACCCGGAATCTGATACGACGATAAAGTTTGATAAATATTAATCAAAATACCGGGATCATTCTGCGCATAAGCACCAGGGAAAGAAACCGTAGAAGGCGAAGAGGTACCCGTGCCGCCAGAAACATTAATCTGTGCACATTCCATGTAGAGCTGCGCGCCTTGTAAACCGCCTGCTGCATGGAGAGCGATAAGTTCTGCGCGGAGAAGATATTGACCATTTGCTATACAGCTGGGGATGGGGATATCTTGGACACCTGCATTGTTGATTAGATCTGTGGTGGCCCATCCCTGTGTTGCGACGTTGAGACCTTGTTCGGAGATTTTGAACCAGCCGGGTCCGTAGCCGATGTCGGTGGTTGCGTCGTCGACTTTTTTCATGTAGGCCATTACGGGACCTAGGTGGGAGGGATCGAGAACGTAGGTTGCGTCGTTAGAGGGGGTGCTGGTTAGGGTGTGACGCCAGGTGGCTTTCACGGTGCTGCCGGCGACTACATTGATTATGTTTGAGGAGGGTGTAGTAGGGTTGGGTCCGCCGTTACAGGCGACATATTGAGTTGTTACGTCAGTTATTGGCTGGAGATGTTAGAAGTAGTTTGGTGTGTAGGGGGGAGAGACTTACGCCGTCATATGTTGGATCTCGGATGGCATAGCTGGTATCTGTTGATTTTGAGCAATTAGTTCTTTTGACTTTGACAGAGTATGGGAGACAAACTGTAAAGTGTGCCTCCTGATTCCAATTGCGTGAATATCGTATGTGCGGAGACACATGAAAGGAGAAATGGAAAAGGAACGATAAATTGTAACTTCATGATTGTCGATAAATCTTGAAACTCACGGTAGGAAGGTTTGAATTTGATTCTAAAAGTTGAAAGGCAGATACTTGATACATATATGTAGATTATTCTAGCAACATAGTTCTATGGATGTATTCTTTTCTCCTTCCCGAAAACCCGGATGAGATTTGACATGAGCACTGTTATGGACACATTAAATTCAACGAAATTCTTGGCGATCAAGATTTCTATCCATAGAGAAGCAGAGATAGAATGTTTTTTCGGGAATGGGAACAAGATTCCCCAGACCAGACTACTTGGCCATCCCAACACGGATTTTCCTGGGGTAGACTTTAAACAATCCCCAGATTTTTGTGCTGCTAACCTCACGATTCCTGGAAGAAAACAGTTAGTACAATAAGAAGTTTATTTATTTCGTGCCATGTGAACAGATGTTCGGCTCAAAGAAAAACGATTCCGTCTTACATCTAGGAAATTGCTCTGTTCTGATAAATTAATTCAATTGACCCATCGACAACTGGTCATTTTTTGTTGAAAACTTGGGAGGATACATGTGTGAAGATTTAAACGGGAGATAATTATAGTATATATTGATCAGCTTGGAAATCTTGACATAACACTTGCTGGAAAAATAGGCGGGAAAATGGAAAGGGTAAACAAAATATCCTGAGGCGGGATGAATAGCCGTCATAAAGAGTTAATCACATGACTCTTGAATTCTGCCAATAATTGAATGACTAAAGATAGAATTTTCTCTTCTTGAGGATTGAATAGAGATAGGGTAGCTGGGTAGCAAGTTGATCAAAGCGAGGTGAATACTTTCATCCTTTTCACTCCCTAATACGTTATTCCTAACGTTTGGCCCAAATAATCCATAATCCACCATAAATCGGATCAATATATTGATCATCATCCAGTACTATATTCGATATAGGAATCTCCGCATCCTTTTCCATCGTTGGGCTATAAGCATACCGTATAAGAAAACTTCTCCGACTTGAATCTGGTGCATGGTGATGACTCGTCGAATGCTGCAGTCAACCTCCTGAAGACCCCCACAACTCTACACAAACATCTAGTAATAATCAATACCGTCCGTAGAAGCGAATAGCAGCAAGTTGGGCACTCGCACAAAAATGCGAATTTGCAAATAAATGATCAAATTTGATAAGGATTTCGTTTGGTACCTAGGTAAAGAAGGTAAGGTTATTTAGAAGCAAAAAAGATTTAACCTTACTCACAATATATGGGAGTGGAGTAAAGGCATAATATGTAGCAAAAGTCAATCACTCGAAAGTGGCACGTGCACTAGCTAATTTTGGTAACAAAGGTAAAAGGTTCAGGCATTAAGGCATTGTATAGTAAATTAGTTTCGGAATTTACCCTCATCTTCCAAAAATTTGCCAAGCAATTTGAGTTTTCCTGTAAGATTACGTTGCAGCCATGTTTGAATGTTATCCGCCGCATTAATTGAGGCGCACCTTACTCATGCCAGTGCCACGCGGTGCATTAAAACGGATACCATGTAGGATTACCGACACCGGAGAAACATTAATCCACCAACCTAATGATTAAACCTTGAACTTCAAGCACAGCACATCAAAGTTTGATTTGTTGTTGAAAGATGCATTCCACGCCGTTGATAAGAGATTAGGTAATCTAGATGGTATTGGCAGTGAAGACACGTCCCACGTCCCAACATATGTACATATTGGAACTTGGAAGGGCTGAATTCAAGGCTGACGCTTGGGCCCCCGGAGAAGAATTGGAAGAAGATAAAACATCCACTTTTAATTTAACCTTAATCAACAACTGCCGCTCTAGGAATTAGAACTTCGAGGTTGAAAGTACGAGAGCGAGATCGATCCGAAATGCGAAGGCGAGAAAGATGCAAAGTGAAGGGAGGCAGGTTGTGAAAAGATGGTAGATATGTACTCAATACGAAAGATACCGTACAATTTTTGGCTGAGGAAAGCGATAAGGTTTGGATATCTGATAATCGATCATGACTGGACGGCGGACATCCCATCACTCTTATAGCTATAGCTACATAGCTACATATATAGCTACAGTACCAATCTTCAAAATGCCAGGTCACGTGAAAATATGCGAATACGAGTCCGACCTGTACGCCATACGGAATCAGAATACGAAATACGAAATACGAAATACGAAATACGAAGTACGATGTCCGATGTCCGATGTCCGATGTCCAAAAAGTCAAAAGACTTTACGACGAAACGGCCATTCGAGCAGGGATTCGCTGCACAATGCCATGGACACTCCGCATCTTCACTTTTGATTGAACATGGCTAGTATTGATATGCACCGCCTCCAATCGCAGGTAGGTCGAAATTCAAAAAGATCTTGAGATATATATGGCTTCAAGTAAAAGGTTTTATGAGAGCTCTTCCAAGTTCTCTTCAATTCATCTTCTTCTGTCGTACCCTACATAACCTTTCCATCAGCTAGGTACATACGATTTTTTATATCACTCATCTCATTCATCTCATTCACCTTATTTATTTATTTCATTCTCCATTCTGGATACCATGGGCAATCCTGAAAATGATAGAAGGAGGAGCGATATTTCGAGGAGAAGCGAGAGTTCGAGGAGAAGCGGTAGTCTCGAATGGGATGTTCCTCCTCCTTACCAAGCAACGTTTGGCACTGAGGAATCTGGTGTCTCCACGGCAGTCCAAAGTAATTCTCACCATATCTCCTGCCAAGTCGCTCTACTGACATCCAGCAGACAATGGACGAATTACCATGTCATTTATGGGTCAAAAACCTCAACTGCCTCCAGTGTATATGCCTGAGAATGCACCAAGACAGCCTCCCCGGCCCATCGGGAAATATCCTAGACTCAATATAGTCATCCAGGTAGTAGGAAGTCGAGGTGAATATATCCCACAGAATTTATTTGATACCTTCAAATAGAAGTCCAGCGCTAACGGTCTGTTTAGGTGATGTCCAACCTTTCATAGCATTAGGGAACGAACTTCAACTTGCCGGTCACCGAGTACGTATTGCAACTCACGATGTATTTGAAAAGTTCGTGCGAGACTCCGGACTAGAGTTCTATGCCATCGGTGGCGATCCTACAGAATTAATGGCAGTAAGTACACCACGTCATACTCGTCCATGAAACATGTACTCATGTTAATCTCGTATAGTACATGGTTAAAAATCCCGGTATATTCCCCAAATTCAGCACACTTTGCAGTGGAGAAATCTCCAAGAAAAGAAAAATGATCTCCAGAATGCTCGAAGGATGCTGGAACTCTTGTATCGAACCCGATTCTCAGTCTGGCGAACCATTTATCGCTCAAGCTATCATTGCAAATCCACCTAGTTTCGCTCATATCCATTGTGCGCAGGCTTTATCAATACCAGTACATCTTATGTTTACGATGCCATGGACTGCAACCCGATCATTTCCTCACCCGCTAGCAAACATTCAATCTTCGGAAACGGATCCTAAAACGGCGAACTTTTTATCTTACGGTTTGGTAGATGCGATGACTTGGCAAGGGTAAGTTTTCGTTTGATGTTACTGATCTCGATAATCCTCTAACCACTTTCGTGTAGTCTTGGAGACGTAATTAATCACTGGAGAAAGAAGTCCCTAGATCTTGAGCCGGTGCCAGTCATGGCTGGTCCTCATTTAATAGCTGATCTCAAAATCCCCTTTACATATTGTTGGTCACCAGCTCTTGTACCCAAACCTCAGGATTGGCTTCCACACATAGGTTAGTACCTTCAGAGACTCAAGAGAGGTCGGATTCCTATTCAGATACTGACCAACTATCTAGACGTTTGTGGATTTTTCTTCCGCCCTGAACCATCCTACAATCCCGATCCTAGAATTTTAGAATTTCTCCAAGCCGGCCCTAAACCTATCTACATTGGATTTGGTAGCATCGTAATGGAAAACCCGGAAAGGATGACTGCAATGATTATGGAGGCCGTTCATGATTGTGGCATTAGAGCAATCGTATCGAAAGGTTGGAGTAAACTTGGACAAGGGATTGACAATCAGAATGTTTTATTCATTGATGATTGTCCTCATGGTGAGTTTATCCAATATCACCATACCAAAGTAATCATTAGCTAACATTGATAGAATGGCTATTTAAACAAGTCTCAGCGGTTATTCATCATGGTGGTGCAGGAACAACGGCATGTGGATTACTAAATGGTCGTCCGACTGCCATCGTCCCATTTTTCGGAGAGTAAGTCAACCTCCTCGATAATAAACAGCATCTGTAACTAATAATATCCTCAGTCAACCATTCTGGGGAAACATGGTCGCAGTAGCTGGTGCTGGTCCTCCACCCATTGATCATCAATCACTCACCGTAACCATTCTCTCCGACTCGATCAGATTTCTCCTATCGCCCGATGCCGTCGTAGCAGCCGGCAAACTTTCGGTAAAAATCCGACAAGAAAACGGAGTCAAAGAAGCCGTCAATTCATTCCATCGAAACCTTCCACTCAAAACACTAAGCTGCGAAATATTACCCCAAGAACCCGCAACCTGGTACTGGAAAAAAGGCAAAAAAAATCTAAGATTATCCCATCAAGCGGCCGCCGTCCTCGTAGAGAAGAAAAAGATCAACACCAGTAACCTCTCCATGTAAGTTTCCCCAATCCCAATCCACGTCCACAAATCCAAACCCCCAAACAACAGAACCCACTAACCCAAAACCAAACCATCCAGCTTCAAACCCCAAACCATCACCATCAAAAACCGACGCTGGGACCCCTGGACCGCCACCACTTCCGCCGCGCTCGATAGCGCCGTCGACATAACCCTCGCCGTGGGTAAAATTGGCACAAGATACCGGAAAGAGTACAGAGGCGCGCTCGTAAAAAAACGCGATAACGGAACAATATCTGAGCGTACAGCCTTACAAGCAGGGAGTATAGCTCTCGGAAAAGGATTCGGGAATCTCGGAATGGCGATAACGAAATCGGCGATTGAGCTTCCGCTCGCCGTGGCAGATGGATGTCATGAGATTCCGGGACTTTATGGAGATAAACCGAGAGATTTTGGTGATATAACGGATTGGAAGAGTGGGGGATTAGTGGGAATCAAGGTTAGTCTTGAGCTGTTTTGTTTTTCACTCAATATTCCCTCTTTTTGTAAGATTTGAGCACAGCTAAAAATATATAAAATAAACAGAGTTTCGGCTTCGGAATGGCAGACGGAGTCGCAGGATTATTCACACAACCCGTCAAAGGCGCCATAAAAGACGGGGGGAAGGGATTCGTAAAAGGAATAGGAAAAGGCACCATTGGAATGATAACCAAACCATTTTCCGGTACGTTTTAAGCGAAATTCCCTCCTTTTTTCCGCGTATTCGGAAAAATCAAATTTTTATTTTATCGACTAATTATTGAGAAATATAGGTATTTTTGGTTTCGTTTCATATCCAGCGTTGGGATTATATAAGTCTTTGAGTACTTCTACGCATCATGGAACACAGGGGAGAATTTTATCGGCGCAAACGGAATATGGTGTACATTTGGCTGTGACACAAGAGATACCAGAACATGTTAGGGACAGGATTGTGGAGGGCTTTGATTGGGCTGTTGATGGGATATAAAGTTTTTTTTTTTTTTTTTTTTTCGGGGTTCTTGGGATAAAAGTTCTCTTTGTTTTTGTTTTTGTTTCTGGTTTTTCTTTCCCCCGGTGTTTGAATTTGCGCTCTTGTCATGTTCTATGAGGAAATGAACTACATCCATCCCAGAAGTTTAAGTTTGGTTAATTATAAAAGGCGTTTTCTATACTTCGATCGGTGCGGATTGTTATCACGAAGTCTATTATAAAGATTCTATATTTAATTAGTTTAAAATCAATTTAATACATTCAATACAAATAGATGAATATCTTACTTATTCTAGATCTTCACTGTCAGCTTTCAAATAGTTTTAGTTTCATCCTTAAGTTCTACTCCATATTAGAATTAAAAATTTAAAATTATTTATAATATTCTATTATAATACTTCTCTCTTTTCTAGTCTCTTCTTTTCTATAATTTCATATTATAGTATTTCTCTCTTCTTTAGTCTCTTTCTTTTCTATAAGTCTAGTATACTACTTTCGGACCGGTTCTCTTTTGGACCACTTTTTTATATCAAAAATAACAATTTTCATTTATTATTATTTCAACAACTAATGAATCAATCCGATTCAAATTTGAATTGTAGATTTATAATATACTTATAACTGTTACGAGGTTTGCCGTCTAGATCACGTGGAAGTGCTCTAGGCTCTCGAGGTGGTTTATAACTAGGCTTCAAGCAGGGACTTAAAGTAATGACAATAATATGATGCAATTCGTAACTAATAGTATGGTATACTAAATGATTGATCTTGAGCACGAAGCTCTATACAAAGGAAATCCATCTTGATTATATAGACCTTCATGCTTCTATGATCACTGGTGATCCTTTATGATCACCTGTGATCACCTATACAGTGATCCTTAGTGATCCTTAATGATCACTACTGATCACCTGTAATCACGTGCCTTGGTCATGTTATGGTAGTAGTGTAGCCCGTCGTAACAAATAAAGATTAAATAAATTTATTCGATTATTTGTAGAATTTTATAATTATATATTTGCAATATATCAAATATTCAGAGGATTTATTATATTTATAATTATATAATAATTCAATATTATTATATTTGAAACATTTTGTTACGACGGTATTTAGTTATGACTTCTTCTTCTATCAATCAATTAATAAGCCAATTATGCGTTCGACTGTTAAATCGTCACATTCACGAAGATACGTGATCGAGAGGTTGGTGGTTCGAGCCCACCCGAGGGAGGATGTGTTTATACGTTTTTTTTTCTAATCAATTCTGAATCCTCTTCACCGAGGTTTGGTACGCAGGCATGACCAAGCCCGGTTTAGGTCAACACGGGCCTGATCGCTCCATGGGCATGAAAGCACATTTGAAGCTGATAGACAAGGTCATCAACACTGCCGCACGAGGCACGATACCAGTATACAAGACCACGCCGATAGTCGCGTTGATCAAGGAAGCAGGTCTCCCCTCAGGGTGGGTGGCGTTGGAGAAGGCCAAGCTCAGGTTCGCCCTCCGGCTCCAGACAGTCGACTTTAGAAACCCTTTGGTAAGGCGGCTTGAACCCATCATCAGGAGAGCGGGGAAGAGGGCAGGCACTCCGAAAAGCCCTACAACTAGACTACAGCGACTTGGACGCCTAATCCCTGAGACGGAGAGGCCCCAACTGCTCAGGCCACATTTCTCGCATGAATGTCGGACCAACCCTACGAAAGGATTTTCCAAAGAGGAGGCCGCGCTGGCGTTCAAAGAATGGTGGCCGCAGTTACCGTCCGAGGATTACACGATCTTCTCGGACGGATCAGAACGATGGGTCGATAGCCAGCACCATGTTGGGTACGGCTACGCGATATACCATGGCAGGCAGAGAGTAGCAGCTGGGAAAGGTCAGATCCACGAGACCTCACATGTGTTCGACGCGGAAGCGATCGGAGCGTGGCGTGGGCTCGAGCACCTGCTCAACCTGACCACGGACCAGCCCTCTGGCAAGATATGGCTCTGCATCGATAGCACCTCCGTCATATGGTGCATGAGAGGTAATGCCCCGACCACGTCACAGTGGGCCTTCCGCAAGTGCCACAGAGCGATGGCAAAACACGACATAGAAGCTAAATGGTCACCTGGACACATGGGGATCGAAGGCAACGAAGAGGCAGACCGCCTGGCGAATGATGGAGCAGTGGGCATGATGGATCGAGGCCTAGCTAACACCCCCTACGGTAAGTGGGGTGCGCTCATTCTACAGAGAACTCTGTACTCAGGCGGAGGACTGCTGGTGGGGGGAAGCTAGGACTACGCTATCTAGCACCTACTCAGCATGGCATCCTTCATACAGCACAAGAGAGCCCAGGGAATTGTCACTGCCAAGGGGCGTGCTGCATCGACTGTTAGCAATGCGAACGGGGCACGGCGACTTCGCAGACTACCACCGCCGGTTCAAGCACGGGGACAACCAGCTGAGATGCACCTGTGGGCAAGAGAAAGAACCCTTCCACTTTTTCAAATGCCCCATCAACAATGAGACACGTGGTCAGTGGCCAACTGCACCACGAAGCGCCATCACCACCACCTGGCAGACGATCATGTATATCCACAAGCTTCTACGTGCTCCAGACACGTTCGCAGAGCTCTTGCGGGTCTCAAAGTTCTATACCCAAGTATGCCCGCTGTACTGACCCTGTGCCACCCCTCAAAATCCCTCACTTCCCCTCGCTCAAAAGCAGAGCACAACACGCCACAATCCACTTGACTTCTCCAACTGGGCTATCCGACAACTTAGCTCTTCCCCTCTCTACATTTCACTAAAAACACACACTGGTGTGCAAACACTGACGCCTAGCTAACCAAATGGCGCCCCCCCTCACTCCCCCACCCTCTAGCTACAGAATGGGAATGTATAAAGATAGGCCTTGCGAGCCCTTCCACACGCACTTATAAAATAACAGTCACACACACTCGCCACAACTGAGTGGACAGGGCGTTCACGCAAAGGGACGAACAGTCCCCTTCTCAGATGCTAAATTGTTAATTAAGGAGGTCAACAGCTGTCTGTAGTTAATCCCCTTAGCTTAGCACGTCTAAATACCCCTCGGGAGGTCAGAGTAGACGTTAATCACAATAATAATAATAATAATTGTTTTTTTTTTTCTCTTTTCAATCTTTAATAATAATATTTTTTATTAAATATAAATAAATAAAAGTTAAAATAATTAATAATTAAATCAATATAATATTATTAATTTAATTAATATATAAATTAAAAATAATAATTTATTTTATAAATTATATAAGTTATAACGTAACGTATGGGGAACTCGGACATATGGGGAACTCGGACACTTTTAGCCCATCACCAACTTGAAACCGTAATAACTTTTATTATGCATACCCAATCACCTTTTACACCTGCTCAAATTGAAGAGAAGCTTCAAAAGGCCATAATTGCACTTCAATTGAAAGAATTTAAATCAATTAGAAAGGCTGCAGAGCATTTTGAAGTCCCTAAGTCTACCCTAGCTGATAGGCTGGCTGGGAAGAAAACACGTTCCCAAACCCACGAAATGGCTCAAATTCTATCAAACGCAGAAGAAAATACTCTTGTACGATGGATTTCACGACTTACCATTACTGGATTCCCTGCTACACCTATGTTGGTGAAGGAAATGGCCGACGAAATTCGTCTTCGACGCGTTCAAGTCGCGTCATCTCGAAACCCTACCTTGACAGATATCCCACCTATAGGCCACGAATGGATTTATAGATTCCAAAAACGACATCCAGAACTTAAAACATGCTATTCACGTCAATTAGAGTCTAATCGAGCTAAAGAAGCAACTCCGGAAAATATTCAGGCTTGGTTTGACGCGTTTCATACGCGTCTCATTGAACGAAAGTATGAATTAGATGATATGTATAATATGGACGAAACCGGATTTGGAGTTGGGAGTACTCAAAGTACACGTATTATAGTTGATTCTACTCAAAAATCGAATTGGAAAGTTACAGCTGGCAAGCAAGAATGGATAACTGCATTTGAATGTGTCAATGCAGCTGGAAAGGCTCTATCACCTATGGTCATTTTCAAGGCTCAGAATACGAATTCTGCATGGATTCCAAAGGATACACCTCAAAGCTGGCAGTTCTATACTAGTACAGATGGATGGACCTCAAATAGTCATGGATTAGAATGGCTAAAAAGGGTTTTCGAACCAGAATCCAAGAAAGTTTCAGGTGACCGGCCTCGACTTTTGATCATGGATGGCCATTCAAGTCATATTACAGGCAGTTTTATTGCTTTTTGTATAGAGGAGGATATCGATTTACTTATACTACCTCCTCATTGCTCCCATTTGCTTCAGCCACCTGATATTGCGGTGTATGGGCCGATGAAACGATATCATGCTTTAGAGGTCGATCGATATTCTCGAGCTGGTGTAAAGCGAATTCAAAGAGCTGAATGGGTAGAACTCTTTCAAAATATTAGAAAAAAAGCACTCAATTCTTCTAATATTAAAGCTGGCTGGAGAGGAGCTGGTTTAGTACCTTTTTCCCCACGAAAAGTACTGGATACATTACCATTTAACTCCTCCCAGCAACCTTCTACTCCACAAATGAGAACCACCAATCAAGACCTAGACTTATCTATACTCAGAAGCTCTCCTCCAGATGGGATAGAGCTAAGGCAAGCAAATCAGATCTTTAATACAGCTCTAGCAAACAGTGGTTCTCCTGCATCACCAACTCGTCGATATGCCAAGAGAATGACTAGGCTTGTAGAATCTCAAAATGCTGAGATAGCCCTACTTCGGAAACAGCTCTCTGATGCTCAGGAAGTAATTGAGACTCGAAAGAAGAGAACTAAAGGCAAGAGAGCCAAATTACAAGGTCAATTTGTCTTTAGTACTAAGGAAGTACTGAAAATGGTACGTGAGGCGGAGGAAAAACCTAAGGAGAAAAAGCCACGAGGACGGCCACACAAACGCCCAATTGAAGAATCAGAAGAAGAGATTGAAGAAGAAGAGCTAGAGAATAGTTCAAGTGATTCAGAATTGGAATTGGAGGATTGTGTGGCTCGTAGAACAAGATCGCGTGTAGAATAATTGAAAAAGTGTCCGAGTTCCCCATACGTTACGTTATATAAAATCTTTTAAATCTTTTAAATCCTTTGAATATCTTGAATGATTTGAATGATTTGAACGATTTGAACGATTTGAATGATTTGAATGACTTGAATGATTCAAGTAACTTGAATATCTTGAATGTCTCAAACGTTTTCAATAAAAATATCCATAGAACAAAGTCAAAACAAAGTCAACATTTGAAATGGAAATATGAATTCATTATACTAACACCTGTTAAACCTCATCTCATTTCATAGATATCATCCCCTTTTACTCCCTTTCCTAGGTCGTTAAACGCCATACCCCACCCATCCTATCCGACCCATTCCACAAAGTCAACTCAAACTTTAAAATGAAATTTCTATTTTTCAACAATACGAACAATCAAGGCTTTCCACTTCCAGTATTCGTTGAAGTAGATATTTGAGTAGGTGCAATTCTTCTCTTTTTCTTTTCATGTCCTGCCGTAACATCTTCTTTTTCACTTTCACTTGCATCACCTGGTCGTTTGATACCAGCTACTGAGCCTGTAGTACTTCGAGGTGTTTGTGGAGGTGTTGTTATAGGTACACTCGATGCAATGTTTGCAGCCGCGATACCTGGAACACTACTCGCTAATGGAGTTGGATTACTAATGATGGTACCTAAAGCTGGTGTCGCATACGAAGATTGCGTTGCTACTGAAGAAGTTGAATTTGATCGAGTAGGCGAAGAAGGTCGGAAAGTTGTGACAGGAGCAGGAGGAGGTGATGGTGCAACCATAGGATTTGATGATGTACGATGATGATTGTTTGAGATTGGAAATGGTGATGGAGGTGCAATACCAGCTGTTGGGGTTGCCATGGGAGTATTTTGTGTTGATGAGACGGCCGAACCACTTACGAATGAACGTTTTGTAGTTGGTATTTCTTCATCATAAATTTGACCAATTTCACCAGGTGTAAAAGTTAATGTTGAGCAGAAACCATCCGAAGATGTCATCAATAATGTAGTCCCATCAGATGACCTAAAACAATCAGTATCAATCAACTTTCACAGATTAGTGTAAAACATACCAGGATAAATCTGTAAAAGTTGCACAATGTAAATTGCTCACTATACAAAGTGGGGTTTGCTGTTGTGTATCATACAATAAAACCGAGTCCTCTGTGGCAACAGCATAGACCATGCGATAAGGTAAAGAAAATGCCATTGTTGGACCTTGAGAAGTTACGCTTGTTTCAACCTCTAAAGTCTTTAGTCTAGATGAAGAACCAGGTCTTGGCGAATCACTACTTTGTGATACCAGTGGAGGTGGTTCCATCGATGCATGAGATGGTGATTTAGGAACCATCGCTGGCTCTGGTAACGCTGCCATTGTATCATCAGCCGATGATGTATCAATACTAATATGCTTTGTGACTGGTGGAGGAGCTTTTCGTGTTGTGTAATAAATTGGTGAGCATTTGACGGCCACAGAAGGTTTCTTATGTCCAGGTAAATGTGCGACAGGAGGTTTGTTAATTCCACCTCTTGTATAGATATAAACCGTATTGATCACTTCATACATCATCTTCGCACCATCTTCTGATCCTTTATGTTGTGTTTGATATTGACCGGCTGGTGTAAAAAGAAGACTACCATCGGGCGTGAATGCTAATCTGCGGAAAAATGATTTGAGAGTTTCATTGGCGTATATATGGGCATTTTTAACTCCAAGCCCAATCATTGAATATGGTTTTGGTGATGCTTCCATCGGCATGACGGCGGGTAATGGCATAGAAGGTGCAGGGGAAGCTGATCTTCGCATAGACATTGCAGGAGAAGAAGCACCAAATGAAGATCTTCTACTGTGACTAATAACACTAGGAGGATTCATTGGTAATGCCATAGAAGTTGGTGTACCTGGGCATGATGGTCCTGGTGAACCTATTGTATTTGGTGTTTCTGGTGGAAATTGTGATCGAAATCCAAGCTCGGGAGGTGCTGGACTATTGGAGGAGATCCTTCTTCCAGGCAAATCCATTTTCAAATTATGCCCAATCCTCTTCGGTTCCTCCCTGTTATCGAGACTGAATTGTCCATCCTTCGTTCTCAAAGTATAAATATGTACGGATCGATCGGAGGATTGTGTCGCGATATATTCATTTAATGGATCCCATGCAACACCCTGAACGTAGTGCTGATGCTCCGCGATTTGCCTAATCAATTGACCTAGATATAATTGTTTAGTTTTCGGTATGAAGGGACCCATGGCCATGATCGCATACCAGTTTGAGCATTGTATATCCTCGCAACATTATCCATACTCCCAATTATGAAGTAAACGGAATCTGGAGACCAAGCCAAATCATATATCTCAGCACCCGATGATCTGCACATGTGTTTCGTCCGCCATGTTTCCTTTTCTTCAAACCCATCTCCCCCAAATGCGGGTGTAGTAATTGAAGCTTCGCTAGGCACCCACAGTAGGACATTTCCATCGTCTCCAGCGGATGCTAGTAGCTCTCCTACAAAATTGATCAGCTCTCAGTCCATTTTGATGTGTAATGTCTTGTGCTCATACCTTTTGGAGCCCATCTTACTACGTTAACTGCTTGCGTATGTTTTTGTAGAGTAGCCAAATATTCAATCTTGCGGTCCTCTCCATCCGATTCTATCTTCCATAACTATACCCCAATCAGTATTTCTCATATTTGGTTTCCGAGTAGACTAAACGAACCCTAACGTTTCCATCACCTCCTGCAGTAGCTAATCTCCCTTTTCCTGTCTTTTCCCAATCACAACTATATATGGGAGAATTTTGGTCATGCCAGTTGATGATCAAAGGTGTAGCTTTCATTATGCCGGTGCTTCTCGAAGTTGATAATTGAGGTTTTTGGAATGAGCGTCGACCGAGGACTAATCAGTATATTTCCGTGGTTCAATTCTTAGCCCCGTTAGTCGAATGATCTTGAGACGTGGAATTAGATAATTGCAGAATGATGGTCTGTTTGATGAGTCTGAACGTCCTTGAGAGGGTAGTGTGGTAGGATTGCTGGTACTGGGATTATGGTTTTGAATTTCAGGACGATAGAAACTTTAATCATCCTCCGAAGTGATGATAAGAAAGGTACCGAAGATTGTTCAAAGGGATTGATTGAATCGCACGGAGTTGATGGTCAAGAGAACAATAAAATCGAGTGAAATCCTTTTCCAAGTAATTATCTAATTGGTATTTGAAAGAATGATAATTAGTAGTGTAGGATCTTGTAGTGAAGTGTAGTGTAGGGAAGTGTACTGAGATAGTTGATGTCTCATAAGGTTGTACCCAGCCAGACTCAAAAGTCAGCGAGGTTACTTACGGTACAATAGGTAGGTAGTACGTTTATGCGCGTCCAATGAATTTCCGTACGCGTTGAATTGATTCTAAAATCAATTGAATGGATGATGGATGATGGAACACCAATTAAAATGGGGGAAAGAGGTAAGAATGAATCTTTTACTCAAAATACACACACATGTATATATATACATATATATATCAACAATCACTCTACACCATATACTTTTACTATTTGCTCTCTACTTCCTGAGTCTTTGAGGAAATGGGAAATATCTACAGCATTCAACAATCTTTGATCAGAATTGAACAATAGACCGGCAGACCAACAGTTGATGGCTTATCAGATTCGTCAAACGAAAGCTTCTTCTAACTATCGTTGTGAGTACTCGTATCATATGTGATCAATATATGTGCGTCACTACCGATTCTCCCCAGGCTTCCATTCAGAGGAAAAGGTGCAGAATATACAGATATTCGGATTACTGTCGACAAATCGTTAGAGAATCATAGATGCTTACAGGTATTTATAACGTCCGTCTCCTTACTGATACTTACTCAAGTTCATACTTACACAGAACGGAGCACTGCACTGTACGTACAAATTGTACCTGATCCACACATGGTGTTACACAGAGTAAGCTTTTTCCATCCGACCCGTTGTTGAAATCCGTCACTGGTTAGAGTAGTCGTTACTGGTGTACTCCGTACTTGACGTTGTTCCGTAGACAACAGCTGCAGTCAAACTAATGTACTTGAGTGGAGGTCGTTGATATCTCGAGCGAGTCGGTAAACTTATAAGGTCAATCAACCCCGGCTCCTAGATCCCGTCCTGAATTTTTGGGTGAATCAAGCATCATCGGACCCATCGTAGAAACCTTCTTTCACATTTCTATGGATTTACGGAGTGCTATATGCTATCGTGGGGAATATTCTCGGTCTGGTCTTGCTGGCCTCGATTTATCATCGGTGTATACGTGGGAGGTGCAGCGCATTGGAGTTGAGAATGATCTTCCGATAAGATGATACTGGGTAGAATAGAGATGATAGAGAAAGACCAACTGCGGATGTGTAATGTCTGCATGAAAGGAGGATATTATGGGTAAAATAAACAAATGAAACAGACGGAAAGGTAAGAAATCTATCTGTTCTCAAATTTTCTCAATTCGCTAGACTGCTTACCAAGCTAACCCACTTATAGCTTATGAGTCTTCTTGCTGACATTCATATATTTGATCCTTTTGATCCATACATAAGCCAGATCAACTGCAACTTGATTTACACACCGCTCTCGGTCAGCCTGAACAGGAAGGCAGTTTAGCAACTAGTGCTCGTATCACTAACTGCTGTAGCTAATTGACTAGCTGGTCTAGGAGATATCTTGCGCTTACTGTAGTATGTATTATACTATCCATTATGAGTAAGAGATTAGAATTGCCTAGGCAGAGAGAGCCGAATACCTTTTATCAATTGGCTGACCGAGACTAGATTAGATAGTTATATCGGTCGGAGTTAAACATCGATCTCACTCATATTTCCCATCTTGCAGACTGCGCCAGCGTTATTGGGTTATCATCACCTTGCATGGTTGGTATATAACGGTATATATGGGGCCAAAAACAAGACATTCAAAAAACAAAAAGGAGGCGATGGTAAGCATGCATGGAATTTAACCCAGAAGATGGAAGGTTGTCCCAACGATCTGGATGCATGATCTTCTGGGTACGATTTTTGGTGGGGGCAATTGGTGACATTTGACTGACATTTAGATTTAGATTTAGATTTATCGTATAGGAAGTATTGACATACATTGGTCATAGGGAGACAGAATGCAGATGATGGATGTTGAGATGGATATGAAAATATCCAGCCAGCTACAACTTATTGGGTTGGAATTAAAGAGAGAGGAAGTGGACGATGCATATACAGACAGGTACAACAGGCAGGTACTATATCTATTTATAATTCCTCAATTCTTACTCTGCTCGGTCATGAATCTATCATGTCGTCTTTCTTAGATAGACAGGCAATGATACCTCATTGTCCTTGATATTCAAATCTGATAAGATCGTTATACCCCGGTACCGAGTAGACAGAGTACACAGAGTAAGTACGCAGATACGTTACAAGACCTCATATCTCACAGTATCCATCAGTCAAATCATTAAATGGAAAGCCACCTAATTATTTATTTCTTTTTATTATTCATCATCATTCACTCATTATCCACCCACTCATGCACGTACTAGTACTACCATCCAGCCCCACCAACAATCAACCCCACCAACCAACCAACATCCTCCTTTCGATAAAACTCGACTTTTGTCCCCGCCATTTCTCTCTCTCAGTTCTGTGGAGTTATATTAATAATCCTATCGATTGATCAATTTATCAATCTAATCATTATTTTCCACCTCTTCCTTCACTTCTTCCTTCACCTTTTCACGTATTATAATAATAATATTCATCTTCACTTGATCCACTACTAACCTTTTCTGACTTGTACTACCTGGCATTATCTTGCCGTATGAGTCAACACTCTCTACCTAATCACTTATCATTACTAGCTAGCTGGCCTGCTCAAATATATATATCTTCCTTCCGAGGAAGGAGAATAAAATAAATCTTTTGGGACGCTTCTCACAGATTTGCACTTGTATTTTCCCGTTGCTTGCTTTTATCCCCAACTTTGATTGAGGACCCAACGGCATCATTTGAAGCAGTCTTCTTTGCATTAAATTCAATTGGGGATATCTTTCAGTAAAGAATGATCTAAACTCTACATCACTTTTCCCTTCCAACTAGACAATTCAAGATGCTCGATTTCAATTCGGGTTCCCTTGCCGCGGCAATCTGCTGTCTTCTTGTGGTCATTGTCCTTACCATCCCATCCGTACTCTCAGTAATTTCCCATTTCCAAGGAAAAGGAAAGCAAAATCCCAATGTCTATGTTGATAAAGATGGAGTTGCAACGGAAGAAACGATCGCTGCATTTACAACCAAGGTTCCCAAGACACTCCTGATTGTCTCGACACTTTTCGGATTTGTGACTTCTTTAACTTTGGCCATTGTGGATCTCTTTCATCATGATGGATTGAACCTTGGAGACTGGATAAATGTGGCGTCATGGGTGAGTTGAATCATTCATAAACTTACGTCATATATAACTTTACTGACTCGATTGTAGTCTTTCATCCTAATTCAAGCGGCTAGCACTATACTAAGTAGAAGCCCTACGAAAGCATATGCAAATGGTGGCCGTACAGCAATTTCTAGTATCTGCCTTTTTGCCCTTTGCCTTTACGAGGATGGTCTCATTGTGCAGAGTCAGTCCGTCGAGGAAAATTTCCTATCAAGTGCAACTTTCTGGCTTCGCACATCTCAATTGATACTCACTTTATTAGCCGCTGTTTTCGCCATCTCATTTCCCCGTCGTCCACATGTTACTTTGAATGAGCACCCGGTAGATGGCATGTGGTCCGTTTCTGCGCTTGATAGGTATACCTTTGCCTGGGTTGGAGACATATTAGCTTTAGCTTCTGAGAAAAAGCGACTAGAAATACAGGATTTACCTAAAATGGACCATTACACCAGGTCAAAGGATCTCAGTGAAGCGTGGGAGGAGAAAAAGCACACCAAGGCCCTCTGGTTGGAAATTTTCCTGGCCCATAAATCGCCTTTCATCATTCAATGGATCCTTACCCTATTCCAGGCTTTTGGAAATTTTGCACCACAGTTTGTGACTTTTCAAATTTTGAAGATATTGGAAGCCCGTCTACCTGGAGATAAAATACAGCTCGAGGCTTGGATTTGGGTAGCTACATTGTTCTTGGTCACTCTCGCCGCTGCTTGGATCGAATCCTGGATGTTTTGGGTTTCCTGGTCCGAACTGGCGATTCCTATCAGGTCACAATTATCTGCTCAAATTTTTCAAAAAGCCATGAGACGCAAGGATGTGAAAGGTGCAGCTAGATCGGGAAAGAAATCCACGAATGGTACAACTGATGCAGCACAAGCGTCAATCGCACAAGACAACCCGGAAGACGACGAAGAGGAGGAGGATGATCCTAAGGGGAAGCAATCCACCGTCAATTTGATTGGTGTGGATGCCAAAAGAGTATCAGACTTTTGCTCATACAATAACTACTTTCCTGGCGCGGTCTTCAAGCTTATCGTCTCTTTCACTTTCTTGATCAGTATCATTGGATGGAAGAGTTTGGTTGCTGGAATGTTGGCCATGTCTTTAACCATCCCTCTCAACATTTACTTTAGCAGACGTTATGCAGCAGCTCAAGACAGATTGATGAAAGTTAGAGACGTTAAGATGGCAGTTGTGACTGAAGCACTTCAAGGAATTCGACAAATCAAGTTTTCCGCACTGGAATCGAACTGGGGCAACAAGATAGGGATGGTCCGAAAGAAGGAATTGGATGAGCAATGGAGTGTCTATCTCAACGATACGATGTTACTCTTTTGCTGGATCACAAGCCCTATCGCCCTTGCTGCGGTAGCATTAGCTGTATATGCATACCTCCACGGTGTTCTCCTACCATCGGTCGCCTTCACTGCCATTGGTGTCTTCGTCAGTCTTGAAGTTACCCTTAGTGTCATTCCGGAACTCACCACGGACTTGATTGATTCTTATATTTCTATAAATCGTATCCAAAGATATTTGGCTGGAGTTGAGATATCCGAAAATACCAGCGATGCTCCAAATGTTTCATTCGAGAAAGCTTCGATTGCATGGCCATGTGCTGAGGGTGAAGATGAGATGGATGCAAATGAACGATATGTTTTAAGGAATGTAGATGTTTCATTTCCCCAAGGAGAATTAAGTGTCATCAGTGGTAAAACCGGTACTGGAAAAAGTTTAATGCTGGCTTCAATTCTTGGAGAAGTTGATATTCTTGCCGGTAAAGTCCATGTTCCTCGTGGTCCCAAAGCGGAAGAACGACATGATCATCTTGCCAACAGAGACAACTGGATCATTCCATCCTCAATCGCTTTTGTCGCACAAATCCCCTGGATTGAAAATGCTAGCATCAAAGACAATATTCTTTTTGGATTACCATTAGACGAGGACCGTTATCAGAAGGTTATCGAATACTGCGCTCTTCGTAAAGATTTGGAAATGCTTGGAGATGGCGAGAACACTGAAATTGGGGCAAATGGTATCAATTTGAGCGGTGGTCAAAGATGGAGAGTTACATTTGCTCGAGCACTTTATTCTCGCGCTGGTATATTGGTTCTAGACGACATTTTCAGCGCCGTCGATGCTCATGTCGGTCGATTCATTTACGAAAAAGGTCTTACTGGTGAACTTGGTGCCGGAAGGACTCGTATTCTCGTTACTCATCACGTTGCTCTTTGCAAAGCTAAAGCTAAATACGTTGTTGAGCTTGGTGATGGGACTGTAGAAAGTGCAGGTCTTCTCTCGGATCTTGAGGAAGCAGGTACGCTCGAACGTATAATTAGTCATGAGGAGACACCGGAACAGATCGCTGAGGATGAGACTCCCATTACCGTATCGGGATCATCTACTGTCATTAATCCACCCGAGTCTTCTGATGATGAAAACACTGATGGAAATACACTGGCCAAGGTTGTTTCACGAAAGGATGATCCAAAGAAATTTGTTCAGGAAGAGACAAGGGAGCGTGGTAGTGTCAAAGTCAAGGTCTACGGCCATTATCTTAAGGCTTCTGGTGGATGGTCTTTCTGGATACTTGTCTTGATTGCATTCCTTGGGCAACAATTTTTAGTCACTGGTAAGATATCAGCGATCATTGTCATCCACTTTGCACGGTACTGACACTTTTTAGGTCGTTCTTGGTGGTTGAAGATTTGGACCGAAAGCTACCAAGAATCTAGCATTACTAACTCCATGTTCAAAATTCAAGATAATTACTTGCCGTCCTACGGAAATGCTCAGAATTCTTCCTTCCAAGCTGAAACTATCAAACATGATACTTCATTTTATCTGACTGTATATGTTGGCCTTTCGGCAATTTCTGCGATTGTGGGTACCCTTCGATACTTTTACGTTTACACTGGATCTATTCGTGCATCCAAGGTTCTTTTCGAAAATCTTTGCTTTACCGTCTTGAGAACACCTTTAAGATGGATGGACACAGTTCCACTCGGCAGAATCTTGAATAGATTTACTGCAGATTTCAATGTAGTTGATGGAAGATTAGCCAATGATTTTGCATTTGGAGCAAATAACCTATTTCAATTGATTGGTATTATTGGCACAGGGTATGTTTATCATATTCTATTCTTTAATCTCCAAACTAAAAAATAATTAGTATCTTCATCTCTCCATGGGTTCTTCTCATGTCTGGAATTCTTCTAGCACTATGTGTTTACGTTGCACTTCTTTATCTATCTGGTGCAAGAGAAGTTAAAAGACTTGAATCAACTGCTAAATCACCAATCTTTGAACAATTTGGTTCTGCTCTTACCGGTGTTGGTACCATTCGAGCTTTTGATAAGACTGATGTTTACATCAGAAATATGTGGGCTAAGATTGATGATCATTCTACTACATTCTGGCATCTCTGGGCTTTCAATCGCTGGATGGGATGGCGTATGTCTTTCATCGGAGGATTCTTCGCTACAATTGTTGCTGTTGTTATCATTCTTATTCCTACGATTGATGCAGGACTTGCAGGTTTCGCATTATCTTTTGCACTTACTTATGGTCAAACGGTCATGTGGACTATTCGTCATTATACCAATTTGGAGCTTAACATGAATGTAAGTTTGATAGGTCTTCTCTTTTTGGTCGGTGGTCAAGTTTATATTTTCACCTAGAGACTTACACTCTTCCGTACAACTCAATTCTTCATCTTTTCAGAGCCTGCTTTCTCTTGGCAATTACTAACTTCCTAATTTATAGGCAGCAGAACGTATCGTTGAATACTCAAACTTAAAGACTGAATCTCTAGAAGGACCAGATCCACCAGCAGCATGGCCAACTGAAGGTCGTCTTGAAGTTAATGATCTTGTTGTTTCATATGCAGATGATTTGCCACCTGTTCTCAAAGGTCTCACTTTCCGAGTTGAACGTAGTGAAAGAATCGGAGTAGTGGGACGTACCGGAGCTGGTAAATCTTCTTTAACTCTTGCACTCTTCCGATTTTTAGAAGCTCGTCAAGGAACAATTCACATCGATGGTCTCGACATTTCTAAAATTAACCTACATTCTCTACGATCTCGTTTAGCCATCATCCCACAAGATCCGGTTCTCTTTTCCGGAACCGTTAGATCTAATCTCGACGCATTTGATGAACACTCCGACACCGAACTTCGCGATGCTCTCGAACGCGTACAATTAATTCCACCAACATCCCAGAATTCACCATCAGCATCAGGAACCTCAACTCCCTCCCTTCAAACTCAAAAGAATAAAAATCCTTTCACATCTCTACAATCACCCATCACGGAAGGTGGACTCAATCTTTCTCAAGGTCAACGACAACTTCTCTGTCTCGCTCGTGCTATCGTTTCACATCCTAAAATCATGGTTCTAGATGAAGCTACCAGTGCTGTGGATATGGAAACTGATGCACTTATTCAAAGATCAATCAGACAAGAATTTACCGATAGTACGTTAATTGTTATCGCGCATAGACTTTCTACAATTGCGGACTTTGATAAGATTTTGGTGATGGGTGAAGGAAAGGTGGTGGAATTTGGAACACCTAAGGAATTGTTGCAGTTGAAGGAGGGGGTTTTTAGGGGAATGATAAAGGAGAGTGGAGAGAGGGAAAAATTGGAGGAATTGATTTCGAATAGTTGAAAATTTTGGGATTTGGTGGATTGGAAAATTTGTTGGAAAGAAATAGAAGAGGGTTAATTTAAAACGGATGGGAAGGGAGGGGTTAAATCGAGTTGGCATTTTAGGGGATAGATTTTTTTTTTTCCTTTTTTTCAGCGAGCGGGGAAAAAATTGCATTTGGTTGGTTAGTAGGTAGCTAAGGTTAGTTAAACCTTGATCTTCCCTTTTTTGATGGATGAATTGACAGATTCAAAGATCTACTTACCTACCTACTTGTATTTGAAAAATTGATATCAGTCAACTACTTGAATGATAATAAAGATGAAGATAATAATAGAAACCTAAACAATAAAAGAAAGTAATAAATAATCAATATTGAATGAATATTTTTTTTCTTTCTTTTTTCTTTTTTGATTTAGATTTATTATTGAGATAGTAAATATTATCTAATGATAGTTTATGAACTTTGTTTTCAAACATTGAATTTATGAATTTCTTTTATTTTTTATATTTTATTTTTTTATTTCTCTATTAGTTATTATTTATTTACTTAAGGATTCAAGGATTCTCAGAAACAATAATTATTATTCTATATCAATTTCATTTACTACAAACAAACAAACAATACAACCCCCTCCATCTCCCCCATCTCCCCCATCTCCCCCATCTCCCCCATCTCCCCCATCCCCCCCCTCATCCACACACTCCCCCTTCCCCCCCTCTCCTCTCCAACCCAATCAACCCAATCAACACAACCCTCACCCTCTCAATTCTTCTCCTCACCTCCAATTGATGTTGGAAATAGGGTATCTATCTGATGAATGGAGAGCGGGAGGAGTGTGTTTTTAGATTTCGTATTCCGTGATACCTTTCAGAGTTTAGAGGAGTGAATGAAAGGCCGCGAGATCGAGATGTGGACTTTATGTATCTATGAGATGTCAAGGAGAAAGAGCAAAACTAGATGCTTTATGCTAAAGTCATTGTAATTATGTGAAGTTCTGTAATTGCTTTGGCAAAAGAGGAGTTGATAGTATTGTTCTGTTTATCTTGCAGGTATGCTTTTCTATTAGATTAGAGTTTAATGTACATCTTAGAGAAATAAATCTGTGTATTTATTCGTGATAGAAACGGTGTTAGGTAACGAGACAATCAGATGGCTCTAGCTCGATGAAGAATACCTTAATGAGGATATAATTACTCAAGGGGACGCGCAAACCAACGTGATAAAGTTATTTTTCTCTCTTGTGCAACTACCCAAGAGCGATACATGCATAGCCGATATAATTGTGTATCCTAAAGCAGCGAATAGCTTGAATGGGGAAGCTATCCAGATAGAACTATCAAGGTCTTGAATTTTTCTTCGTCGTCGAAAGCGGGTTCCTGCAGAGAGACTTGTGGGTCAGAAGAAAGTAGTGCAATGCTAACAAAAATAATCAAAGCAAGGGATCTGATCTGTTTAAAAACTCATAAAAGACATAGGACCTTCATGCTTGAACCTGATTCCGAGAATCGTGCAGATGACACGGCGTATGCCGTGTTGAAAGCTTCACGCGAGGCAGGAGGTTGAATTCGTTGCAGAAGTGGGAGATAATCACGAACTTTGTCCTTCAGCAAGAATGGTTGGATCGATACCATCAATTGCACCTTGATGGGCTACTTTGATGATTTCCAAAGTTGACCACCTTGATGACCTCTCCTCTATTGCCATAATGCGCATCTCAACCCTGCCAAATGTGATAATTGCTAGCTGTCTCCGTTTGGACGGTGCATACACATATGATTGGCACACAATTACCCCGCAATTCACAGTAAAGCACTCATTGAGTAAAGACTGCAACATGGTGAAATGGATGCCGACAGGAATATCTGCAGGCTCCCGAATACATTACTGGCGAGTAGTCCATCCACCTGCAATCCCCAGCATTTTGCAACGACTACTTACAAGTTACCACATCCCAATCCTTTCCCGTAAACTCCATACGTACAATTGATTCATCCAAAGCTTCTTCTTCTACACTCCGTATAGTCGGTGAATAGTTTTGATATCAGTAGACTTGCAATCGATTCTGCACGTCGTAAAGTTATTTGTTCACCGCTGAATTTGCTTGCTACTCTTCACCGAAAAATAAAAATATCAGTTTTGGGTAAGGTTAATTTGGAAGGGTGTTTTGACGAATCACATAATTGTATTTTCCTCGTCTGATCGCAGCTAAACCCTTCAAAGTAAATATCTTTCCTCTTCCCGATTTTGATATGTCGATTTAGCGAAGCCCTTGCATAAATTGATTTTAGCCAGGAACCGTTGGACCTTAGTAAGCCAGCCAACCAACGCTTTGACTCTTTGCTTTCCTACATAACAATTCCAGGCAGACATACATCGTAAACTACATAATTATCTAATACATATTAATAATTTACCAACATTTGCTTCCATCACAAGTATATCTTCATCTTTCAAATGATATCAATATAAAAATTCCTCCCTTCAAGCCCTTTTCTCTTGCTTGTAAGAAGAGGGAAAGCTCCTACTTGAGAGTGCGGTTTTGGAAAGATGACGACACAATTCGTCCTGAAGCCTGACCCAATGGCGGCTTCACTTAATGTCCAAGGAGCCGCCAATTACAACTTTACTTTGGACTTGAAGAGCGACAATTACTCCTGTAACCGAGTTTGGGTATGGCTTCCATTTTTTTTACAATCCTCAATTCCAATGCATTTCCGCTGACACAAATTCAAGGACCCTGTGAATGCAAGATTTGAAGCTTGCTTCATCCCATTAATAGCCGGTATTCCAGCAGTCATTGGTGCATTAATCATTCTTGGATTGTTAGCACAATTACTACCAATCCGTCGTGCATCACCATCATGGCTTCAACCATTTATAGAAGAACCAGAGGAGAAATCTGGCGAGTTTGAAGAAGGCCGTCGTCCGCGCATGTTCACAACCATGACCATGTGTTTGTTAGGTGTCTCAATTATTGGTGCACTACTACATCTATCATCGATATTTTATCCTAATTTTCATCAAAATCAAAATTTCCACTTAATGATGATATTCCCTACAATTTCATGGGCAGTAGCATGCCTCCTCATTGCTATTCTTCAACCAGTGAAGACACCCAAATCTCTACTTGCCCTCTACATCAGCATCTTCGTCTCACAGTACTTCGTTTTGCTTGATCGATTCTCAACTTTACAGCCGGAAGATGGTCCATTGGCTCTCTCTTGGGTGGCTTCAATTGTAGCGACCATGATCATTCTGCAGATGCCGATGCGGGATCCATCTCTCGGTAATGATGGGATAAGTCCAGTCTTCAGCCCACCGACTGATTCACTTCGAAGTCCGGAAGATAATCTCACTCTATGGCAATTCATGAGCGTGTCTTGGATGTCACCTCTCATGTCAATTGGAAAAGCCAAACAGCTGAATGAAGACAACGTTTGGAGTCTCAGTTACCAGTTTCAACATAGGATACTACATGAAAAGTTTAGAGATACGCGTGGCTCGGTACTAAAGAGACTTATAGATGTTACAGGTATCGATCTTATTATCCTCAGTTCTTTGGGTATTTTTAAATCGTTCTCAGGTAATCACACCATACCGTTCTAGAATCGTAGAACTATAAAACTAATCATGAGAATTTGAAAAGATATTGCTGCACCTTTGCTACTCCAGAAAATACTCGCAAGTTTGGAAAATCCGCTAGCCCCTAAGCAGGCCACATTGACATATTCTTTGATTGCCCTCGTCATCAGGCTAGTATCTGCTCAGTGCGATGTATTCTCAACTTGGTATGGTAGACGCTCCTATGAAAGATCCCGAGGAGCACTCATTACTATGCTTTTCGAGAAATCTCTGTCAAGAAAAACAATTAGTGCAAGCACAAAGCCGAAAGAGGGTGAACATACCAACGGAGAAACCAATGGAGTCAATGGAACAAATGGAATTCTATCTGCTGATTCGGCGAGAGAACCTTCGATCCCATGGTGGAAAAAAGGATTGAATATGGCTGCAAAACCTTTTCTTTCATGCTGTGGTTTGCGAACCAAAGAACCTAAGAAGCCAAAAGAACCGGCCTCAATGGGTAAAATATTGAACTTGATGAGGTTAGCTTGTCCTTCCATCAGCCAGAAATTGCACTAACGATCTTCATAGAGGAGATGCTTATGAAGTTGCTCAACGGTAAGACCTAATTCCTAAGATTATTCGCTTACCTTACTAATATGCAACAAAGATTTTGGGACTTTGCTGATTTTATCACGCAACCCCTTGGACTAGTACTTTCAATTATTGCTGTATGGAAGCTTCTTGGATGGCCATGCTTCATCGGAGTGATAGCTGTTTTCATAGGTCAAGCTTTTAGTTTTTTCGTTTTAAAAGCACTTATGTATTATGAAAGACAACGAAGAACGGCTTCAGACACCAAACTCCACAAGATTAGTCAACTCGTTGAGTCGATCAGGTATGTCATCTCACACGCTTGAACTAGTACAGCTGGTCTTCAAGGGAAACCGGATTTTTGAACTAAATTTTTTTCAGACACTTGCGTTGGTATGGATGGCAAGATATTTGGCTTGCCCGTATTATGGAAGCAAGACAGAATGAATTGTGGCTGCGTGTTATAACCAAGGCCTGGGGAACTCTTTTGGCTTTTGTATACATGTTTTCAAGTGGAATGTTTCCCGTGGTGGCATTCTGGGCTTATTGCGTGTGGGCAGGTCAACCATTGCGTGTTGATGTAGCCTTTCCTGCTCTTCAACTTTTTCAGATGCTCGAGATGGGACTACAGACTGTGCCAGGTCTTATAACAACTCTTCTCAACGCTCGAATAGCAATGGGACGTATCGAAGACTTCATGAAAGAGCCTGATAAGCCAGAGGTAGAGGCGAACCAAAGGTCAGATGATGGACTTGAGATGAATGATGCCACATTTGCTTGGCCTGGAGCCACAGACCCCGTCTTAAAAAACATGACAGTCTCATTCCCGTCTGGATTATCACTTATCTATGGAGAGGTTGCATCTGGAAAGACGGCTCTATTACAAGCTCTTCTTGGCGAGCTTGATCACCTTAGTGGCGGATATAAGCCAGTGAATGAGGTGGTGGGTTATTGTGCACAAACACCATGGCTCCAAAGTATGAGTATTAGAGACAACATTTTATTCTCTGCTCCATATCAAGAAAGTCGATACAAGCAAGTGCTAGATGCCTGCGCTTTGATCCCTGACATGGTAAATTTCAAGAATGGTGATTTGTCCTTGATTGGAGAAAATGGAATTGGACTGTCTGGTGGACAAAGAGCTCGTGTTGCATTGGCACGAGCAATTTATTCCAATGCAAAAATATTGTTTCTCGATGATCCTCTCTCCGCACTTGACCACCACACCGCGGAGTCGGTAGTGAAGAAATGTCTAACTGGCTCATTGGCGGAGGGAAGAACTATTATATTAGTGACTCATCGTACCGAGTTATGTCAAGGAATAGCACAACAAATTATCAGAATGACAGACGGAACGGCGGAAGTATTTGATCCTGAATCCATTCCGTCCGAGTTACTACATACAATAAACTCTTCAAATTCTGTGGAAGAAGAGCAAAAAGAAGATGAAGATCAAGCAGCAGCAGCAATGCCTGAAAAATTCATGGAAGATGAACATCGGGAGCATGGTGGTATCAAGGCTTCAGTCTATTGGGAATATATCAAATCAGGAAAGTTGAGATATTGGGCTCTGATCATGGTGGTCATAACCTTTCTTCGATTTGTCGATATTGCCCAAACATGGTTTCTCAAATCTTGGGGAGAAGCATATGAAGGGCCACGGAAACCATCTCGAGACCCATTTAGTCGACTTCCATCACCTGAAACCAACATTCAACCATGGTTACTTGGATTCTTTTTCTTTGCTGTTGCCGAATCCGTTGCCTGGGCATTATTTCAGGCCTCTGCACAACTAATGGTTTATACAGCAGGTAAAACCATTTTTGAGAGGGTCATGACCAGAGTAGTCCATTCGACATTTCGCTTCTACGATGTGACACCAGCGGGACGTTTAATGAATCGTATGACATCAGACATTAGTGTTATCGATGGAAATCTGAGCTCCCACTTTACGTCATTTGCATTTTTAATTATCCTGTGGTTTACATCTATTTTAGTTATCGGATCGCTGACGCCGACCTTTTTAGCGTTTGCTATCTTCCTCGTCATCACTATTGTACTGATATACGTACAATTTCTACCTACATCTCAGAGTCTGCGCCGTCTCGAAATGGTCTCGCTAACTCCATTGATATCGAATTTCGGTCTACTTACCGAGGGGCTCGGTACCATACGCGCATTCTGCGCCCAACGTCGTTTTCAAGACCGAGTCATTGAGGTGACGGACGTTTTCCAGAAAATGGATCATTTCTATTGGTCATTACAAGCATGGCTTGCTTATCGATTCAATATACTTTCAGCTATATCGACATTTCTCATGACAGTCATAGCAGTGTACCAAAATTTATCACCTGGTCTCACTGCCTTCGTTCTTGCCGCCGCAGGTAGATTCGTGCGGGCAACGAAAGGATTATGTCAATCTTACGGCCAACTACAAATGGAATTTGTCTCTGTAGAGCGTGTAGTAGAACTTCTACATCTCGACCAAGAATCTCCCGGCGAAATCGATCCCCCGGCTTACTGGCCACGTCTTGGCGGCGACATCATCTTCGAAGATGTAACCATAAAATATGCACCTCATCTCGAGCCTTCCCTAGAAAATATATCCCTAACCATCAAAGGCGGTTCAAGCACCGCGCTCATCGGGCGAACCGGCAGCGGTAAATCCACACTTGCCCTCTCCCTCCTCGCCACAACCCTACCATGCACAGGCCGCATCCTCATCGACGGCATCGACATCTCCAAAGTCAAAACCCAAGCTCTACGCAAACGCATCACATTCCTCGCTCAAGAACCTGTTTTATTCCCCGGCACCATGCGCATGAATCTCGATCCCATGGACGAATACACCGATTTCGAATGCTCATCCGTACTTTCCAAGATCGCCACACGCCACAATTGGACCTTGGATACGAATATTGATTCTGGCGGTAAAAATCTAAGTCAGGGACAAAGACAATTAGTAGGACTTGCGCGGGCCCTTTTAAGGAGAAGTTCAATAGTTATCATGGATGAGGCGACGGCGAGTATTGATAAGGAGACGGCGGGGAAGATTCAAGAGGTTATTAGGGAGGAGTTGGCTCAGAGTACGGTGCTGACGATTGCGCATCGGGTCGAGGCGGTTAGGGGCGCGGATTGGTGTGTTGTGCTTGAGAAGGGGGGAGTGAAAGAATTTGGGGAGGCAGGTAGGGTGGAAAGGATGGGGATGGAGGTGGAGGGGAGGATTGATGGTTCTGGGGATGGAGGGGAGAGGTATAGGGTAGGATAGTTGCGGAGGGGGTTTAATTCGAAGGAAAGTAGTCGAGTATGTAATATAATTGTTACGCCCAAGACTCCACAGAGCCTCCAATCAGGAATCACGTGATGGATCTTAGGACCTAATGGAGCGAAGAGTTTAATCGTCGCTCCAATCGATCCAATCGATCCAATACCCACGAAGGTCTATATAATCAAGATGGATTTCCTTTGTATAGAGCTTCGTGCTCAAGATCAATCATTTAGTATACCATACTATTAGTTACGAATTGCATCATATTATTGTCATTACTTTAAGTCCCTGCTTGAAGCCTAGTTATAAACCACCTCGAGAGCCTAGAGCACTTCCACGTGATCTAGACGGCAAACCTCGTAACATTTAGCTTTACAAATAGAAAAAGCATTAGTATTGAAAAAAAAATATTAATAAAATTAAAAATGAAAACAATAATAAAGTTCTAGATTCCCTCTTTTATTAGAAAAATAAACAATAATAATTATAAGAATCTGTTGAAATTAAGGTCATTATGGGCCTAGAATTGAGGTCATATGACCATTATGGTGCACGGACCATAATTGGGAATATCTTCAATTCTACCATTACTGTAACTTAGATCCTTAGTTCAACCTACATCTAATAATACTACTACTTCCAAACAATTCATTTTTAACAGAATCTTTATTAATATATATATTAATTCATTGATTAATAAATTAATTTATTAAAAAATATATTTTCATATACACTAATTCATTTATAAATAGTCTCAATATTATTTATTTTTGTATTTCCTAATTGATATGAAAATCCTGTTTATTTATGAATGAACTAGTTTATTGAACTATACCCTAGTTTATTTACGAATCAACGTAGTTCATTTATGAATCCCAGATTTGCCCAATGCCCCGGAACAGATTGAAAGATCTTGACTCCGTATCACTATATCCTACGCTATCACGAAGATACAAAACAAGGACATGAACTCCCAACTCCATTCATATCACCAATCCCAATCCCAATCCCAATTCCATTCCCATTCCGATCCCAAGACCAAGCAAGTAAAGCCAAAGAAAAATCCATTTCACCAATCATAAGTGTCATTAAACCCCATCATAAAACAAAAACGCTATCTCTTCCTCCAAAGAGAATAGAAAACGCACGACAACAGAACCCTAACCTCAATCCCATACCTTACTTCCTTCCCCTAGCCAACAATTTATCCCCCAGTTCAGCGACTGCTGCTCCCCAAGACACTGTTCCATCTTCTTTCTCCTTGACATAATTACCCAATCTATTAAGTAAAAATTCCCTCATCTTTGGTTCGTTGAATCTCTCTCCATAGATCACTTTTGCAACCGGGGAGATTTCCACATCAAATCCTTCTTCAGTGCTATGGCTAATAAGACTGAAAGCTAGTTCAACCTTTGTTGCCAGCGGCGCAATCAACAACTTTGACTTGACGAGAATAGAGTTATCCGATGTTTTTGTGACGGCAGTTGGGCAGATAATGTTCAGTAACTGAATATCATCTACTACTTTAGCGGCCTTGTTCCAAGCGACGCTAACGGAGTTTAGAAGAGTTTTGATTTCGGTTTCTGATTGGGGTAGACCTCTCACGTGATCCCGGATACATTGAAGGAGGAATTCCTTCTCGGGGGTGAGACGTGATGGATTGTATTCTCGGTTGGCGGCGATGTACCAAAGGTCGATCCTTGAGTTTACTGGCTTTTTAGTCTTGCTCGGGGCATTAGACTTGAATGCAGATGCATCAAATACAAGCTCAATCTCCTTTCGGTACGTCATTGAAGTTGTAGTTCCGGATACGCCGGTGATCGTCCACCCATGTTTCTTCTCGATAGCATCCACTTTTTCTAGAAATTGTGTTAGTGGGATTGTTAGAGAATGATAGAAGAAACAAACCTTTAAGAGTACTAATTTCACTCGAACTCCATCCACGGCATTCCTCCCTGATCTTCTCCGCTTCACGGATTTCCTCAAGGTACGTCTCCTTCTTGGCGGTACCAGCTTCAATCTCTGCTTCTTTTGCTCGAAGCTGCTTCTTCAACTCTTCAATCATATGCCTTTTGGCATCAACATCCGCCTCAACGGATATTAGCTGTTGTCGAGCTTCACTAAGCTCTTCAGGATCACAGCTAGCAATTTCTTCAGCAGCAGTCCTCAAATTTGCCTCCTCATGTTGAAGCTGCTGAGATTTCTTTATCATTTGCGGCAGTACAGAGTCCAGAAGCGCCTGTTGTTTATCAAGGATTTCTTCATCGCTGATCATACCCTCAGCACTTCTCACGAGTTCATCCTTGACAGTCTCAAGTAAAGTCGATCGCCATTCATACCACATGCCTTTACTGAGAAGACGAGAATGTGTTTTGACATTCTTGAGTTGATTGTCCATCACAAGCTTCATATCTGCCGGCGCAGAAATGTATTCACGGAAAAGTGGGGGGTTTTCTTCAAATGTCTCGCTTTCAATCTCACGAACAGTTTTTCGACCATCCGATATATACTTCTTGAGTTCATGACAAGCCTACGCATGTTAGTATTGGCGAGTTTTCTCGGAACAGTTTATCGTAATAACTTACATGCTGGAATAGCTCAAGCATAGGAATTGTAGCCGCACCTGCAGCGACACAATCCTCAAGAGAAACTTTACTTTGGTCTGACAATCTATTTCTCAGTGGTCCATCGCTAGCACGTTTTGGCGCAATTGTATGCCTTCGTTTGGTAGTTGTCAACTCCATGAATCGAATGCTTGTCATATTCAAAAAATCTTGCAATTGTATGCGTTCATCTTCGAGTGGTTCTTCAGGTAGTTGTGGATACTCAACTGGTGCTGTCTCCTTGAACGGGATTGCCACAGGCTCAGTCAAATTGGCTTCCGCATCTTTGAAACGACCTTGATCACGTGGTGTAGTTACTTTGTCCTTGATGGGCGAAGTAGTGGTGGTAGGGGTGATGGAAGTGATGGTTGAGTCTTCCATACCCTTCCTGCTTGCGCGAGTTAGACGCCCAGTTGTTGTTTGCTCTTTGGTGGGTGGGACTTGGAGATGGACGTTCTTCACAGGACTGCCCTGATGATTTTTCAATCGCTTCATACCACCCTCGTCTTCATCAGAGTTATCGTCATCCAACTCAGCAGGTCGTTTACCTAGGAGACCAATTGCCGCACCAGCGTGCAAACTCTTACGACCTTTCATCGAGTTCTTCTTGGGTGTGAGACTGTTGATCATTTCCTTGAGGTTCAAGGTTGCATCTCTTTCTTCTCCCTCCCCTTGATCCGCTTCACGCTCCATTATCTTGCGTCCATTTTCTCGATCTTCTTCTTGTTCTCTCTCCCTGTCGACTTCTTCTTCCATGATACGAGGATCTTGGAATCGTACACCACGGCTGAGATCTGCCGGCTGGGTAGGTGTGAATGATCGTGCTTGTTCTCCAATCGATCCACGTCGGTCCAACAATGCAGCAACCTTTGGCGATCCTAGTCCTACTCTATCAAGACCAATGCCACTGGACAATCGTTTTTGTGGTGTTAGAATGAAGTTGGGTGTAGCAAGGCCCGTATTGCTATCCTTTTTGAATAACTTGTTCGGTGTTTGCTTTCTACTTGAAGCCGTACGAGGAGTAGAGGATGACCCTTTGGCATCAGGTTTGAAAAGCCTTTTGGGCGACCCTGTACGCATGAGAACATTTTTTGAGGGTGGCGTCTTGCCTGGATGAGATGGTTGAGCAGGTTGTGGAGTGATTTGTTTTTGTGGGGTAGTTGGCTTCTTGACTGGCGTTAACATGTTAGACTTGGGCGTAGATTTAGGTGTGTTAGAGTCTCGTTCGATGCTTCTACGAAGCCCTTTTCCTTTGAAACCCGCCGTGAAGCTAGGACTGTCAGGCTCTGGTGCTACGGATAAAGGTTGATGGTTGATGGATTTTGGTGGAGAATTGGCTGGAACGTCTGCTCGAAACGGTGAGCTTGCAATGTCTGTTTCCATCTCCATAATCTTCTTCGCTTGGTTTCGATCCCCAGCATTTAATTGTGGTAGGATACCACCTAGTGCTTTGGTCATTTCCATACCAACGGTCATGTCCATATCCATTTCCTCTGTGTCCTCTGTGTCCTCTGTATCCTCTGTATTTGAAGGCATAATACGACCCACGGCAGCGGTCATGTCCATGTCCATGTCCATACCCATTGTCCCATCATCGGCGACGGAATCTAAGCTCTCGCGATCTCGCTTCGGTTGTGACTTTGGAGCCATGGATGATCGTCTCATATTCTTGGTTGCAGCCGGTTGTGATAGCACCCCGCCAACTGCTGATGTAAAGTCCATGCTCATATCATCATCTTCAGATACCTCTTCTTCGTTTTCAGCCGTGTGAATGCCACCCACGGCGGTAGTCAAGTCCATGGTCTGCTCGCCGAATGCCGAATCCTCCACTGTCGATATCCGACGAGTACTTTGACGACGGCCCGCTGCTTTATGTTTTGCTCCAGGTTGGCTACTGGGAATAATTCCACCGAAAGCACGGGTCACATCCATGGAAAGCTCGTCGTCTTCTCGTTGTTGACCTGGTAAAATTCCGCCAACTGCACTTGTCATATCCATATCCATCGTCATTTCTTCCACATCCGAATGCCCCCGGTCTGCTTGAACATCCGATCTAGGTGCCGATGAAAAAGGATTAACATTCTCTTGGTCTAGTTGAGATTCCAGAGGATGCTTCTTTGTCCATGGAGCAAAGGATGCAATGATCTCATTATCTTCACTCATTTTGGTATCTCCTTGCTCATCAAAACTCATTGCTTGCGTACCGGCTTGGTTTGCGGCCCGCCGTAAGGATTGTTCTAACATCGTATCTGAACCAACGCTAAAGCCTGACTGAACTGATGCCATTGACATATTTGTTGTTTCTCCACCATCCATGGTCATACGAGTGCCGTCGTCATCATCTAAATCACTAGAGGGAAATTCATCATCCTCAACTTCATCAGCACCCACAGAGCTTCCGCTCAAAGGGCTTGATGAGAAAGCATCATTAGGATCATTGAAGTTCATAGGAGGTATGGCCGAGCTTCTGCGGCGCTTCTTTTGATGTAGGTCGCGTTGATGTTCTGGTGATCCATGTTCTGTGTCATCTTCAATTTGTTCCGGTGGTGTTGATGGAGGCTCTGAAGGGTCTGAGCTAGGTGATCCAGAATTCTGCTGATGCGGGGTAGTAACTGAGCCTCCGGTAACATTCGAGGCTCGGCGGGTGGAATTGGTAGAATTTGATGAAGTTGTTGAATCTTGATATTCTACAACGACATCCCAAGTGTGCAATGTTGCTTCCGGTGCAAATGAAACACGTCGGTTAGCAAGAGACTTGCGTCGTGCATCTCGTCTAGAATCGACTTCCTTTTGCATAGCAACCCTTTCCTTCTCTTCCCTTTCTCTAGCAGCAGCTTGTTGTTCTTCCTCCGTTCTCAATGCGATTCGATTATCGTTGTTTGGTTTCGGTATATCGATATGAAATGGATCATCAAGCGATTCGGAGCTTGCAGTTTTAGAATCGGTGTCAACGCCGAAATCGATCAATAAGTCAGATTCTGGTACAGGTGGTGAAGGTGTTTTGGCTTTTCTCGGACTCAATCTTCTGTTAGGATTATGCGCTGGAATCTCACGTAGAGGAGGCATTGTAGGTTTTAAGATTGATCTTGGAGGGGGTTGTGGAATCACAGCTAGGGACTAAACATTATTAGTTTGTTTCTTTGCTTCCAGCTTGAGCCAGCTTCCTACCTTGCGTCGGTTTCCAGTAGTATCTTTGAGAGCATCCAATCCACCAGGACCAATGCTCTTACTTCTTGATTTCCTTGCTGGCTTTGCGGTTGGCGCTCTCTTCCCAGTAAGCGCTCCGAGTTCCGCTGTCATATTTTCTTTATCAGCAGGTATTGCGGACAGTGACTTTCGTGACTTTGGTCGACGAGTCGCAGGAAGTGTTGCCTCCTCTAAAGAAGACATTGTGCATATATTCGAGTATCAATTATATAAAGTAGCATAAAGTGTTTCCTATACGTTAGTTATGAAATCTGGGGAAGAAATCGTTGGAAATCTCTTGGTGTTGCTATGCCGAAAGTAAGTAAATCACAATGTAATGTAAACAAACAGACAGTCGCGTCGAATCAAACGAGAATTCTACGGATTAACTTCGGAACATAAATTTCAGAAAATCATAACAATTTTCGACCCAATCACATGACCTTCTAGCATTGAGTCTCGCTTAGCCAAATTCCTTAGCGGCACACACATTTCGAGAAAAATTGGAAATTTAGAGGAACATTCAATCGACAAGACAATCCTATCGACGACCACCACGAATTTGCGACCTTCGACCAAATTTCGCAACCATGGCCACCGAACTTACCGTACAATCGGAGCGCGCTTTCCAAAAGCAACCTCACATCTTCCTCAACTCCAAGTCGAAGACCAAGTCCAGCAAGGTTGGAAAGGGTGGCCGAAGATGGTACAAGGACGTTGGATTGGGATTCAGAACCCCAAAGAACGCCATTGAGGGAAGCTACATCGGTATGTGGACTTTTATATGAAATTGTGGAATATCGAAGGAAGGAATATGCGACACGGATTTACGACTGGATTATTTCCTTGTGGGGTTGGGATTGAGGATTGAGGGTGAAAAGAAATGATATGAAGAGGATCGCGAAAATTGAACCGGAGAGGGCGATGCTAACAAGAAATTTTCAACAGACAAGAAGTGTCCATTCACCGGTCTCGTTTCCATCCGTGGTCGTATCTTGACCGGAACTGTTGTCTCCACCAAGATGCACCGTACCCTCATCATCCGCAGAGAATACCTCCACTTCATCCCAAAATACGCCAGATATGAGAAGAGACACAAGAACCTCGCCGCCCACGTTTCCCCAGCTTTCCGTGTCGAGGAGGGTGATCAAGTCACAGTTGGACAATGTAGACCATTGAGCAAGACCGTACGTAACAATTTGCGCAAATAAGTGTTTTTGATGGGATCATGATCACACGTCCTTCTATTTCTGCAAAACAAGCAAGTTGAATTTAACTGACAAATTTCTGATCAGGTTCGTTTCAATGTTCTCCGTGTCCTCCCCCGAACTGGTAAGGCTGTCAAATCTTTCAGCAAATTCTAAATGGGTTATTTATCGTACAATGGGTGCATGTGGTTTTCTGGGATGCTGATCAGGAGGGTTGTGATCATATGAATACTGGGAAAGCAGCATGAAAGTCATGTGCAGTAGCTACGAGAAGTAAATTCAATGCCACGACGTTCCAGACACAAGATGATGCGTTACTTGAATCTTGATGTGGATTGAATATGACCAAGGAGATGAATGAAAGAGAGGATGCCGCGGAACTTAACAATCCAAGAATTGTTCTCAGCACTAGTCTTGGTATGTTATGCTAAAATATACACACATTCTAGACGTGAAGAGCGAGAGATGGGCACGCATTCAGCATTCCACCAAAAGTTACAATTCTTATTATTGCAAAAGAGTATTTATTCCAATGAAGCAGCAAAATTTACCATGGTTATCTTTCCTCTGTCGTGAGACACTTCACTGTACACTCAGCTCTCTGGGTTTGTACCGTGCGTGAGTGTACCGGAGTTGTATTATCAATTATTGACAGCCTCAAATAGACATTCATTTAACTACTCTAGATTCCATCAGCCCTCGAACGCCAAGGTCATTCTTAGAAATTTCTGTTCTTGCTTTTCTCTTTCTTAGAGCAATCGTAATTCTTCACCCCTTTTTTATTGAGGGTGAGAATATCAATACCCGAGAAGAGATAGTTTCTAGTTCTTCGACGGCCGAAATCCCCATGAATGAATGAATGAATGGATTTTATCTATCTTATGTGTCAGCCACTCACACTAACCACACCAGCCACACTCAAGAACCTCAAAACCACAGATGTATCACTTCAGCTATCTCCACCTTTCTGCCGCATTGATACTTCAAATCACTTAGGTCGACATTATTAACCAAATAGTACTCTGAAGTCTCTGAAGTCCAGCTTGCTTGCTCCACCTCCAGCTGCTCCAGCTCTTGCTTGCATCACTACGGATATACGGAGGAAACGGATCTCGGATCTCTCGCTGTTCAAAACATTGACCGAGTGCGATGAACTTGTGATAAAGTGGAGTGATTGGAAATTGGACATTGGGAGTTGGGAAATGGGAATATCAATATTAGGACCAAGCTCGTATGAGCGCTTGTGTGAGCGAGTCAGTTAAAAAGCAGGTAAAATAATCAATGATATATAACATAGACTTCAATCAATGTATTCAATTTATCTCACTACAAATTATCTATCTATAATTATATAATCAATTTCTTACCAATCAATTTCATAAGGGTTGTCTGATCTCAACCTTAAGGATTGAATTGAGTCGAAAAAGCTTATATAAATTTATATAATACTTCAGCCCTGACTAATCTAAAAGACTCTCTAGACTCTTCAGATTGAGGTTGAAATTACAAAAGGACTTTGTATCTATATAAGCATTTATTTTCGACATTTTATACATACACAGTAATCTTCACATGTATACTGTCGTATTTTGTCAGAAATTATCAATCTGAATCACATAACGTCAACGGGATAAATCTTAGAAATCTCACTAAGCTTAGCTATTTTTCGCATGAATGAACCGACATAAACACATGGATCAACAGGATGGACAATAATAATCTAACCTCCCTCTTCCAATCCTCGGAATAATAATTATTTCAATCAGTCGTTCGTTCATTCATTCATATTACCCGAGTATACGATCGCATCAAAACTACCGTCTTCAAATATACAAGCCCATCATTTGTTCTATTCATTCATTCATTCATTCAATCTCATCACATCTCATCTCATCAGCAAAACCCAGCTCAACTCAAACCAAACAGACCCAACCCAAAAGCAGCCAACAATCAACTCAATTCGATCCAACCGACTCAAACCACGCCGGACAAACCAGACAAACCAAAAACAATGTACTCACCAGCCACCTCCCCCAGCCCACCCCCCTCATACTTCGACTTCGGTACACCACCCCCCTCACCACCACCAACCCTAAACTCCCGATCCACCATCAGCACCACCTCAATCATAACCTCCACCATAACCAAATACTGTCGACCCTCCAGCAGCACCTCCACAACCTCAAAATACAGCAAAAACTCCCCGACATCCAAATCCAAACATGCCACAAATCCCCAACCCATACCCGCGTCCCCCCTCACAGATAAATATTCCACTGCAAAACCGTGGTATCATACTACGATTGGCAAACGATTGGGGCCTGAAGCACGTGAGTTGTTGGAGAATTATAGTTGTATACCCCCTGAGGAGGTGGATGCGCATGTTTATAAGATGGTATGTTGTTGGGTTTATTTTGAGTATTTTTTATTTTTATTTATTTTATGTTTTATTTTCTGTTTTATTTTCCGTTTTCTTTTTTTTTAAAAAAAGAATTTACATTTAGTTTTCTTTATTATAATTTTATTTCTTTTCTTTTATTTGGGAATGTGTTATACGCTTCGGTATTTATCATCTGGGGACTTTATTTCATTTATCTGTCCATCCATCCATGCCAAAAAAACAAAAGCAAGATGAACACCAAAGTACATGGAATCATGAAATCACAAAATCACAAATCAACCAAAGAATAATCAACTAACAACCTCTCTCCCCAAAGCGCGATCTCCTCTGGAACCAAACCCCCTACCCCTCCATCGGAAATTTTTCCTTCCTAACCCTGCGTCTCCTGACCCACCCACTCTATCCCCGCATCATCCAGATTCTCTCCGCCCCGTCAACACCTTCGAATCCACCGGCTCTTTTTCTCGATTTGGGTTGTTGTGTTGGTCAAGAGTACGTTTGTTATTTTTCTTTTTTATTCTTTTCTTTTTTACGGAGAAAGAAAGTCACTATCTCTATCTCTATCTCTGTCTTTCATTTCATTTTTTGTTCTTGTTATCTTTTGATATTCGTCATCCCCATGTTTTTTCTTTCTCTACTTTGTAATTTCTACTTCCCCGTTTCCCAATCTATTAATTCTTTCTCCTATTAATCCTCCCCCCAGCCCCACCCCTCAATAATAAATCACCATCCATCTCCAAATCCACACACAAACCTACACACACCAAACTAACCCACCACAGACTCCGCTCCCTCGCCCACCACGCCAAAATCCCCGCAACCCAACTCTACGGCACAGACTACAACGGCAGTTTCCTCAAAACCTCGTATAAAATCTTCCTCGACACCCAAACCCCCTTCACCCTCCTCCAAGCCAACATCCTCGACCCGAATTTCTTCCCCCTAACCTTCCGCAACCACATCCACCAATTCTCTATCGTCCACTGTTCCCTCTTCATGCACCTCTTCACATGGGACCAACAACTTCTCGTTTGTGAAAATGTCGTTCGTCTACTGCGTAATGTGGAAGGTGCCTTATTCGTAGGGTGTATGGTAGGGAAGGAGGGAGGGGGTGAGGGTGAACAGGGGAGATGGTTACATGATGCTGATAGTTGGGTAAGGTTGTGGGGAACTGTTTGGGAACGCTTAGGGATGTCGGGGAGTTGGAAGGTTCAGGGTGAGTTAAGGCGGTTGCCGGGTGGGGATTTGGTTAAAGAGGGTGAAGCACCCATGGATTCGGGAGGGGAGGGAATTGGTCTTTTTGAATTTTCGGTTGAGAGGACTGGTGTTTAGATAGTGGGCAGGGGCCCCTGTGATTTTTTTTATCTCTGTATATTTTGGGGTTTGATGATATATAGAGAGTATGTATACGATACAATATATGTACGCATGATATGTAATCGTAGGATATATATATACGAAACGATTTAGGACAGGAAAATCAACTATCAATTATCAAGAATATAAGAATACAATCATATAATACAACACCACACCACACCTCAATCCCAATCCCAATCGCACAGCATACCAAATCTTTCAATTATACTATTAACTAATGACCTACCTACCTACCTACCTACAACCTAACATTACAAACCAAAACCCACTTCAACATTTAACGCAACATCATACACACATACACACAGCGCAGCTCGCACAACATAAGATTATCGCCAAGACACCGCGCCAACAAACACAACATTCCGACACCACAACACGCAGATGCAGATGTAGATATAGATGCAGATATATAATACCTATATAATATAGTGATAAATCTAAAGGCAATATTTCTATCATGATTAGGACTATTAGGTTAAGTTAATGAAATGATCTATATCATACCAAACTATGGATGGATGGATGGATGTGACTACAATACACAAATCTATCTAGTACACTGTACACTATAATTACACACGACATTGTTTTCGATGCGCATACACATACACATGCACATGCAAATGTATGTACAGTTACGCCAAGAATGCTGAAGCGGCGCTTAATTCCAATTTCCCATTTCCCATTTCCCACTTCCCATATTTGGTTTACGGATATGGAAGGGTTTTGGTTGTTTAGGTACTTATTCACTTTGTTGCTTATTGACTAGATAGGTAGATAGGTATTTATTGATTACATACTCGGATTATTTTAAGTCACGAGTGAGTTTGTTTGTCATTTTCGGAAGGGGAGATCACTAGATTTGTAGGGTAGGGGTAGTGACACGGATAGGGATAGGGATATGGATATGGATAAGCAGAGCCGCATGTAAATCTAGAAAGATACGGTGTGAGTTGAGGATGAAGATGAAGATGAGTTGGAGATGGTATGTGGTTCCAGTCAGCCACTTTATGCTTTATGCCTTATGCTTCATGTTTGTCTGACAGGGAGGTCTTCTTTGATCGTATAGTTGGTAGGGTATGATAGGGTATGATAATATATGCAGGTGAGAACACGCTTGAGAGAGTAGATGGATGAGATGTGATCGTGTAGTTTGTTATTGGTGCATGTGAATTACATAAGATGTAGTGGGGAGGGTAAGATGTGATGAGATGTAATGAAGTGAGATGAGATGAGATTTGAGTGGCCTGAGGAAAAATAATTTTTGTAGAATTTGATGATTTAATTGATGATTGGGGAATGTTCATCATGATTTTATCTATGTGCTCCATAAAAACTTTCGGTCTGAGGATTAAGTTTCGCAAGGAATACCAGTGTAATATTATCTCATTAAGCTTCTCACCGACAATTCACATCGCGAAACTAGATCCTAATTTCTCTACATTTTTTATTGGATAGAAAAGATAGATGACAAACAACAAACTACCCCAGTGCTCCAATCCGTCATGCACACATCTTTTGATTGAACTATCAACCATGCAAAGTTATCTCAAGAGGGATGCGGGCTGCTTACTTCCTTCAAGATGGATGTTGCGGCACGGAAATCATCTCATGCCTCAACGGTGAGATGAAAAGTCGGTAATACGACTGCAGGCTTATTACTTGACATGTGGATAAAGAAAATTGCCAATATGTAAGTGGAGCTCATTCTCTGACGAGAGAAACTCTTTTCGTATGATGAATCGTTTGTGTTAATACGAGTGCGGTCCTTTAACATGTGTTTCTTCCCAGATGGAAGAGGTATAAAGACAGAGGAATGTGTCCATAGTTTGAAGTTCACCATCCGACATCTCACTTGCGATATCGATTCCTCTTAACAAACAATATGCCAGCTCGTTCAAGTATATACATTGAGTTGTATACTCCAGCGGCCGAGAAGCCGGAAGCTCTCAGAATGTCACTACATTCTGGAGGACATCGACATGGAGATGGTACGGAGTCTGTCTATAAATCGACTGTCAAGACAAACAATGTTCCTCATGACAAAAGGGGAATTGATACTTCAGCGAATAAAGTGGGGACGATATACTCTTCCAGTCTAGACCAAGAAAAATCGGTGGAAATCAGGGGTAGTGCTTGAGACTCGAGCTCGGCCTTGTCGTTCGATCGTGCCCTATGCGTGATTGAGATGGTACAGTGGAGCAGGAACCATATAGTAATATGGATCGAAGGGCGGCTAAAGCTGGCCTCATTAGCTCGAGCTCAATTAGAGACTCAAGGGACAATCGATATGGAATGCCGACAGATAAAAGTGATGGTTTTTGGTGCATGAGTGAGCGAAGGAATTCTCAATCATCAGCGCGTGTGAAAAGAGGCAATAACTCTTCACGTAAGTTGCCAACAAACCACGCACTGAATCATGCTTATCTTCTGTAGGGCCAATTACAAGGTCGTGGCCATGGATAGAAAATTTCCATGATTCTTGTCTGCTTGGGGTTGATGGTTGGTCTTGTTTCCGTTGTCGGATTATGAAGCACAGGGTTATTTCAAGGATAGTTGGATCCTTTCATTTGCAGTACTGGTGTACACCGTATGAAATATTTGCTCATTGCTTACTATTCATTTTGAAGAAACGATCATTTTGTTTGATCTGGAGGATATCGAGTCGCCATTTTTTGATGCGTTGTGAAGTGAGCGCAGAAGATGCAATGTGAACACGCAAGCAAGGAGAGCACAAGCCTTATCCAAATAATCCAGCCCTTGGGATTTAAATGTCACGTGAAGTTCTGGGAACTTGAATGGTACTTTTTCAATTCAGTCTCTTTTGAATTTCTTAAAGATAGCTGTTTCAACCAAACTGAGAACCAAATTGGAAATGAAATGAAATGGGTTTGCCAAAAGATGGCTAAAAATCTTGGGGAGAAGTTGCTTTACTTTGATCATGTGATACACTGGTGCACGAAAATTCTTTAGGCTCACCGGTTGCTCTCCACGCGAACCTTATTTGACGCAACTAATACACTCACCGTGTTAAAGTGATGCTAAACCAAAGATTTATATTAAGAACTTACAACACATTTCGATATACTAATTAGTTTACTGATGCACAGAGTACTAGTTTTCATCCAGGATATCAAATCTTTTTACTCACAGTATGATGTTTTGCATGAATCTTCCATCATCGGCGCGCCACAAGTCCATAAGCAGCCACGCGAACCCCTTGTTGTAGTTAACCTAAGATATCCAACGTCATAACCTCAATCTCAACCCTTGAACACGAGTATCTTGATACACCGTAAAACTAAGCAAACCCTCTACAAACTACACAAACTATGATTTTACCCAAACTCAACCTTCTTTAACTTCTAGCTTCATCCATTGAATACATTCATTATATACATCCATCAGCCATGTACATAACCAACTTCCTTCCATTAATACTTTCCCCCCATCTCATCTACGCTCTTACACTCCCGCAACAACACCCTCTCACACCATCTTCAAATACCTTATCCACCCCACCCCAAATCCAATCACTCCCTCAACCTCTAATCGGCTTCGGAACATGGAATCTCAATATCTCACCGGAAAATACCACAGAAGCCGTGGCTTATGCAATTGAAATTGGATATCGTCAAATTGATTGCGCGGCGGCATATCAAAATGAAGTAGATGTAGGACGGGGAATAAAAGAGGGATTGAAGAGGGCCGATTTGAAGAGAGAAGATATTTGGGTTACGAGTAAACTTTGGAATAATCAGTATGTTTGTCTCCACGTGATGTAGTATAAGTTGGGATTTGATTGATTAGGGGAGATTTATACAAGACTAACTAATGATTTGGTAAAATAGTCATGGAGATTACGAGAATGTGGAAAGGGGATTAAATCAAACACTTAAAGATCTCGATCTCGAGTATTTGGATTTATATCTCATGCATTGGCCAATTGGATTTGCATCTGATGGAACCAAAAATCTCGATCACGTCCAAGTAAATTCGTCTCTTTTCACTCCCCCTCCCCAAATCTCACAAACTAACTTATCAACCAGACCTATAAATCCTTAATCTCCCTCCCCAAATCGCGCGTCCTCAATATCGGCGTATCTAATTTCTCACCCCTCCAACTAAAAAATGTAGTATCGACCGGTATAATACCATACACACATCAAATGGAACTCCACCCCTACCTCCAACAATCCGCCTGGGTAGCTACACACAAAGCCCTAGGAATAAAAATGACAGCCTACTCCCCACTAGGAAACACCAATCCCACATACCACTCCTCTCGACAAGAAAAAATCCCACCCCTCCTCCAAAATGAAATTCTTCACGAAATAGCACAGTCACGAAATTGTACCCCGGCCCAAGTAGCTCTAAAATGGAATATCGGAAGAGGTATAAGTGTGATTCCTAAGAGTAGCCATAAAGAATTTATAGAGGAAAATTTACAGGCGGAGAAATGTGAATTGACGCATGCGGATTTGACGAAATTGAGATTTGTGGGGAGGAAATGGTTGAGGAGGTTTAATAATCCAGGAGAGGATTGGGGAGTTAGACTTTTTGAGGGATTGGAGGGGGTTTAGGGTGGTATTGGGGCAGGAGGAGAGGAGGGTTGGGTAGTTTTCTTACTGGGAGTGTATTTTGATAGGAGGTTGGAGGATGATGTATGGAATAGGATGGGATGGGATAGAATGGGACGGGATTAATATACTTATTTGTCTTTGGAACTATCTACATAAGAAACACTCAAAAGAACCTTATATATCTGCTCACAACCTATCTAAGCGATAAATAGCCCAAAAAATCTCAAATTCAACCGTCGAGAATAACATCACTTTTCCCCCTACATAAAACTTTCTCGCCCTGTCTTTCTCCTCTTGCGCTACATACGTCGTATAGACGCATCATCTATTGGCTGTATTATATCAGTGTCGTATGGTAGCGAGGAAATACTTCGGCCTCCGCTTCATTGTTTTGAGACATCGAGTAATTTGGACGTTTGTTAAATGATGAATATGCTCGGGTGTAACGATACTGTGCTGGAGGCAGCGGCTGCCTGAGGTTTCGTCGGTTGGTAGTTATGGGTTAAGGCTCTATCACTGGTATTCACTTGGAAGTGAAGTCGTTACTAGATCAAGTAGAATGTAGTTAAACTAATTGATAATTAAGTTGAGCACGAAGCTCTTAAACTATGAAACTATTCTAACTATATACTAATCCGTAGAGGGAGCCTCTAGGAGCTTCCTGGCTCCTCAAGGCTCCTGGAGCTTTAGGAGCTCTGAAGGCTCCCAGGGCTCCATCACGTGATCCAACTATTTGCCTCAGGACACTAATCCTGGGACGATTCGTCTCCTGGGACAATATAGCTCCTAGGATAATTATTATCCTGGGACACATTTTATCCTAGGACACTTGTCCTAGGATTCCTTATCGATAAGGACCCCCGTACTTGTTTTTATTGTATACTATGGTCGTGGTTTGTGACATTTAGTTAAATATTCTAAAATAAAAATTGATATATAAAATTATTAAATATATAATAAATTTAATTAATATATGTCACGATCGGGAATGCAATGTTACGAGGTTTGCCGTCTAGATCACGTGGAAGTGCTCTAGGCTCTCGAGGTGGTTTATAACTAGGCGTCAAGCAGGGACTTAAAGTAATGACAATAATATGATGCAATTCGTAACTAATAGTATGGTATACTAAATGATTGATCTTGAGCACGAAGCTCTATACAAAGGAAATCCGTCTTGATTATATAGACCCTCGTATTCCAACATTGGAGCGATGGAGCTGGGGAGCGAGATTCGAATCTCGCTCCTTCGCTCCCTCGCTCCCTTCACAAGACTATTCATGTGATCCTATAACACGTGATAATAATTATAATGTTACAACGTAACATGCAAGAGTGATAATAGGTATCCGTTGTATTGAAAATACTAAGCTAAAGAGAAAAAGAATGAAAAGCACAAGAGTTTTTGTATATGCGCAGCGAGCGCAAGCGAGAGACTAGCCCGATCGGGACGATCGGGGTGATCGTCACAATAAATTTTTTAAAAAGTATTTATCAAATAAACTATAAATTATCACGTCTTCAAAAGACTTTATATCTTAATATATCTTAAATTAAACTTTCTGTTTTTATATATCAAGACAATAAATTATCTATAAATATCTACGGAGACGACAACCCGCCTGCGGGAGCCCCATTATACAATCTAAAGGCGGGGAACAATCTAATGTTCACATTCTAATCGGTATCCGGACGAACCTGCAGATACTCTCTCTACCTAGAGTATTATTAGATAAGATCATCAGGAAGGATACTTCACACATCATCCGTAGCTCTAGAGTACAGACTCCGAAATAATCAACCAATGACTCGGCAAAACTTAAAAGTCCGCAATCCCCCCTCAAATCTTCTCGGTAGTTCAATCGGCAAGTAACCTTAAGGTTAAAGGTATTGATAATTAATTGTTAAATGTCTCAATCTCTAAATTTCTTCATATGTAAGTCTTGCGAACTCCGCACAAGGTTACATTTCCCGCAAACGTTATACCCCTAATTTGGAAACTCCGCATATTAAGTATCCGTGTAAACCCCGGTTTATCGCTTCTACTCCGCATGTCTTACTGTGCTCTCTGATAATTGAGCTCTTGAAGGTTATGGTCGACTGGCTATGTGAAAAGTATATTATTTATTTTGTTAAGTAGGATTATAACTTAAAATACAAATAAATATATAAATACACAAACATCCCCCAAAACCAACCAAAAAGCAAAACTCGAATCGAGATCTCCTCCTCACCAAAGCTCCTTGCCCCCTTTCCTTTCCTTTAAACCAAAAAACAAAACAAAATGTCAACCTCCTGCTCCCTCTCTACAATCCCCTACCCTTCCGTAGCAGGAACAACCTTCCTCACCCTCACCACAACCCCCCTCACAAACTTCACCATCGCCTCCCCACAAACCGATTCCCATTTCGCGAGCACCCTCACCTCGCTTAATTTCTGCAACATAACACTCACCTACACCCACCCGGGCGAAAACGACACCATAAACGTAAAAGTATTTCTCCCCCCGCGCTCCACCTGGAATGGTCGCTTCATGGGCACCGGAGGCGGCGGCTACGCAACCGGCGGCTTTGATTCCTCCCTCGCGGAAGCCGTAGCGCAGGGCTACGCTGCAGCGGGTACAGATGGCGGTCATTATAATGATGGGAGTGGAATTGGAACAGCTGAATTCCCTACAGCGAGTTGGGCGCTTCTTCCATCGGGAAATAGAAATTTATATCTTCTTCAGGATTTTGCATCAGTGGCGCTAGATGAAATGACGAGTATTGGGAAACAAGTAGCAGAGGCGTATTATGGGAAGGAACCAGATTATGCATATTGGAATGGATGTTCGACGGGTGGAAGACAGGGAATGATGATGGCGCAGCGGTATCCGGCGGGGTATAATGGGATTTTGGCTGCGGCGCCGGCGATTAATTGGGTGCAGTTTATTGTGGCGGAGTATTGGGCTCAGTTTGTTATGAATACGCTGGGTGTGTATTCTAGTCCGTGTGAATTCGAGGGGATTACGAATGCGGCGGTAGAAGCTTGTGATGCGATGGATGGCGTTGTGGATGGTATATTGAGTTTGCCCGGTCTGTGTAATTTCCAAGCAAACGAAACGATAGGAAAGGAATACACATGTGCGGATGGAAGCTCAGTGACGATTTCGGAAGCTGCTGCGAAAGTTGCGCAGGCGGCTTGGGATGGACCGAGAACCGAGGAGGGAAAATTCCTCTGGTATGGACTTGATCGTTCTGGTGATCTTACTGCACTCGCTGGGACGACTTGCACGGATGGAAATACAAATTGTACAGGAACACCATTTCCGATACCAGTCGATTGGATAAGTCTCTTCGTGGAGAAAAACGCTTCATTCCCGCTTCGAAATATCACACAGCAACAATACGAGCAGATCTTCCACGCTTCAGTCCAACAATTTACATCGATAATCGGAACTGCCGATGCGGATCTCTCTGAATTTCGCGATGCGGGGGGCAAAATTATTTCATGGCATGGATTAGCTGATCAGCTTATCTTTCCGAATGGAACGTCGAGGTACTATGAGGAAGTACAGGAAATGGATGAGAATGTGCGGGATTATTACAGACATTTTGAAGCGCCAGGTGTAGGGCATTGTAAGGGTGGTAATGGACCATTTCCTTATGAGGCACTTGATGCGCTGGTTAATTGGGTTGAGAAGGGAGAGGCGCCTGAAGTTTTAAAGGCGAAGAGTTTACCTGGTGTGAATGGGACGGTTATTGAGAGGAATTTGTGTTTGTATCCTTTGGTTTCGAAGTATGTTGGGGGTGATCCGATGGTGGCGAGTTCTTTTGAGTGTAGATAGTGTGCGGTGAGTAGATTCTAGAACTCTTATTAATTGACGGAAAAGGTTTTCTCTATGTATTTATATGGAATTAGATGGAAAAGGATTTTCTCTGTGTATAATATATAAAAATCGAAATTATTAAACTCCTACAATATTTTCATAATTGATATGAATATCCTCAACATGATAAGTTCTTCAAGTTTTTAAGAACATAATCTCAACTCAAACAAAAAGTTCCTTTTTATTTTACCATTACTCTTTTCACCAGAAATCGATAAGAATTCTTGATTAAAAGTTGAAGGCTTGTCTTTAGATACATGTCGATATATATTTACTCAAGATTTGAACATATCATTTATATAGTGTCTATAAGATTACATATGAATGAAGAGAAATAAAAATATACTTGAAGTCTCGTTTCCAGGATTGAGTTCTATTTAGAAGAAAGAATATATAGAAAGAAATATCACCGAATCAATTTCAGGAGCATCATATGTATACATGTATGAGTAATCATTATATCATTAGAATTATCTATTCATCCATCATGCATTTATTCTTCATCGATTCCCTAGTCCTTTCCAAAAACCATTACTTGGCTCCAGCTAACTTCAAAAGCTGAGGGAAATTAGGAGTACCAAATCCAGTTGCTGGATCCCAACCCTTTGTAACTGGGAATCCAGGACCATCACATCCTACTGCGCTTCCGCCAAGGATATCAGTGAATCCCTGGTATCCCTTTGAATATAACCATGGGTTCAAGAACCCCAGAACTGGTTTACCCTTGGTAATCAAAGCATCGTTGACGAGAGAGATGATACCGGACATGAGGGGTGTAGAGGCTGATGTTCCGGAAATAGAACCGTAAGTTTGGTTCCAAACGTAAGCGAAGTAGAAACCCTGGGCTGAGATATCGGGGTAGGCACGGCCAGCTGAAGAAGGTTAGTAAATGCTGAATGAATGGACTTTGACAGTGGGAAAGGGGGATTGAACGTACATTTATTGTAAAGACCGTCAAAAGATCCATTGAGGTTCTTGACGTAAGCAGAAACAGTCTTATCTTGATAACTAGGTCTAGCAAAGTAGTTACTGAACCCACCACCAGTAGACCAACCACCGTGATAAACACCATTGATGGGATCAATACCAGTAGCACGATAAGCAGCAACTTCTGGCTCAAAGAATTTGGTTGCTCCGACGGAAGTAACGTAAGGGCAACTGGTTGGGAATTCCGGAATAAACATTGTGGTGTTCTTTCCATCGTTACTAAAGCAGGTACCATTGCTTCCAACTCCAGAGTCTCCACTAGAGAATAAGATAGATACACCACGTGCACCGAGTTGAGCAAGTTGTTCGCAAACACGCTTGGCATAAAATTCGGGAACAGTTTGTTCATCATCTCCATAGGATGTACTGATGACTTGAGGAATGTCTGAATCTGGTTGTGCTAGGATATAATTTAACCAATCGGCGTATGGTTCATTGGTGTTGGAATCCTCAGCAGCTGAGGCATTGAATGGTGGTTCTCCAGCTGTTGAGTAGGCGGTAATTGGTGTTGGGTAACTAATTCCAGAAATAGCTGTAAGATCAAGATTGGCCTCCTTGCCTAAACCATTTTCCAATTGATCGGCGGTAAGAGTAGTGTTTTGAACTGGGCCGCCATTGATTGAAACATATTTGAATTCATAGGCAGAGGCTACGGCTTCTGGACGGTATTTGAGTAAGAACAAAGCATCATCTGGTCGAATTGGGACTTCTCCAAGGAAGTTGTTAAATCCAATCTTGTTTTTGCCAGCTGATTTTACTCTGTAATCCCCAGTTCCGTAAAGAGCTTGGAAGCACTGAGGTGAAACTGCAGAAACGTCACACAATTTCGAGAGGGTGGTATTTGATGGTGGTGTATAGCCAGCTGGTTTGTGATTCGCACTAAGTTGACCTTCGACAATGTTGTTGTGTCTTGGCACGACCTTGGTTTTTCTTGGGTTATAGCTGGATTTTGGTGCAGCACGCATGAATGAAGTTGTTGGTTGGATAGCATCAATGTGCTTATGAAGATGCATAGGAAGTGACCAGTTGGGTGTACGAATGATTTGACCACCTGCCTCATGTTCATAAACGTGATATTCGGTGTTGAGCAAACGCTCAGCATCCTTAACTGGTATGGAGAGGTGAATCCAATCCTTTGCGCTGCTGTAGCTTAGGATTGAAGCATCAATTCCATTGTTAAGAAGCCATTCGTGAGTTGAGTCGAGAGTTTGAGATGATGGTCGGATTAATTCATTGACTTCATCGGAGGTCAAATGATTACCGTATTTATGATGAGAAGGGTCGGAAACTGTGAAGATGACATATATTAGTCATGTCGATTGCAATGCAACATCCTGAAATTTTGCTCACCCTGATACAATTGTCGCTCAAGTTCATCGAATTGACTCTGCTTTAATGCGATATTCAAATTAATGATACCTTCAGCAGGAGCACGAGCTACTCTCTTCCATTGTTTAGGAACGTAATGTCTTTCCTTGACCGCGTAGTTAGTTCTCGAGCGAATGACTGAACCTGCGAGAGCTGTTTGAGCCGCCAAGGCTGTAGAAATAAGAACTGAAAACCCGACCATGATCACAACGTCAAAGAATGATGTGAATTGATGAATGAATAGTATAATAGGATGGAGAACCTTCAAGATTTGAGAGATCGAGGGTTATGTAGTAAAAGTCAATGCCGTTAAGCTTTTCATTTTCAGGTACCTCAAGCCCCGACCCCGCAAGTTAAACCTTAGCTGCGGTAGGATGTCATGTACTTTAGCATTAGTGTATCCTCAATAGGAAGGTGATTAGATGTTATACGACCTCACGATAAGACGGAAAACTAATTCATTAAGTAATGAAAGTCTTGGGAACGTTGAAATGAAAGTAAATCGGATCATGGTAATGAGTATATACTATTATGTTTGGAGTAGATCCGTACTTCCTTCCGTGTCCCAGGTTCTACAGATTGGCTGGGGCTGTTGAATGTTGTGATGGGATGGGAAAGGAAAATGATGATGCTTATCCGAGCTGACGGAAATTCTACCGAATAGGAAGGTGGGGCAAGGGTTGTCTGTTGTCATCCATGCTGGTCCATAATAATCCGTGATACAAGCCGTTTATTTGATAACATTTTGTATCGTGAATTGATAAAAGTTGATAAAATGATTGGTCAAAGAGTGGGAAATGCTTGAGAGGTTGAGATGCTTGGTACCTTGAATAAATCCCAGCCATTTGTCTGTACTTCTCAATTCACGGAGTAGTCAGGACTCAGGACGACGGTGCAACTTCTTAGAGTCTAGATGTCCCCATGAAAGTGGTGTTACCATGTGGCAAGAAAGGTTTGAGCGGGACAAACATCGGAAAGAGATCCGGTGGTTAAGGAAAGTAAGATGTGATAATGGGATGATAAGGTTATCGTGTAATATGTATGTGGCATGCATGTCGTGTCGGTGAGTTCAGGTTGAAGGATTTCCCCTGGGGATTCCATTCGTATCATCCAGTTGTCACCCGACGGAATAGTACCGTTCTCACAGTTCTTTCTGGACTTGCCAATTGATGGCTCACTCGACATCTTTCCATGGGTCTGAATGGTAATGGTAGCATTGATCCTTTGGAAATGATATGTCATTGCCTTAGGATGCGGATGTTATCCAGCAATTGCATTGCACACTCTCAGCCTACGCCATTAAGCGGTATCATGAGTGAACGGGCCCAACTAATTAATCGTCAAAGAGTCCTTCGAGGAAAAGGAAGTAAGGAAGTATGGATAAGTATTGATGATATACAACATTTTTCCGAGTTGTAAGATGGGAAGATCAAAGTGATACTGTACCAAGCATATAGAAAACGATACCATAGGATTTGAAGATAAGTGTGCGAGAATGGGATTCCCATTTGATTTCACGCCTTTTCTGATTCTGCCAAATAATTCTGTCATGTGTTGACTATCACGTGAGCGGTGAAAACATAGGCAGAACTTAATTTTGTTGCACATCTAAAATGTGTCCGTTAAAACAACCTCCCTCTCAGAGTAGAGGCCTCGAGAGTCCCATCCATCGACTTGGGACGCCAGGAGCGAGAGTGAGGGCTGTCATTTCATACGTCTTACAAGATTTTGATGTTCGAAAGGTTGAGCTACCAGACCTCCCCAACATCGCGAGAACAGCTCCTTTTATAGCAATTGCAAAAGAATTGCTTCCATTCTGATAATGGAGTAACACTCCTTTCCTTACTCATTCAAAGCTCATTCAATTCCTACGTAGGGGGTAAGAAGGGGGAGCCTTTTGTTTACGCCCCTTGTTTACGCCCCATAGATATTCATAGTCTTTGACTCAATACGGATACACACTATGCTTCTTACAGAGCACTCAGCACATCACTCCCTGCAGGTTGCAGATCCAAATATGCATAAAGTGCCCTTCTCCTCTAGCCTACGGGAACATCCAGTCCCCGAAGTCGCGGTACTTAGGCCTAGATCGAATATCCTCTGCGCGGTAGTTGGTTGGTGTTCCTGGATTCCTCGATTAAGGTTAACCTCATTGCCGCATCTCGAAATCTAGAAACAATGAACAAGTCGATTTTGTGATGAAAGAAACTCGTACCTGTGTTTCAATTACTTTTACATAGGTAGGGCGCAGAGGAGCTGTAATTTACTTCTGCGCATTCGAACTCGCAGAAAGATTATTCCTATTGTCTTTACAAAGTATACATGTCAGATACATGTACCGAACATCGAAGCCGCTGAGATGACTCCATAACAATCTTGCAGATCATTGCCGTGAAATAGCGCTGCACATCACAACACTATATATATTTTTTACTAACCTATTACATCTCATCTGTAGTATCCTGTACCTTCTGCCAGTTCAGCTTTCTTCGGATGGTTTGGAGTCTATTGAAAAGCTCCATAATCCGAATCTCTTAACCCTGTGTTTATCTCTTCCAGTGACTAGATGCATGGGACTAGGGAAAAATTTATTGAATATTGAAAGATGTCAATCTAAAGTTGAAATCAATTGACGATCATTGTATTGTTCTCAGCTGGCGATCTCTTCATGAACAGTTATTATAAAAGTTCATCATCTCACACATCTCTTCATTCCTCACATTTACAGTTCTTCTCAATCTTCTCCATCATTCAAACCATCATCCTCAAGAATATACACATATCAATCTATCAGATCTATATCTTATCCTATCACTCAAAATGTTATTCATCAAGAGCCTCATGCTATGCGCATCTACCGCATTAGCCTTCACCACCGTCTCCCAAGTGGAACTCGACATCACAACCCTCGATAAGAATGTCCAAACCCTTAACGCTGAAGCTTCCGTCTTTAGCGGTGGTGCCTCTGCCGCAGCTACCATTGTCAGCTCTCTCTTCACCGTCTACGGTTCCTTCGCCACAGGTGTCGCAGACTGCGCCCTTTTACCTCTTTCTCTTTCCGAATCCGACGCGGTATCGCTCATCGAACATGTTAATGCAACCATCGCAGTCGATAGCGTAGTTGCTGTGAACACCCTCAAGAGCAAAAAAGCATGTTTCAAGGCGGAAGGAATGGATGTCTCTGTTGCTACGGGGCTTGGCTTGCTATTGAAGGCGCATGCAGAGTTTACGGCTTATCTGCTTCAAAGACTTCCAGAGGATCAAGTTGCAGATGGAAAGAAGGTTACCGAGTCTATTACGGTCTCATTGACCGTGGCGATTCAATATTTCCAGATCGCATGAGAAAGAGTGATGGTTCGGAAATGAAGGAGGGTACTAGGTGAAGGGAGGTACCGGGTGAAGGAGGGTACCAGGTGAAGGAGGGTACCAGGTGAAAGAGGGTACTAGGTGAAGGAGGGACGGGGTGTCCAGGGATTTGAGAGTATATGAATGTCTACTAATGAGTTTTGTGGGAGGTAATGAGTTGTTATAATTCTTTATACTTGTTGATACATGTATAACTGTGGCATATTTAATAATATATTTCATGGATATTTACCGATGCGCAAAGCTTTTGATTACATGAATATCAGAATTGATAAGAGTACAAGGTTTGGAAGTTATCTCCTACACATACGTGATTGTACTTACCTTTTGGCCAAAACTATACTTTATTTATAATTCATACGCTCATCTGGTGATTGGTCTAATTTTTGGATCTGAATTTTGGTTTTTCGCTTTTCTTTCTTTTATTTTTTCCCTCGATGTTATACAAGTATATATATAGATATACATATAAGTACAAAAATCCCCACCACTCCCTCGAATTCTCCCTATATAGAACACTTCTTCTACCTAATTACTAGTCAATCATCTTTTATTTATTGTAACCCTACCTATAGTTTTGATGACAATTGAAAGTCGAGAGTCGAGAGTCGAAGAAGGGGAGAAGAGAATAATTAATTATAGGTTTGGTTAAATGTAGATTATTTATACTTAGAAATAAAAAGGGGAGATTATTTCTTTAACAGATTATCACAGATATAATAAGTAGTCAATTTGTACGTGCTCACTAATTATGTGCGTATTTTGATGAAAATGTGAAACTGCGATTTTGACATAGTCAAGGGAGTATTCATCGGAACTGAGCTCGTTTGCAATGCGAAAGTTTCTTCAGATTGGTATCGTATAGAGATTCGGAATAATAATCTAAATTCTTCAGGTAGTATTTCGGTGACTTTGTCCATAAGCTGAGATTGAGGAGCGCTAGTTCAAGTTTTTCTTGATATTTCTGTAGGATCACCATCTGAAGAAAGACTTGCGAGGAACCGGTAACTTTGCCCCCTCAAAAAGCGATAAGATTGATCGACTAACTAATAAAGACTCTTCAACGAATAAAAAACCTTCAAGGAAACAGAGCTGTCGCCTTCTCGCGTTTCAGGTGGAATCTCAGTGTCAATTCCTGCTAAACACGAATATGACTCCGTTTGAGAAGTCTAATTGCGGGATTTATTTAAGAATGGGGATTCAATAACATGATGGATTTCATCGAATCTTACGAACTTAAGTTTTGGAACGAAGAAATGACCTAAAAAATGCTAAACGGACCGTTCAAATCATGAAAATCTACGATATAATGGATGACAATCAAACGAGGACAACGCGACGATTATTTACAGACAAATGAATCTTATGTATGTGTCGCGTTTTATGGATGTAAGTACATGAATTCATTGGTCTAAGATTTTTTTGTTGAAGACCATTGCGGAAAGGGGTACCCTCCTTATTCTATGTTGTTGACTTTCACATTGTATGTTTATGATCCTCGCTGAGAAATCCCCTATGTGTCTGACATATATTTTGAAGATCTTAGAAGGCTCGAACTCCATCAAAAGATCTAATCCCTTGAATGAAACTTCTAAAATGGTGAAAATCTCGAAAGGCAGGAAGTTCATTACTTCACATTTTGGAGAAAAGTTCCCGGTTAGCTTTTACCATATTCTCGGTTAAATCGTGCCTTCCCCTTTCGTGGCACGACATCAAATACCAATGTTTTTATCTCACAGCTTGGAATCCTACATCTTTTAAAACCAGACAGAGATATTCAACCCTCATTAAACAATATTAAACAGAAATTATTGGACTATCATTAGAAGAACCTTAAAAATACAACATGTCACCCTTATTGAACAAAAAACCCAAGGTCAAATCAGCGCCGCCGCCAAAAGTTCCCTTCGACAGACTAACTTGGATTCTAATGAAGAATTCAAGCCTTCCAGACTACAAATTCAGAGCCAAGTTGCTCGAGCTTGCTAGGGATGCTAATATCTCACAAAAAGACTGGTGTCAAGATATTTTGCGGAAGATTGATTCGAAGAAAATATACAAAATTATACCCACGACGGTTTCCGCGGAAGAATTTTCGAAATTCGTTGGAATTTGTGAGAGACAACTCCGACCATTATATCCCACGGGTAAATTGCCCGATCGAAGTACGAAACAGCATGAAAAGCTGAGAATCGGTAGCCTCCTAGATTCATTGACTCCACTTCCGAAGAACTCCAAACAGTTATCGGATAAGACTAATGACTTGGATTCCTCGGTCAAAGTTTCGAATCTCTCGGAGACGGATTATGTGTATTCGGAATTTAACGATGATGCCAGAGATGCAATGTTGATGAATCGGAAAGTGTTGATAGCCGCAAGACCAAACGTGGAAGTAACTTCTAAAAACTTTAAGGGTGTCTCCCTTCATGGCACCGGCATTTTATCTAAAGTGGGCGATATTGCTGGATTCGATACCATGGGTAAAACTGTTTGTGTAGCAGGCTTCGAGTCGGATGGAAGGCCATTTTTCGAAACATTACCAGAGCTTCTAGTCCGCAGTGAAGACGGCAATCAGGTGTTTAGGATAGGATATGATGCCAATGGAAAGCCGATTCATGCTCTTTTTGACATGCATAAAAACTTTGAAGGCATTTTTGAAAAGGGTTATATTTGGAGCAATCCGACTGAAAGATTCGAATGTTATGTGAACTTTTACTTTGGGGACATAGATGATAGCCTGCCGGTCGACGACATGGATGATAGCCTGCTGGTTGACGACATGGATAAGTCAATGGGAGTCATAGCTTCTGAAGAGGAGGTAGCTTAATGTGCGTGGTCCGGTGCAGATATTGGGAACAGCGTTGAAAGCTAGTGTAAAACACACAGAGCGGGTTACCTTTAGTATTAGTCCAAACGAAACATTCTTTTGCTTTCAATGAATACTGTAAAATCCATGATATCGCATTTTATTTTTGGGAATCCAAACGAAGGACCGTCTAATTTCGTAAGTCAGATTGGGATGTTGAAAAATGTTGGAAAGCATCGAGGGAAATAAGCTACGAGACGGAAAATTGGATGAGATATGTCTGTGGATTCGGGAATTTCTTTTCGAAAAACTTATTGCTTGGTAATTGCAGAGTGAAGACAGGCGATATCAATGGTATAAACCACAGCTAATATTATGTTGAGGAAATAGTAATCAAATATTTCGAATAATGGTCAAAATAAATATTTATGGTGATATGATATTGTGTCTGGAGGACACCGGAGATTTCCTTCTGTTTTTACCTGAACCCACAACCTTTGTTGAACACGAAAATTACCCTTCTGTAACCCAGAAACAGACGAAATACCACGATAAAAAGGTTCCTTTCTGCAGGAAATAAAAACTAGATGACTTAATTCTTACGGCCAAGACCCTATATCTTATCAGGACCTTTCTTGCTCTCCAGAAAAAACAGTAACATTTGACTCTTCCCTACACGCACAACTAAAATGCAGCTTTTCTGAGTTGATGACACATGAATAAAAATGGGTTTCTATACAGGAAACAACTTGGAATTCAGTGGTGATTTGTTGCTAAATTTCGAAGTTGAAAAGCCCGTGGCTACGGAGACAAATTCTTCAGCACCTAATACGCGGAAGTTCAACTATGCAATGGCTCTTAAAAAAATGAAAGATCTCATACAATCGTACGGTTTGGTCCTAGGGGAAGTAAGAGATTATGGGCTAGTAGAGAAAATTATCGACGATAACCTTATGCAAATATATGAACGGAAAGGTACAATTCTTGATGAGAAATTTAAATCGTTTACAGTTCCCCTCCGGGCGACGAAGAAGAAGAGCCCCGGAATGCAAAAAGGCTGGGATAAATCCAATGAGCCGAATTGTAGAAAAGGGAAGGTGCAAAAACTAAGAAGAACCCCCCCCGAATAAGATTTATGCACATGCTATTCTTAGTCTGGTAGAAATCAGGACAAACAATGTTCCTTCCCAAAGAAGCGAAGTATTGAGCAACTTTACTCACCCTTTCTATAACGAACCCGACAACTTGCATCCACCGCAACCACGTAATAAATCCTGAATGGCATCTAAAAATTTACCTTCCTCGAGTCTCCGACAGCCACAGCAGACTTGATCAGACTATGCCACTCTACAAAAGTACGGCTTTCGCAGTTTGAAAGGATCCATGTAAACCTATTGGCGCAAATCTTGGAGTGCTAAAGTCGTTGATGCGGCACACCAGGTTATTGATAAAATAAGAGCCACAATTATTGAAGCATCTAACAAAGACGGCCGCGTTGATGATGAAGAGATATCGGATTATGCCATGATGCACGAACAAGGCTTCTTTATGATGAATGACTTCCTAGAGTCCTACTGTCTTAGGCTTTGGAATCATGAAGGTGTACAGACAGCACACGAAATTATTGAAGAGGTGAGGGAGTTCGACGAGGATTAAAATCATCTTTCAAAATCCACCCGAGAATCTGACAGCGACGACATTCGGAGAGAAATTATCGGAGACGAATTGTGGTCAAACATGGGCAGATAACATGGACTCAGGCTCAGTCTATGAGAATGAGAGGAACGTACTGGAAAATGCAAGCTCTGATGATCCGCAAGATGAGGAATTCTTTAATGGCATGGATTATACACCAGAGGGATTGGAGAGCGGAGGAGTTGGCGGTAGTGATGAGTACTTCGAAGGTGTGGAGGAAGGTTCCAATACCGTTGATTTTAGAGGTGAAAGTGGCTACATTAATAATGACTTCGGTGAGGGAGGATATATAAGATATGATCATGATGCTGGTGATAATGGATATGGTGATAATGGATATGATTATGGTGGATATGATTAGGATGATAATTACGATTAAGGGATTCCTCGGCTTAAGGCTTAAAGAACATATTTATGTTGAGGGTTTTAGTAGGGTCAACGTGTATTAGGTAGTCAATGACGAGGACAAAATATTGACGATTCGCTTCTCAATCAGGGGTTTCCCTGGATAACATTCATTATTAAGCATGAATCTTTTCCCGGTTCCTTTGTGTTTCCCTATGTTTAACATTTATACTGCGATTTTGCGCATTGATTTCTCGGATTACATGATTGATTAACAGCGAAATTCAACAATCACACGGAGAATTGTTGCTTCCACACATTGGAGATGCCGATTTTGTACGTCATCCTTCGTTCGGACTTTCAAGCAGTATCCCGGCCATGATAGGTTTCAAACAAAAGATTTTACAAACAAGCATTACCGTGGGATCTTGTATGTAGAAAAGCTGTCATAGAGTCATGAGATCAAGTTGCGAAACTGCTACAAAATTTTGGACGATTCATGAAAGAGAGATTCAGCAAGTCCTAGCAGAGATTAGAAGGATAACATGGAATAAATTTAAAAGTTTGAGAATCGAGAGCATCGCAAGGAACTGTTACTGGACATATACAAGATATCTACAGGAGCGCGCATGGAAGACTCGGAAGCTGGGTACTGCAATATGAGAAATGTTTTGGTTTTAAAAAGTCTTAAGAATTCTGCGCTTGGGTCTGGGTCTCTAGCTTGTATGAAGAGCGGAATGCGGCGCGACTATTCCACCTTTCTCGCAACTCTCAAGGCTAGACAAGGATAGGGACTATTTTGATATCGAATATTGAGAGGTTCATGAAGTCAATCCATCAATAGAATTGCCCGAATTGAAGATGATGTCTTTGAGAAACAAATTAGGTGAGCACTATATGAAATATACAATGAATTTGTGTCAACCATTTTCATTATTAAGTTACGGAAAAACGTGAACTTTATATACCACGTTATTTGTCCAAATATCCTTTATTTCTCCATGCCAACCCCCTGAAGCCATGTTATTATTTCTTCCTTTAATTCTTTTTATTTTTTTTCCAAAGGAATCAGAGTGTCACGGCGCCAACTACATGCTCTGTAGTTGCCTTCGTGCCTCAGACATTGGTCATTAGCGTGCCCTACTTCTTATAAGTAGGGCCTCTCTCTTCCATAGCTCTTCTACCCTTATGGTACAATATAAGTCTTTACCCGTACCTTGACACAGAGAAAATAAAAATGAAATATTTGTTTTATTTATATTTTGAAAAATAAAATTTATTATTTCATTATATTGAGTATAAATATATAAGTTATGTATTTTTTAATAAAATATATTAAAAGATTGGGTGGAAGAGGCCTCTATATTGACTATATTACTACGCGTGTAGGCATCTTGATCTCCTCTTGGTATCCTCGGAGGGGACCAATATGCCTGCTTATGGTTCGTCTAATCTAGCCTGTTTAGGTAACCGTATTACTAATCACGACACGTGATTAGTACCGGTAACTTCTATTCCTTTTAACAAAATATAATTTTATTTAAAAATGATTTATATATTTTAATTATATAAATTTATATATTTATTATTAGAATTATAGACAAATGTTACGAGGTTTGCCGTCTAGATCACGTGGAAGTGCTCTAGGCTCTCGAGGTGGTTTATAACTAGGCGTCAAGCAGGGACTTAAAGTAATGACAATAATATGATGCAATTCGTAACTAATAGTATGGTATACTAAATGATTGATCTTGAGCACGAAGCTCTATACAAAGGAAATCCATCTTGATTATATAGACCTTCATGCTTCTATGATCACTGGTGATCCTTTATGGTCACCTGTGATCACCTATACAGTGATCCTTAGTGATCCTTAATGATCACTACTGATCACCTGTAATCACGTGCCTTGGTCATGTTATGGTAGTTGTGTAGCCCGTCGTAACAAATGTAATAATCTAATCTAATTTATATTATATAATAATCAAGTTTCTATGATTTCAGTATGCGTTTTTGAAGTGTATTATTGGTTGAATCGAGGAGAATCTATATTTATTTACTTATTATCATTTTGGTCATTTGCCTTAATTGCCAGTAGTTACGTGATGGGCACGTGATGGGCAAGCCTCTGAGAGTCACAACAGAGGGCAATTTGCCTATTCAAATGAATCTCTGAATACCTTCATTTTACTATAAAAATGAAATGAATGATAATGATGATACTAGGTGTGATTATGCTTTAGACGTAACGATGCAATGGTCTACATGAAGCGCCCATCCCTACAATCTTGTTATCGATTGCCCGCCCCACAATGTCAACCCCCCCACCTTACAAATGAGGGACTTATAATCCCCGGCCTGAGATTTGGAATTAGCAGTTTGTCAATGAAAGATCTTCTAAAACCTCCGCACTTCCAAGTTTATTCACTGATAAGGAATTCGATGCGGGTTTAAATTAATAATCAATGAACGTGGGAAATAGCTAACCTTACCCCGCACCTTCCCGTCTATTTATACAGACCTACAGACCTGCTTTCTCCAAAACTCTTTTCTCCCAAAACATCTATACATCTCCATCTTCAAACCAAACAAACCCCACATAGGTCATCTTGAATTCTTTTGCGGTGTCTCCTAGGATTTTTCCAGAACAAAATCAGTTCCGCGAAAATGAGTTCCTCAAACGACAAGTCCGGACAATCCTATTCTACTTGGATCAAGAACAACGGTTGGGATTCAACGCATCACTTTATGCACTCTTATGGGCTTAAACCCTATGAGGCTGGCGCCTATGAAGAGGCTAAATCTCTCGTGTCAGCTTTTAGAGAAGCCGATTATGGGGAGAAAGCAGCAGCCAGCAGCGGGCAATCCGGCAATGTTCATAACTCCTCCCAACGTTAAAAGATACCTGTTGTGACTAACTCGTGCTATAGTCGAATCAATCTCACGGTAATGGCGGATCGGTGAAAAAGTGAAGAGTGGATCATTGTTGAATCCTGGTGACGGTGCAGGACGGGTTGGGTATGCTCATCTGGGAGATCACGCTTCGGTATACAATTACAAGGAAATAACGTGAGGTACGAAACGGTGGTGGGAATCAGTAAAATGGATTTATTCATAAGATTTATGATCACCGTAGCAAACAACATGATCTGGATGGTAGACTCCTTCCATTTTGGCACACCTGATCGTGACTGCCTTGCCTATTTGATACACTTAACAGTGAACCCTTTTTTTTTTTTACCATCTCTGCTCGCATCAATACTATCACTACAGTCTTGTGACAAAAATAGAGCTTTTCCTTCTTAAAATTATATTATCACGACAGTATTATTAGGATATTTAGATAGAATTTTTGTAACAATCAGGACAAAAGCATCTTCATATCTTGAAAGTATCATTCACAACATGCTCCCAAGCAAACACCTGGAACCCGACTGAGGCCTTGTCTTCTAAATCATTAGCAAAGCCTTATCAGCCACCTTTAACATTGGAAGAACAGATCTGGTTAGAAGATTATGGTTGGAATGAATTCAAAGCATTGCTGGTGGAGAATGGCTTGGATCCAGACATGTTAAGCACGTTAAAAAGCGGCCCTAACAATCCGAAATAAAGGAGATTAATACAGAAAGTTGTTACTCAGGCTATTTGAAGAGCTAGCTGAGAATAATACTGTTCGTCAGCCATCCAGCATATAAGACAAGAAAGAGGATGAGGTTTTGAGAGCAACTCGATGGATAAGGGCTAAGTTAAGCAGCCAATTGATTCAACCACGAAAAGACAACCGGGTCTCGAAAGACATGCTCAAAATAGAGAGGACATTGTGCACCTGAGAGGATAAGTGAATTATATTTATTCGTTCGAAGTAATCATGAACACCTTTCTTTGTTGTCGAGCCGGATGAGCAAGAACAAAAGAAGCTGTATATTAAGATGGTGACGAACTCGGAAACTCTATTTTCATTGAGTATGAGGAAGATGTTTAGAGTGAGCAGATCACATAGGGGACTAAAGCTAGAACGTTTACTATATAAGATTTGATTGATGGGAAAGTCCAATTGGTCCGGCCGCTTGAAGGATCGTGGAGGCTGTGTCGTCTAATGTCCAACAGTGATGGGAATTACTATTTTGTATTATGAAAAGGAGCGAAAAGAAAGTGATCTATCGAGGACACGGAAAAGAACAGATTCAGAAGAGAGTCCAAGCCTGGAGAGACACACTGCAAGATGATAATGGAATTGTAAGTGTTCGCAAAATACTTCGAAGTTGGCCAAAAAGGATAGAGAGGAACAAAAAAAGTCGCAAGATAAACAACAAGTCCAGTCACAAGTTGCCTTTATAATATCAAACTCGTCAGAAATCATCAGGAAGTGAAGAGTGGGATAAAAATGCAGAGGATCCATTCCGTTGTGAACATACTACCTCTAAAATGCGAGCCTGATCATAGAAAGGGCGATAAATGTTGTAAGAGCAGGGACAGAAGACTTTGGAGAGCGGAAGCGTTTTATGGTATTATGTTTCGGCATAGACTGTAAAACTGCAGCTAGGGTAGTTGTGGTATGTGACAAACGGCTATGATTTGGCGGAAGTGAGGGGTAAGCATGATCGTATTTTCCTTGGGAGGGGGAAACTGGTAGCACAGCATGTTGTTTCAAATTTTTCTTTGGCATGAGTATATTAAGGCGCAGAACATTTATGGTGTTACCTTAACACTAGAGGCCAAAAAGCACCCCTCAAAATAGGAGCAGTGGACAAATCCTTAAATATATCTCTCACTCGCACAGAAAAATCGTTGTACAAGACCTAAAGACCCTACATGAAGACGACTATAAATAACTTCCAAGCAAATGTTTACATCTTAAGTTTCATTCGTTTAACCTTTCACATGTAACGCCACATAAGCGCAGACATAACCCGAACTTTGCCTCGAATTTTATCAAAAACCTCGACATTATATCAGACTTTGCTAATGACCCCTACAGCACCAAATGATTTTGCTACTAGAACAATGTGACGCTTCTTTTCGCGTGCCTATTCTGAAGTCGAAACATCTTCGCCGGGCATTTGGATAATTGTCTACGGCTAATTAGTGGTGAGCACATCAATTCGGATTTGCAGTAGTGGAAAGATCGAAAAGAGTGAGGGGCACAACGCAAATTGCTGATCTTAGCGAGGATTTATCTAAAGCCAAGAGTATGGGAGGTTGTACTTGAGAATTGCAGGAGTGAGAGCAGTGGTTGACTGGTTGGAGTGATCAGTGGATATATGACTTGATACCTGGTACAAACAATATTGCTGACTGACATATTCCAGTGCAACAAAAAGTCGGCGGAGAAAGTTTGAGCAGAGCAAGAAGAGAATAAGCTGACTGCGTGGTAGGATTGTAAGATCTTATGTTATGCATCAGGAATAAGTGATACAATATTACAGAAATGTTGTGTTCCATCATGCACGTTGTCTTTCTCCAAGCGGAGTTGAAGAAATTCATCCAGTGGGATACTGGCCAACTTGGAGTAACTATGCATACCACCCGCCGAATTTCGGTGCTGCGCCTCTGACTTTTCTTGGTAATTTGCCCTGCTCCTTAATCCTTCAGTCGTCGAACTGATGTTGTATGTTTGGTGGAATCGCCGTTCTTTGGAGGTGGATATCTGAAGGAAAATAAATAGTAAGTCTCACCACTGTCGCATCTCTTGCACCTTCCCTCAACAATTCAAACATTCTGTTAAATTTTGTGTTACTTTTACAGGTATCCATTTTCTTTTAGTTTGGACCGAAAATGGCAGAGATATTTCCGAGGATTAATATCGGCCCTAGTTCGCCAGAGAATGATGAATTAATTGCACATGCGGGTCGAATTCCACAAAGAAATTTTGAGGTGTGGCTTTCTACAACCCTACTGAAACAAAGTAATGTTTTTTAAAAACGTTAATATCAAAACAGATATCAGCAGGTGTGCTATTCGGATTGGCAATAGTTGCCGTGATATCACGCACCGTGAAGAGATTACTAGCATTTGGTTCATTGAAGCTTGACGATGCTTTCCTATGGTTCGGCCTATTATGCCTCGCCGCTGCGACAACATGTTTGTATAAAGCTCTATACGTCACTATGCTATCTCTTGCTATTACCACAGACCCTCGGGTCATTGTCCCAATCGATGATATTCATAAACTTCTTGCTCCAACAACCATTTTTGACGTATTCATATGCACTATCTGGACTTGTACATTTGCGGTAAAAGCCTCGTTCTTGACTCTGTTCTGGGGACTCATTCAAGGCGTCTCTAAACACTTCAATATATATTTCTGGCTTGTCGTCATCTATACATTGATAATTTGGCTGTTCGTGGTGGTCGAGCCTTTCATTCTTTGTCCGCATTCCGGACAAGATGCGGGTAAGAGATCAGACAAGATACTTATTCCTAAGCTGAATATGGCTTGACTGACTGGGAGATCAGCAAAATGCCCTCCCGAAAAGAACTATTTCAAGGCTGTTTTCATTTATACTTTCAGTGCTGCTTTGGATATCGTCAGTGACATCATGAGTAAGTGTAGGCCATACCATGTTTGCAATTTCCTAATTCAACCGCAGTTGCTAGTATACCGATACTTATCCTACGGAAAACACGCATGAAGCAAACGCAAAAGCTCTCGCTTGGAATTTTCCTGTGCCTCTCTTTAATCATGGCAATAATCGCTCTGATTCGAGCGTGTGGAATCAAAATAGGCCATATCATAGACATCTCCTGGACGATGTACTGGCAATACATCGAGGGCTGCGTTGCCTGTATAATGGTATCTGTTGTCCCCTTCAGTACGCTTTTCGTTACGGTTGGGCGCCGCCCGTCGGGGAAAAAGCGGAAGGGGCCCTCATCGTCCCTGATTTACTTTTGGAAAAAACGAAAAAACAGTCCTGGAAATGAAAATTGTGTTGAGGTGAGCAGCGGTGCATTTAAGTTGCCCAAACCACCTAACGCAATTCTTTCGGGCATGAGAACGTTCATTAGGAGAAATAATCGAGATGGTTCACGTGATTCCACAACTTTTGATTCCACGGCTTTGGTTTCCAAGAGCTTTGGTACTATGTTCATGGAAACCGAACAAGAATACCAGCAATATCTTCGGCAGACTGCAGACAGCGGCGAATCTGAGGTATGGCGTATCTTCTTCTTCGAGATAGTTTTCTGAGGCTAAATTCTGTAATCCCTAGGGCCATTTACAACATGCCTCCCAAAAGCAGAGTACAGACAATATTGTGTAGATAAAACGTAGAGGTTGGACTTTAAGAACGGTCAAAGATTGATCATCATGTCTAACTTTTGTAATCTCACACTGTTTACTGAGCTCAGTATGCGATTGTGAAGCCGATCTTGGCCTGCTTTTGAAACCTTTTATCCATTTTGAAGGGATAATTATAAGTCTTTGGTAATCGATCAGCTTCGAGGTATTATTCCTTAGAATTTCTGAAAAGCTTTAGTATCTGACCAAAATTTTCACACTGCAATAATTTTCTTTACATGGCATAGTTTAATGATGAGAATCAGACTAATGTTCACTGCTTCTGTACGGGTGGTCGTCTACAGAGCGAACAGTGTAAAACGATGAATTTCTCATATTAGCTGTAATAGTGTACATAGACTGCCTCTCAAAACGAGCTTCTAATCCTTCACTTATAAAGCAAGTTATTATAATAGAACGTCTCCCAACAACAGAGCCATTAAAAATCAAAGTTCCCCTCAGGACACCCCTTTTAAAAACCAAAGATAATAATTAAAACGCCTACCTAACAGGAACGAGAACACCGAAACAGATGGAACTGGATTTACGCATACATCTAGGTAATACCATGGCGCAATACGCGAACGAACTCATTCAAGAGAGATAAGCTCAAAGTGAATTCGCAATTAGAATAAGCAACTCGATACTCCCCATCTAAACTTCATCTAAATCCACCGCTCCCTAATTCTAACAATCACCCAAGACCACTTGAAAATACTCGATATAATCGGTGCTATAAAAGCTCTGTTAATGTCAGCACCTGCATTGATTATAATTTATTACCTAATAGGCACTTAAAGGCATAAGCTCAGATATAGAAGCTAGTTATATACGATCTACCACTAACTATTCAACTAAAGCTCTTGGCAGTTTCCTGAATTTTGATGGGTTTGAATGAGGACTTATTTTTTACTGCTACATCAAACACATATACAAAGTCCATAGCCCGAGATGCCTGCCACATAAGCTAGCATTCACTCGCCTCATGCTTTCTAGGCCTGTCTGAAATCCCGTAAGATGAGATAGCACAAAGGTGGGAAATCAAGTGAATTCCAGTAATTTAATAATATCGCAGAAAATTTGAAGACTGCTAATTTAAGTTTGTCATTCTAATTTATATTAGGCAATAAAATATTTCCTGATGTTTGGTTCTCGCACATTTGAGATGTATAAATGTACAGCTTGGTACAAGTAGCTAAATCCGTCCTTCATTCATCTCCCAAGGTGACCTACATGCACGCAGACTTTTCCATACCAAACAATCGATCTTCTTTCATTACACCTCTGCGGCTTTTGCAATTATCAAAAAAGCCACCGTCTATCTCCCATCTAGCAAATCCCCAAAATCATCAGACTTCCACACTGATTCCAAGCAACAAACAACCAAGTCCAAACACCCCAAGATCTCCAGAACACAATTACCAAATTTCTCTGCTGCAAAAATGCTTCACACATACCCAATCAAACTACCCAATTCGGAAATAATTATACCTCAATCTCTAATTAGATGGTTGGGAATATGGTTCGACCCGAGCCTCAAATTCAATCAACATGTTAATATTCGAATCACACAAGCAAAAGGAGCCTTCCATCGAATGGCCCGATTAGCTAATATCGAAAAGGGCCTCAGTCCGAAAGCTCTTAGACAGTTATATATAGCATGTGTGACCAGTATAGCCGATTACGCATCAGTGATTTGGTGGAGAGGCCAAGCCCATTTCAAGGATATGATGCAATCACTTCAAAATCTAGCTCTTCGAAAGATATTAGGAGTATTCAAAACTGCTCCAATTCTTCCAATGGAAGTAGAAGCAGGCTTAAAACCCTCAAAAATTCGATTAGACTCGAATATTAGGCAATACGCATTCCGTTTAGCTAAACTTTCACCAAATCATCCAATCAATATCGAAAAAGCATCACTAATCCAATATCAAGCCAATTTGGATGCGATCTCTACCCCTCGAAGAAAACGATATAAACCTACTCAACTGGATAAAATCAAAGAATCGATAAACCAGGACTTCAACCCTTCCTCACTCGAAAAGATCATTCATTTTAACTTCCCCCCATGGAAAAGAGAAACCCCCTTCCGAGTTAACATTAGCAATTCGTCAAAAGAAGATGCTGCCATTCTTCATAATATTGTTTTCAAACATAGGGATAAAGATACCACCTATATTTACACTGATGCCTCCTCCACCGAAAAGGGAATAGGTATTGGAGTAGGCATAGTAGCTATACAATCAAATAATCGAATTCTATATCAAGAGCGAAGCAATATTGGTACTAATCAATTGGTATATAATGGAGAGCTTTTTGGAGTTACAAGAGCTATTGAATACGCTAGCTCAATCGCTTATACTGGTCAAAAGTTCAAAATCTACTCGGATAATCAAGCTGGTTTATACCGCTTAAAAACTCCTTCAGATCACCCAGGACAAGCCAATCAGATAAGAGCGATCAAAGCAGCAGAAGTTATCAGAGCAAAAGGAGCCGAAATCTCCTTAAATTGGGTTCCTGGTCATACCTCAGTTGAAGGAAATGAGCTAGCAGATAAGCTAGCCAAGGAAGCAACCACAATACAACCTACCTCGAACGAAACAAGCTTTGGACTACTAGGTATGACTGTCAAAGAATATGCCTCAGATCAATGGCTTGATACTCTCAAACAATACGAACTCAGATCAAACCAATCCCCATCAACTTACTCGAAGCTATTTCCATGGAAAATAGGTTCCAAAATCAAGCTACCAAGCGGAACTACTCGAAATACTGCTAGCGCATTCTTTCAACTCAAATTAGGTCACGGATATATCAAATCCTGCTTACATCGTTTCAAACTCACCAATAACAAATGTATATGCAGTAATATTGAGGCACCACAACACCTCCTTATTAGCTGTCCTATATATAAAACAAAAGAAAAGAGATCTTTAAGAAGATACCATTATCCAAAAACACTATACAATTCCTATTGCATACAAAAATAGGTATCGAATTAGCTATCAAATTTATCAATATCACTAAAATCGCTACAAGGGCATGGCATCTAGCAAGGACTCTTGAACAAGAAGTAATAGAGGAAGGAGTAGTAGTGGAAGAGGAGAGAGGAGAAGAGAATGAAGAAGAAGCAGTTGAGGAAATAAGAGAGGGGTTTGACCTCCTCACAATTTCTTGATTTTCAAAATCTTTTTATTATATGCAATGCGTATAATGAGCGGGCACTGTTCCCCAGCATTTGTTTTCACTTCCCCAATTAGATCATATCCAATATTGTAAATTAAAAAGTTACCCGTTAGGCCCTTAGGGCCTAGCCGTCCTATATAGTCTTGGACTGAAGATGGACGTTAATAAAATCAATCAATCAATCAATCAATCAATCAATGCTTCACACACCCAGATTTGAACTCTCAAAACTCGAATGGCTCAACAAAAGAGGATGGAAGAACTTTCAAGATTTCATGGTGACTTATGGTTACGATGCTACGAGTGCAGCGGACTATATGAAAGCAGAAGAATTGCTCTGTGATTATAGGGATAGTGATCCATTTGCGAATGAGGAAGATATTGACGCGGGAAATGATGAGGATGAGGAATTGAAGGAACTTGAGGAGTTGGAGGAGGATGGTGAGGAAATGGATGGAATGAATGGGTTAGATGAGGGAGGGCACGAAGGGCAGGGAGAGACGCTTACTGATGACATGATAGATGTTAAGGATGTATTGGGGGGCTATCAAAATGATGGGAATGCAATGGAGGGTAATAATGAGTGGGAAGACGACGAAGAAGAGAAAGACGAGATCCTTGATTTAATGACGGACGATGGCCAGGATGATAACTTGGGAGACTGCGATGAAGATGAATATCCCAATGATACAGCTAAAGATGTTGAAGAACTCCATATGACAGCTCGCGAGCAAGAAAGACTCGAATCGATCTACAGAATCCGTTGCGAAGACGAAGGAATCCACGAGTGGCTCATCAGTCACGGATGGTCTTGCCTTGAAGACTATATGGAGTACATTGGGTTGAACCACGGGAATGATAATGACGTGAGAGCTGTCGGAAATTCAATCAAGATGGAAATGAAACTTGAAGCAGGGAATATTTGTACTGGTATCGAGGAGGATACTAAAGAAATGGACATGGAAAACGATACTAGGCAAGAGTATGAGCATAACGCGGAAAGAGAAGCATTTATAAGCGAAGAAATAATCGACGAAGAGGAGTTCCCACGACGTAAGGAATCTGCTAATTTCGACGAAGGAAATCCTGCAGCAAATCTCCTCATGGCAGATATTGCTATGCAAATTAGGAATAGTCAGCAAATCGAAGGTTGGCTTATTGAGCAAGGATACCCTAATTTGTTTTGGTTTATGCAAGATCATGGGTTAGATTTCTATGATGATGAAATTATTTTTGTGGTCGGTAGTCAGATTAAGATGATTATTGAGGATGGGATTCAAAATGGATTGGAAATTTTGGAAGAAAGATTTAGGGGGTTGGGTGTGGGCGATAAGCAAAATTGAAAACGGAATACGAAATAAGACTATAGAATTACGCTGCAATACAGCCAGCGGCAGACAATGGAGAAACAAATCGAAAGGGGCGTGTGAGGAGATGCTTCTGGGATGAATGGTCGTGATGGACTAGCTTAGCATTAGGGCTTTATTTTGGAACGCTGCTGTGCGTCCCCTCTTCGAGTTGAAATTTTTGTGTGACAATTGCGGTATGGGATAATGGCTGAATGTGGCCGTAAAATGATGGGGGAAAGTGGTGAGAGAGTTTTTGGGGGTGGAGGGGAGATGATGGTGAATAGAGGAAAATGATAGAGTATTCCGAAACAACATATCCAAAAGACAAATGAAACATTCTTTTTTTGATGAAGGACCGTTGCAGAGATTCTGGCCTGAGAGGAGGTAACTTGTACAAAATATACATTAAAAGAAGACCGTTTATTGTTAGGTTGTAATATGAAAAATTGCATTCTGAGACTAATCTATATTAAAAATGCAACGGGACGTAGCCACCATCTCTAAGCTTTTCTATGCTAACCATCGACTATCAAGACTTGATAACTGTAGGTACCAGACCAGACAGGTAGCAGCCCACAATAGCAAAATCTATAGAAGACGCAAAGGAAATAGCTAATTCATGAAAACCCATCTCGTCGTTATTCGTCATTGTACCATCCATTGCTTGGTAGACTGCGCTCGATAATAGGAGGATACAGAGTCTCGGCGGGCGGATGCAAACTAGCACGTTTTTGTGATGCACTTGCTGAGGTCCTTCTTTTCAGGGTAGTCTTCCGTGCCGATATAGGAGCAGGTGGTGGTATCGAAAATCTTGTTTGGGGAGGTGAGATCCACATAAACGTTGATTTAGACGTATGCGACTCGGTTTTGAATGGCTTTGTTTTTGTTTCCCTCCCCTCTGTTTCGGTTTGAACTGGCAATAGATGGGTATGGACTGATGCATATCGTATCGCTTTAGAAGTCTTTAAAAGGCGATGATGTGTGTGTGTCATTTTAGGCAAATTCGTCAAGCGAGAATGAGGTTCTATGATAATGGTAGGTGGAGGCATCGTTGCTAATGTACGATGATGTGTATGGAGCTTCCTTGTTTCTGTAGAAGTATCTGTTAAGGTAGACGTGCTGGCACTCGACGATTTAGGAATCGAGGAATCTATCGCTGTCACAGGACCTATAAGATCGGACGATGTGCTGGTTGAAGTGAATATTGTTGCGGCCGACCAACTAGGGATGGATGAATCTATAGCTGTCATAGGGCTTGTGGTATTTGACGATATTGTTGCGACTGCATCCGCAACCAAAGCGGATAGAGGTATGAAGCTCTGCCCGCTGATGGACCTTGATAACAAGGAAGGAACCGCACGTTTGATCTTCAAGCTTCTGCCGCTTAACGGCAGTTTTACGCTCCTTTCTTGATATGATTTCTTGACATTAGGACAAGGAATCAAGGGTAGGTGAACGGAATTAACGTCAACGACCGCAGCATCGACATTGCAACCGAAATTTCCTACTATGTCTAGCTTTGGTAAAGTTTGGGGGCTAATTTCAACTAAAAAGTGTTAGTGTTATATTTACTGGAGAGATGGAGAGACTTCTTACAAGGTTTTACTTTCTCGGGCTTAGATATAGGTCTCGAACATGATGGTTTTGTGAGGCAGAGAATGGCCAACGCAAATGTAGTAGTAAAACGAAACATGGTGAAAAGATGATTGTATGAGAAAGGAGCTTAGTGTGTTGTACATCTTCAATATATAGAGCCCCATTTTGCCTCCCAGCTTCATCGTTTCACTTTGTGTTGATCAATCAGCAAGGTTGGTGAAAGATTTGAGGTAAGAGGAATGCGTTGCGCTTGATTACTGGTATACTGTGCGTACATTTCGAAAGAATGTATACTTGGCAGTATCTGTAACTCTAAAAGCCAAACTACGAAACAAAGCCACCTAGATAGATCATGATTGAGGCTTGTAAAGGGTTATTGTAGCTGGATTGCGGGTGCGAGGAAAGGGTTGCCCTCGTGTATCAAACATGTAAGGGCTGGAATGAGAGGAATGTTGGCACGAGATCCTCCGTCATGCTTTTATTTCAGCCTTTGAAAGCATGAATGGCGTAATTATTCTATCCTAGGGTATCGGTTTTCAAGCGTCGCGCCCCAGCTTTTTAGCCAGTTTCTTTTGATCTTCTGGTGACAGACGCTTGTCGTCCGTTTCTCTCAGAGCCTTCCCTATGGCCAGGGTAGTCTTAACCGACTTACTATCCACCCAAACTTTTCCATTCCTTCCTACGGCAATTTCAAATGAAACGCCTGCGTCCCCTAACTCCTCAAGTATTGTCAAACCACCTTGATCGGCTGGGCGAGACATCATCATCCGTCTTGCCATACCGAGGGAAACGTCAAAAAGCATCCCTCCTTCCAAAGGCCCCAGACCTTCCGATTTACCAGTTGATGCTGATACACATTCTAGTTCTGGATCCATATGTTTGTTGGCGAGAGTAACTCGTGCATAGACCAATGAGCCCTTTTCAAGCTGCGGTCGGGTCTTCTTCGTAGCTCCCTCGAACGAGAGCACTGGTAGACTGGCATCTGATGTGAAATCGCTAAGGTTTGCGTAATAAACGTCCCCTGCTGACTTTTTAATGGAAGCAATTACGAGATCTCCTACTGTTGGAATGTACTATGGAACATATTAGTCTCAGAAGTACAAGGAGTTATGACTTGCTCTCGTACTCTGCCAGCATTGAATTCAACCCATATCGCGTTCTTCCTCGAGTCCGTCTGTAACTGCCCTGCCACAGTTGAAGTAATTGTATTTGGAGGAATATGTCTTAACCCTGGGCCGAGCTTCAAAGGTAAACTTGGGTGAGAGGGTAATAATTCTGGAGCGATGTGATCGCCCGGAAGGACGAATGTTTCTGTTGACATTATAATGTTGTGAAGAGATGATTATGCCGACCTTGACAGTCTTATGACCATTAAATTCCTATAAGTATCGTCGTTGTCTTTGATATTCTTGAGTTTGTTGTATGTTGACTGCTTTACTTGGAGCAACTTGTATATTTCAGTCCGAGAAATAAATGTTGCAGTTTTCTCAGCCTTGCGTCTGTCAATGTGGGGGCTTGGGATGTGGCGCTAGCGAAATTCTCTAAGGTTATGCGATTTTGAAAAAGTAAAAAAGTTCTGGATTTCATTTACGTTGGACATTTACACACAAAGATATCACCACTTTGATTCTGGCTCAAAGTCTTCCCTTAGCTTAATATATTTCTGAATTTCTTTCGCATTCCTTCATATTTTTAAAAATGGCCGCTGAAGTCCCTGCATCAAACGGCACTGCTGGAGAGAGAAATGCCATTGGTATCTCTTTCGGAAACTCCAACAGCTCAATTGCCTACACCACCGTTGAGGATAAAGCTGAAGTTATTGCCAATGAAGATGGTGGTAAGTATTTATGCCAGAAGAATAGACGAACCACATAGAGGGGGGCAGATTGATTGACTTCGACTGTAGATCGTCAAATTCCTTCCATTTTGTCTTATATCCACGGGGACGAATATTACGGCCAACAGGCCAAGCAACAACTCATTAGAAACAGCGGAAACACCGTTGCTTATTTCAGAGATTTCCTCGGACAAGAGTACGTAACGCATTATAAATGCCCTTTTGGATCCCAGCCGTGTTTTCAAAAATGCTGAAAGGTGGCTAACATTTTGCCCCGCACTACGCACAGCTTCAAATCGATAGATCCTACACACTGCCATGCTTCAGCACATCCTTTGGACCACGAGGGCACCATCGCATTCAAGATTCAAGATAAAGAGGAAGGCGAGCCGTCGATTGTCTCCGTTTCCGAAGTAACAACCAGAGTAATCCGTCGTCTCGCACAATCCGCATCGGACTTTTCTGGAAAGCAAATCAACTCAGCTGTTATCACAGTCCCAACAAATTTCTCAGATAGCCAGAAGGCAGCATTGTCAAAGGCTGCAAACGACGCTGGTCTTGAAGTTTTACAGCTCATCAACGAGCCCGTAGCTGCTTTATTGGCCTATGACGCAAGGCCAGAGAGCAAAGTCGCGGACAAAAATGTGATCGTCGCTGATCTTGGAGGAACTCGTTCTGATGTCGCAGTCATCGCCTCAAGAGGGGGCATGTATACCATTTTGGCAACTGCACATGATTATGAATTCGCTGGTGTTCACCTTGATAAGGTCCTGATGGACCATTTCTCCAAGGAATTTATCAAATGGAACTCAATCGATCCCCGTGAGAATGCTCGAAGTCTCGCAAAACTCAAGTTGGAAGCCGAGGCTACCAAGAAAGCACTTAGTATCGGAACAAATTCCAACTTCAGCGTTGAGAGCTTGGCAGAGGGTATCGATTTCTCTTCCACCATTAACAGACTTAGATATGAGACTATCGCACGCAAGGTCTTTGATGGATTCAACAGATTAATTGAAGGTGTTGTTAAGAAGGCTGGATTGGATGCACTGGAAATTGACGAGGTCATTCTTTCTGGTGGCACATCGCACACCCCAAAAATCGCATCCAACGTCCAATATACATACCCCAACGCCACAGTTCTCGCCCCATCCACTAGCCCCACTGCCATCAACCCATCTGAATTGCAAGCCCGTGGAGCTGCCCTTCAAGCATCTCTCATTCAAGAATTTGATGCCCAGGATATTGAGCAATCTACCCATGCTGCCGTCACCACCGTTCAACATATCACCAATGCCATTGGTGTCCTTTCCATCTCTGGCGAGAGTGATAAGGGTGTCTTTACACCAATTGTTACTGCCGAAACTGCTCTCCCAGCTCGCCGAACCGTCGAGATTGCCGCTCCTAAGGATGGTGGTGATGTTCTAGTCAAAATTGTTGAGGGAGGATCGCACATCAAGGTCACCAAACCAGAGCCCAAACCTAAATCTAACGGAGCCAAGGTAGAGGACGCAAATTCTGATGATTCAGAGGAGGATGATAGCGAAGAGGAAGAAGAGGAGCAACGTGAGAGAATCTGGAAGGTCGGAAATGTCCTTGCCGAGGCCGCAATCAAGGGTGTCAATAAGGGTAGCAAGGTCGAAGTCATGATCAACATTAGCAAGGATTTGTCAGTCACCGTCACTGCACGGGAAGTTGGACAGAAAGGAGGTGTTAAAGGAGTCCTCCCAGCTCCTTCAAGCTAATTTTTCGAAAAGTTATTTATGATGCTAAGATATTACATAGATCGTTTATAAGGACTATAGAAGTACGCGAACCGCAGGTTTGTGCAACCGGTAGATAAAACTCAAATAAGAAAATTTATCAATCTTATGCCACGAGTGGGCGTATGCAACTTCGAGGATGGTGCTCAAGACCTTTTGGACTCTAACTTGAAAACATTAAACATGTGCATGGAATGAATGGATTCAGCTGTATTATACTTCAGATTTGATGACTTGAGATATTGGCCTTTTAAGTGGCCGGAACATAACCAGCGCAGATCTCTCGTGGCTGAAGAAGAAAGTCGAGCAAAAGCCCCAATAAATACCACAACTCTGAAAGCCTGTCTCGAGAAGTATTGCCACGTCTATAATTATTCTTCTGCCGTTATTTTGACCGGAAATAAGCATAAAGCACAGTCGGTTCTCTGTTGGGCATGCTTGGGACATATCGTAGCGGGTGAACGATTGAGTAGTCCGTGAGCCAAAAAAAAAAAGCTCGGTATCGCCGATTTCAGAGACGGAATAGTGCCAAAACGAAAGATTCGCTGGAGCATTGAGAATATTTTCAATCACTGGAACTTTGCTCAAAAGTATGAACCAGTGTGGTCGTCATACTCATTGTTTCGAATGCCCAATACAACTTTTGAAAAGTTCCAATATTCGCTTGAATTAGCTAGCTCCCCAACGTTTCTCTCAATACTTTCATACCCTTCCTGTAAAATCACTTGAGACAAGCTGGGAAAAGTTTGAGTGCTTATTCTACCCTGATTCCTGGGCCCTTTTAAATGAGGATCCGCGGTAAGGCCGATCTGGAACGAGAAGGAAGCAATCGATTCATACCTTGGTAGATAATACGGCTATATTGCGTGCCCTGTACTGGCTCCATTCAATACGGCTGGAATGGCGAATCGTGGCATCATGAATCATTGCATGACTACGGTAGCTGCGGTGCCTAGTGCTCGGAATGATTGCCCCTTTGTGATGAAATTACTATATAAACTAACATAGTTGCGGACTCGAACTTCTTACCTTAACTTCTCGTCATCAGGAAATCTTATACAATACCTAAAATTCTAAATTTGTCAATAAATTGTCGGTAAAACGCACAAGATGGGTCAATCACCTTCAAAGATTTGAACTCATGTCAGGGGAAAATCAACTGTATCAGAATGTCTCGCCAGAATCCTTTGTGGAAACCGATTTGCAGTAGATGAATTCTCTCAGCAAGAAGAAGAGGAGTATTACTATCCACATGCTCTGGTCCCTCGAGGAACCGACCCAAAGGCGCATAAACTCTTGATCAGACTATTTTTCCGTCGCGCTTTGACTTTGAACAACCTAAAGCTCTTCAAACATCGACCTGCAAGTCTCGTTGGCGCTATCTACAGATATATCGAGTCCACTAGTCCAAATTTAAACGATATCCAAAAAGAAGCCATTATGAAGTGGAAAGAGATAGATATTCTCAATTCTACTAATCCATATCAGCTCTCACCAATCGAAAAGGTTCTGGAAAAATACTTTCACATATTCGATGATTTGTTCTTCAGAGGTACCTTGAAGAATCACGTCATTCTTGTAATTTCCACAACTTGTGTCGCTACCATATCTGGTTGTAAGGGCCACACATCCGAAGACTCTAATGCTGTTTTCCGAAGGGCTAAAAATGGTGAGCTGCAATGTCGCTTCAATCCCATTAGCACAATCGCTATCTACATTAACGAGAAGCTGGAGCCAATGTCAGGAAAAGTCCTGAAAGGTCTTTTTGGTGTATTGTCCATGAGATGTGCCATGCCTTTTTCCATATTTATGGCTGTGTTGGAAACTGTTGCCGCGACGGATCTTTAGACCTGGGAACTCGAGGCCATGGAATCATGTTTCAGGAAATCACATTCAATATACAAATCATGGCGGCAAGTGAGAGTGTGTTGGGCTTTAATCTCAATATGGGTAGATATATTAGCTTACTGCAGGAATTGCGCGATAAAGAGGGTTGGAAGGAGCACATGGATGTGAGTAGGTGGGGTTTCGATGAGAAGAAGTTGATCAATGATCTGGTTAAAATCAATACCTAGGGTCTGATTTGATCCTATGTGTGGTGAAAACACCCCAGGAGAAAGGCTGTGGCAATCTGGTTGCATAGATTGGATGTTTAGCATGATAAATACTCTCACATGTCCTGTATTGATTAAATTCAATATCAATTTAATAAAATATAACTATATACTTGATAATGTACTGTTAATAATTTAAGTTTTGTTTTTTTGGTATTCACAACTATATTCTATTAAAATATTTTGCGCCATAATACAGGTATTCTGGATTAAATAAATAATTATAAATTAATGAAAGATTTTTACACTTTTTTAAATAATATAGTAAAGTTTGAAAATAATTAAATGGAATTTTGATCTGGTCTTTATAATAAAATTCAAAACTAGTATCTTTTATAATTTATATAGAATTACAGGTACATACCAGGGCCCCCTTGTAAATAAAACATGTCCGTGATATAGTATTTGATATTCTTCTACTTTTCCTTGCTTTAGTGATGATTGCGGCGCTTTAAATTCAATCATTTGGTTTGGGGAGGAATTCTACGCAAATGTTTAAGCGAAACTCTGCTACAAAAATTTGAACTTCGTCTAGAGTACTTAGATGGCCGATCTATTTGCCCGTTAAATTGCGTCGACTATCATTTTTATATGAATTGAAGTATCTTTCTGTCTTTCCAGTCATTCATCTCATTGGAATTGAAGCTTTATCTCAGGACCTTTTCGTTTGGGACCACCTACAACACTGCATCCAATAATCCGAATCAGTAGATTGGCTTTAGATGTAAGCTTTCAATGTTTGAGGAATTCAAGTGTTCAAAATTATATGTAAACGTTTTTTCTATTCCCTTGTTCTTTGACTCCAAAAACGTCGCGACTTTATCCAACAACAATGGAAGCTCTTCACATTTCCTTGGAATGTTCGTCAATTCTCACAAAGGATTGCGATAACCTCTAACCTCCCAGTCTTCAAAGGAAAATTTACACACAAAGGAGCGAGTAAAGTTTGACAAGCAAGGCTTTGACTGGAAACCAATATAGTGAAGGGAAACATCTTCGCGCTCACCACCCAGCAGCTACTCACTTCTTGAAGGTTCATCCCTCGATCCATTAGGGTCCGATCAATAACATTAACTTGAAGGAAACCGCAAGACCACAACCTCCAACATATTATACTCGCATCCTACTCCATTCTTTATGGCCACCGCAATCCGTAGCCGCCGAGGGACTGTCACTCGATTGAGGCAACCCAGCCAGAGTCCAACTGACTCTGATGAAGATGTGCACACAGCTCCACTTACGCCACCCGTTTCTCCTCAATATCCTTCTGGCCGGTATCCTGGACAATCGAATCTAAAACTTCAACTCCAAAATTTTATATCTTCAAGACTCGGTCTCTTCATTTTAGGCTCAATTTTGACGTATGTTGCCTTATTTTGCCGAGGCGAGAGTGTCCTCAGAGACACCGGAGACATTTCAGGAATTGATCCAAAGACTACGTCTACAATTCCGCTGTTGTACAAGGATGTCATATACAATTCAACCAAAAGGGAACAGCATACACTCAAAGAACACTTAGACACATTCCCGGGCGACACGCTCTCGGTAGCCCGGCGTTTTGCTAAGGCGCTGCCAGACTATCACCAAGCACGCAAATTCTCAGCTCTGCTTGAGGATTTACAAATTACTACGGACGAAATATATCATGACTACATGCATTATTATGATAGTATCCGTCGGCATGCGGAGGACGCAATGATACTAACAAACGCTTTAGTCGAGGATTCAGAGGGAGTTGGTCGATATCAGAATATTTCAGATACTATAATTAGGCCAACCCATAATTTCAGGTATTTGGAAGAACAAAGATCGTATTGGTGTTACTTTTCGACCTGCGGATTTCGAGCCATGGGAATCAAAGCCAAGTACCCCGCATATTTGAAAGCACTACGAGAAGGATTGAACCAAGACGAACAAAATTTGCACAATCACGACTTTAAAGGGTTGATTGAAGTTTTGAGGACAAGTGTAAGAGTGATGAGTTTACTCGAAGAGGCCAAACTTAAAAGCGAAGTGCTCCAAACTGCAGTAGAGGATGGTATAGGTACATTGTACTTGGAGGAAATTTCAACGTTAGAACATGGCACCAATCAAAGCGATGAAATAATTGGCTACATGCAAAATTGGCTTAAGAATGATTTCGAACCAGGTCGAATGTTGCGTGAAAAGGAAATGCCCATGTCGATTCACAAATCGCAGCTGGCTTTAAGAGATATTGATAGAAAGATTAGAGAAGTTATTAATATCTTATTGCACATGGAGAATTCCCCGAATGATCATTGGCATGTAAACTGTCATACCGACGCAATGGCACACGCCCTCCAAAATATTTCCTCTTATTACAACTTCAATCATCCAGCTCATCCCATGTTAGTGTGGGAGACGTATCGCAGTATCTGGAGACGCGCAAGTACGAACCCATTGGTAGACCCGGAAACATGCAACATGCAACATGCAGCAGTCTTGGAATACACAGGGATAAATTGAGCTTACATTTGGTTAGCTGGGGAAGCCATGGGGTTGGCAAGTATCAAGAGATTAAAATCGGTTGGAATAAGATGGATCTGGACTCCTTCTTACATCTTTGCCAACTTTGAAACTACTGGTGATGTTTATATTGACTTGATATGGTTCTAGACCGAAATGGGCGCAGATTATCCAATTCAAATGCTCCATATTTTGGAAAGGGCTCACGCCAGTCACGGGTGGTACGTAGAGAAAGCCTGGGCTTGAAAAAAAAAAAAAAAACTCCGTGGACTAGACATGTTTCGGCTCCTTAAGGGCTCCGAGCTCGGTTTCCATTTAATGTCAAAGTTTTTCTTTACTGAATTCTTAAATATGCATTTTCAAGGTTCGTATGTATAACAAAATTTGAAAAAATATAGCCTTACTTATGTCTTTTTCCAATCACAATCTCATTCTATTTAACGAACCAGGCACGAGCACCTTTTATCGAACAAATATGACAAATCCAAGTGTCTTAGACCTTACTTTAGCCACAGATTCAGTATCTCCCTATATCACTGATTGGCAAGTCCTCCCTGATCTTGGATCAGATCACTTAAGCATTCTCTTTGAAGTAAAGGGCACTTCATCCCGTACAACGAACATAGCTCAGCCAGCAAGATTCAACACAAAACTTGCGGATTGGGAAAAATTCGCGAATACCCTCAAATCGAAAATATCGATATCAACCACCTTAAATTCGAGTGAATACCTTAATATCGCTACCTCAGAATCCAACTCTCTTGATTCCCTTCTCGACAGGAGCCAATACATACAAGTATTGGATGATGCTGCAAAAGAATTCACCCGAATAATCACTTATTCGGCTGAAACCAGTATACCGAGAATCAAGTCCACAAAAAGAGCTAAACCCTGGTGGTCTCCAGAGCTGAAAGCCCTTCGAAAACGACTCTATAATGCATATGAGAACGCCAAGCGTTACCCGGAAGACGATATGTTCAAGAAAATCTACCAGTCAGCCAGGAATCATTACTTCCAAGCTATTAAAACAGCAAAGAAAAACCATTGGAATGAGTTCCTTGAAAAAGAGGATACCCAATCCATATTCAAGGCAATGTCATACACAAAAGACATGCAAACCGAACGAATCCCGAATATTCGATCTAATCCCTCCAAACTAGAAAATTCTTTCGAGGGAAAATGCTCTGCATTTAGATCGACCCTATTTCCTCCTCCTCCATTCACCCCACCGCCCAATTGGGAAAGCTATAAACAATCTAAGAAATGGGAATGGCCTGATCTTACAGAGAGCGAACTCCTAAACGCGTGCTCTGCAAAAATCAAAGGAAAGACCCCTGGCCCCGATGGGATTACTCAAGATATCATTATTCAAGCGTACAAAGCAATACCAAAAGCATTCTTCACCCTCTTCAGTCATCTTATCAACCTCGGTTACCATCCTTCTTGCTGGAAACAAGCCACTGGAGCAATACTCAAGAAACCTTCAAAACCAGACTACTCGGCCCCAAAAGCTTATAGAGTTATCGCCCTACTAAATTGCCTTGGCAAGATAAGTGAAAGAATTCTGGCTCAAAGGCTTAGCTACCTAGCGGAGACTACGCAACTACTTCATTACTCTCAAATGGGTGGAAGACAAAAGAAATCAGCCATCGATACAGCAATCTTACTTACTACCGAAATCGAAAGAAATTCAAGATCCAAGAAGAAAACCTCAACTCTCTTCCTGGATGTTAAAGGCGCCTTTGATCATGTATCTATGAACAAATTATTAGATATCTGCAAAAATCTAAACCTCCCAACCAGCCTAATCGCCTGGACCTCATCTTTTTTGAAGGAAAGGCTACTCAAGCTCTCATTCGATGGCCAAACTGAAACCTTCAAACCGATCAATACCGGGATCCCCCAAGGCAGCCCTATTTCGCCAATCCTCTTCTTAATTTATATTCGAGATCTATTCTCAGCAAATTCGATCAAATATCTCTCATATATAGATGATATAGCTTTAACAACATTTTCAACATCCTGGAAAAAGAACATCATCTCCCTCGAAAGAGCAACTAAACAGATATATGCTCTGGGCAAAGAAAATGCTATTCAATTTGATCTAGCGAAGACGGAACTAATACACTTCTCTACATCCAAAGATACGAAGACAGCCTCAATCAAGCTTCCGAACGAGGAGATAATTCAGCCCTCAACATTAGTCAGATGGCTAGGCATATGGTTCGACCCTGGCCTCAGTTTCAAACAACATGTCACAATCCGAGCTACCCAGGCTAAAACCTCATTCTACCGAATGGCTAGACTTGCTAATTCCGAAAAAGGCCTTAGTCCCAAGGCAATGAGACAGCTCTATATGGAATGCATCACCAGCATAGCTGACTACGGTTCAATTTTATGGTGGAAAGGGCAAAACCAATTCAAGAAAATCCTTCAATCCTTGCAAAACCTCGCCCTTCGAAAAATCCTAGGAGTATTCAAAACCTCACCAATAAACCAATGGAAATAGAAGCCGCATTGTGCCCTTCAGAAGTAAGGCTAAATGCTGGAATCAAACAATACGCATTTAGATTATTGAAAATCTCGCCTTCTCATCCTGTCAATTTAGTAGCTACAAAGCTGGCTACAGAAAAGGATAATCAAGATGTAGTTGCAACCCCTCGAAGAAAGCAATTAAAACCTACTCAACTCGAAAAGATCAAAAATTCAATTCAGAAAGACTTCGATCCTCTCACTTTGGAAGGAATCCATCATTTCTACTTTCCTCCTTGGAAGAAAGAAGTTCCATATAGAGTCAACATCAGCAAATTAGGAAAAGAAGAAGCTGCGATGATCCACAATCTGGCTTTCAAATATAGGTGCAAAAATACCATTACAATATACACCGATGCCTCATCCACTCTAGAGGGAATAGGGGTTGGGATCGGGATAGCGGTCATCTTACCAAATGGCCGAATTTCACATCAAGAGACTATCAATATAGGCGTGAATCAGCTTGTCTATAATGGTGAGCTCCTAGGAGTTACTAAAGCGATCGAATACGCAAATTCAATAGCCCAACCAGGAAACAAGTTCAAGATATACTCAGATAATCAAGCAGGATTATTCCGGTTGAAAACCCCCTCCGATTTACCTGGTCAATCATGCCAAATCAAAGCTATAAAAGCTGCGGAAGCTATTCAAAATAAAGGAGCCGAAATCTCTCTCAATTGGATCCCCGGACATACATCTGTACAGGAAAATGAGCTAGCTGATGCTCTTGCAAAAGAGGCGACCAAAATACCATCCTCATCTCACGAAACCAGTTATGCCTTTATTGGAATGGATATAAAAAGAATGAAATCGGAGAACTGGATAGCCATCCTTAACACTAACAATTTTCATCAACCATCGTCAACATATTCAAGAAACTACCCCTGGAAGATCAGCTCAAAAATCAGAGTTCCAGGCAACATCAAAAGAAGCACAATCTGTGCTCTGTTCCAACTCAAAATTGGACACGGATACTTCAAATCTTATTTGAAACGATTCGGAATCTCCTCTAATGACAGGTGTAGATGTGGGGGAAAGGAATCTCCTGATCATCTTCTGCTCAATTGTCCTATATATAAAATGGCAAGGAAAACCCTCAATAAGGATAACCCCACAGTCCGACCTACCATGAAATATCTGCTTCATACTAAAGCAGGAATCATCAAGACCCTCGAATTTATCGAGGCGACGAGAATAGCCACCAGATCATGGCATCTCAATAGAATGCATGAAGAAGAAGAGGAAGAAGGCGGAGAAGAAGGGGGTGGACCGGAAGATTGTGATTGAATTGATCAATTCTGGTCAATTTGGGCAATCACCCCAATGTCAAATTTCATTACATTTCATTACATTTCATTTGTTATTCCTCTTATTTGAATACGAGAGTATCTGTAAGGCGGGCTTGGTTCCCTAGTATTAGTTTTCACTTCCCCCATTCAAACATTAGAAGATTGAGGCTCTCAATCTCCCCAACCTGTATTAGCTACGGTCGAATAAGGCCAGCTACCCTCCATTTATTATTGTTAGAAGCCTACAAAGCTCCTAGCCGTCTTAGATAGTCATAGACTCAGTGTAGACGTTAATTTAATCAATCAATCAATGCTCTCACAAATTGCAGACAAATCCGGTTACCGGAGACTTTAGTTCCGGAATAATGTGGGGCTAAATCTCGGTTGACCCCTTTTACTTGAACATCTATCTGTTTGCTGAATGTTGCTACAAAGAATCACCTCGATGACGTAATATTAAGTTAGTAGTATTAAGCTTCTGCTGTACAAATAATTTACATATAGCTAGTACTATCAACTAATGTACCCAGCGTACTCATCTCCGAGAAATACAAATAACTTACCGGCGCGCGATGACGGCCGTGCGAATCAGCCTAGGCTGTAGCAAACAATGGGAACAATGGGCACAATGTATAAACGCGTACTGTAGCTACAGTATAGGGGGGACATCTGTTTCACGCGTATACGGTGAAGTACAGCCAACAATGTTTCTTGATGAGTACTAGAATAATACAAAGCCCCATTCATGACCCTAGTTCCAGAAAGTTTTGTCACAAAGTTTTTCAGATCCATTAAAAGTCTGTAAGGAAACTAGAATAAATTGTCAACAACTATTCGACAATACATTTTGTAGCTCACACAACATTGAAATAGGAGAAAATGTCTAGTCCACAAAGGTTTCTCCAAATCATGAAGGAGGCGGGTCTAATTGTTCCCGAGGACTCGAATAGAAAAGCAAAATCTGCACCAACAGAACAGCAACTGCAGTATCCCATGTAAGAACCCGACGATATTCTATTTTTCCATGCGACTCCACCAAATAGGCTTTGGGAGGACATCTATCAGCCCCAAGGGACTCAGCATCACCCTGAGAATAACATCCATAATGAAATTGAAATCGAGACTGAAAAAAAATTAAATGGTACAATATTTCAGTTGGGCCAGCACCACGCAGACACATCTGACACTGTGCCAGACGACGGAAATGACATTGCAAGAAATAGAAGTAGCAGCTTCGAGTCATCGGCTACAATCAACACCCCAGCACAATGGAACACTTACCCAGAAGACCCTCATAACTTTCCCCGGAGCCCTGATGGTGGAAAACAAATGTATTCCGACGAACAATTGGAGGTACACCATAGCTATGTTGAGTTTGCAAACACAAGAGGAGGTCAAGTTACATCGAACAACACTTCTTACGATGCCAATCATCGCACAGGTCAGTGCGAAGGAAGAATGCAAACTGTTGAGATGTCCAACCGACAAATTTCTCGCAGTCCTGACCTATCATTTCCCCTAGGTGCATTAGCCGAAGATAATCCCGGCGAAATTCCCACGATGACCCAAGAGGAATATGAAAATATCAATAAGGTCATCAATGAGTCATTCGACAAATCGAGCAGATCAGCACTTGAGTTTACCGAGGCAGATCGAGCGTTGCTAGATGCCATAGAGACAGAAAATTTGGAATCAAGCCTAAAGAGTTGTACATACCAACCACGTTTGTGCGGGGATTTTTTTCAGGGCGCTTTAGCCCCCACTGCCCAAGGCCCCAAAGCTCAGAACAACAATTATTTGCAGGAGACTAGTACCGTATTCCACCCATTACAACATGTTAAGGGACTTCCAGCTCTTCCGGAGGATGAACCCGTTCCTAGTCATCACTCACCAACAAAGAATGTAAAATTGTCATATCCACTTGCAGAAATGGTGAGATCGACTACGATGCAACTCCAGACAGTTAACAATCATCCAACTCACTACCAGGAAGGCTGCTTGTCTCCAATGTGCGCTGATCAACAATCGCCCATGAATCATAACGGCCAAATCACTGGTCATTACCAACCATTCACACCGTTATCAAGCCCTGGAAACCACCGCCCAGCGCCTGAAGCTAGCTTTCAGCACCTATCAGCTTCCCTCGAGGTAACCGGCGCGGCTCAAAACACATTTTAGCATGGCCCATTATACCACAAACCAGAGAGCGGTGGATATAATGGAGCTGTAACCTTCCATTCCAGTGACATTGGGGGATATCCTACACCACCATATGGTAGCTACACACCTGCTGAATCGCCACATCCCGACCCCGTCATGGCAAATTACGCTGAGAACAACTCTGGAGCTGGGGAGAAATGCAACAGACATACTACCACCCGATGAATGCAGAGAAGAGTGTCGTCCATAATACCGAAAGTGCGATACAGGGCAGAAATGGAGAGAAAGACCAAAACGGTGAAAACTTTCGGAAATTAAAGAAACGACCCGATTGGGCAACACGGCCTGACGCAGTTAGACCTAGGGTGTCCATGACGGAGGAGGAATATCAATGGCTACGACCTGGAAAACCAGCACGAGACATCTTCGAAACTGCCAGAAGAAATGCTGATAAAAAGAGAATGAGAGAAGAGGCAATTGCAGATGTCATGGAGAGGGTAGGCAAGCCTAGGCCCAAACCTAAAAAGCCGATGCCTATCAAGGGAGGTGTGCACATCGAAGAGTGGGAGAAAGAGAAACTTAACGAGTAAGTTCCCATTATTATATCTTGCAGAGGTAATTAGTCGGCATTTACTAACTGTTGTGCTTTAGATACCGCAAGAGCCGAGGTATGTCGGGTCGGTCGCTATTCATGGCGAAACCTCAGACTCATGGAAAGCGAAAAACACGTGAATTAGCAGAGCTAGTTTCACAGTAGGAGCTAAAGAAATAGAGGCTGCTAGAGAATGGATATCATGGTTTCGGGAAGATAAACGGTATGAACGAGGACATATCTGACGGCGAATCAAGAAATGAGATGGGTACAATGTCTGGTTATCCGTCGACGAAGAAAGGCAGGGGTATTGTGAGAGAGCCAGTACCTGCATTACATACTCAACGTAGTTATATTAAGTATGTGTCAATTTCGAGTGGTCAATCGGGACAAATTCCTGGAGATGAAGGCAGTACAAGCCGTGCCCTATTCTCACCAAATGTATGGCTAGCTTAAAACAGCATGGGTCCTTAGCTTCAATCTCCTCAACGACCACAAATGTCTGGACCGACCGTTAGCTCACGGAACAGACTTGATCCTTCGAATCTATTGGTGGAAAATGGTGTTAGTGGAACCTCATCAGGGTTGGCCACTGAAGATGGACAAGTCTCCTGGTTCCTCGATTCCACAGACCTCTTAAACGAACACCAAGGGAATCTACAGGATTTCGACAATAGGATTAATCCGAGACTACTATCTCTGGCTCAATTCCCACACCTAGAGAAATAGGCACACCAAATAGAGGTCATGGCGGCGACGAGTACTCCGACTTGAAGGAAATTCCGGTTAGGGGGAGAAGAGAGTAAAAGAGCGCGAGTCCGCAAACAATGGCTGTATTGAGGGAGTGAATCTTTGACTAGATGTTTATCAGAAGTTTGGAGGATGGATATTCGCACTTTTGAATTGTATGGGGAATTTCGCTTGATTATACCAGGGAACGGCATGGCGTTTTTGTTCTTTTATATCATGGTATGAAGTATTTACGAGAGGGAAGGGACACCCAAGCAGCATGGAGTTTGTAGCATCGCATTATATTGATATCAATACTCTTGTGTCTTTAGTACACTGGCAAATTAAATGACCTCATGACTGATATTGACTCCATATTTCCAACATGTGTATAATAATCTTTGGAAAATTAGGTAAAGGGCCCCACTTCGAGCCTTTGCGATTTTGGTAGCTACTTTCGAATAATAGATGATACTTTACATCCATCTTCGATTCACCATCTAATTAATCTTACTGTAGGCAAACCTTGAGTGTAGAAAATACTCTGTTATATCAGTTCACAATCCTTTGGCTACCATGAAACAATTTTGGGAGACTTTCAGGTTGTTTCTGTACCCTCTGAGCTGATCGCTACTCAAATGACTTTCAACGAAACATACAAGCATTGCCAGCGACTTGGCAGCGCGTTTGCTATGTTAAGAGCACAAGTTTCCCCAGTTCCAAGAGCACAGACTACTCCGTTCATGTGTCCTCCCAGGCTGTTTTGTAGGCGCTTATCATGCGTAACTACTACGACCGTGATATTAAAGAGATTAAGGCTCTCTCAGGCTGACTAGCCGAAAACAATGTCGTGGAAGAATTTTCGATGGCTCCGCAGACTTGTCTTTAATGAGGTCGAATGTGATGACTTGCATGAGTTCGAGTGGAAAAATCATGAAATATCTCATATGTTGGTGGTTATGAAACAGCAAGCAGTTTGACTCATGTGCCAGTGGTGATTTGTTTCCTTCGCCCAAAATATGCCACGACATAATTATAAAGCACCCAAATTGGTATCAGCACTGTAGCAGGAGAGATGCGAGGCTAGTTCATCAGCAACATCCGACGAACACACAACCCCACTCTAAATGTCGACAACCCGGTGCTCGAATTCATTTTGAAACCTAACTTTCATTGATCCAACGATCGCACCCGTACCTTCCTCCTTATTTTCCCGTCTCTGACCTGTTGTTCTCAAACGACGCTTAACCGCCACTGTGATTTTAAAGCCTCAAAACTGTAGGTATGACTGTCATCCCCTTTGCTCAGACTTGCTGGTATTTGTGTGCCTTAGAAAGACTCCTCTCTTCCACCAATTTATACGTTGGTTCTTTTTCGTTCCCCTTGAAGTTTCTTAGATGAACCGAGGGCTTCCATCGTCGCTTTGTGCCAGCTATCATTAATAGGTGCGTTTGTGTAGCGATGGTGATGGAAGCTGCAAATTCTTCAAAAATGCACTATTGCGACGTTCAATCCGAATAGTTCTCAGAAGAGCACACGATACAAGCGCGCTTTCATTAGATGCTCGTGAAGCTAAAGAGGACATGGATTCTTCCCCGTCTCGCAAATATTTTCGAAAGCTCTGACTTCTCATTGAGGTTGAGAATTTGTGGTTGCTGATAAGATAGGTTAAGCCACCAGCTCTCGCCTGTGCTTAGTCATCACAACCTCCCTCAAACGGCGGACAAACGGCCTTCTCTTCTAATGTTAATGATATATTCGGAGGTTTCGTTCAAACTAATCCAAGTGTGGCTTGAAGCTCTGTGACCTTTGGATTAAAAGTTGGTTGGAGGCTCTAGCGACCACCGCTAAGTGCAAATGTATTTGCTATTTTCTTGATCTTGCTGTTTCCCATTGTCTAATGCCTTTTGTCTTTGACTCTTTTCTAGGAGTGTTGTAGGTTACTTATAGTCGACAACAATGTCCTATGCAGTCTTGTTGAATAATGGTCTGCTCCTTCTAATATCCAGTTTGTTGTTTTAGTTGTGTTGCGACCTATTGTTTGGCATTTTTAGTCAGTAAGATTTCTTTACCATCTCTTGACGGGCCTATTGATGACCATAAATGCCTCTGTATGAAAAGTCAATGTCTTGGTCTTTTTAATGGGCAGAACATTATACCGGGGCATGATTGTCCTTTGAGAGTGTCTTAAATACGGCAAGTTGGCCAAAATAGGCTATGAGTGTAAACAGCCGGCCTCAAAACATACCATTAGAGAGCCAACTGTGATTTTTTATATCCACAATGGTTAATATTGAGAGATCTCTCAAGGCTAAACCTACAGGTGGATCGGAAAAGCTTTTCGCTATTTCGATAATATTGGGCATAATTCTTTCAAAGTATGGGTTACCAAGCTCCTTGAAAGACGTTATTAGGCCCGTTTATGTTATCCTCGCCTTCTTTTTATTGAATGGCAAAGAGCCTGCTCCGAGTATGTAGAGGCAAGCAAGCAATTGAATCTTCTTTAATCCAAAGTGCCCCGAAACTTTCTAAATTAGAATGCTGTTGCTATTTATCTCGGTTGGAAAAATTAATATAAATACGGCTTACCTCACTAAAAATTAAGGTATGGACTTGGAAAATAAGAAGATTAGCGGGTTGTGAAAGATGTTCGTTAAAAGGCTGATACCTAGTCTAAATCGTATCAAAAGCCTGCGAATGAGCCATACCGTCTATACAAAAGTATTGGAGACAATCATCGCCAGAACAATCATCACATCTTAAATATATAGACGTTTTATAAGACCATGTTCCTCAATTCAAACAAATGTGCTCCTAAGGGATAATAAATACGAGGACATTGACTCGAATTGGGATGCAAGACTCCAGTAAGAGACCATAGAAACCTCATAGAAAGTTAAAGAACATGAATCAGAGAGCCTTCTAGGATACAAAACTATGGCGGAAAAAGTTAGGCACACCTCTTTTGCAGCGATTGTAAGCGGATTAGGCCTAAGACCGGGGCAGTCACCACCTATTTCAGGTCTTTTTCAATATCAATGATGTCATTACTGAAAGCATGCGATATATTTTGAAGTCGATGATGCTTTCTCTAGCAATGAGCAGCATCTTGCCCGCCATACAAGGATGAAAGTGCGGGGAAACACCAGTGATTACCCACGTAATAAATACCCGCTTCCAGTTCCCTGGCCGTCGGCAAAATGAAGCATCTGGATCCTTTTATACGATTTGATATTAACCAGCTTATGAAGATTGCACGATCTTACATACGATGCCAGCTTCCTAATCTGTGTAGTCATTAGCACATTTAGCGGCAATAACCTACTGCGCTTGATTAAACTTGCAGGGTATGTACATATGCTTTTCGGCACCGATTGAAGACGCTAATTTCGTTTCAGGAATCGGAAAGTAAGATGCGGAGGACATTTGTACCCGTTGCTTTCAGTGTAACAGGATATATTTCCTTTGATCTGGCTCCTGTTACCCCTCTCTGTCCCCGCTTATAATTTATTAAGAATTCTTTTATTCTGATTATCCTTTCTACCTATACTTCCGATTGCCTTTTCGACCTTCTAGACGTTATGAGTATCGAAAATGAAAACTATGATAGAAAAACTCTCGATCAAGTCGAGACAGGAGACTGCATTATTGGAAGCGGGATAGACATTCGGCATAGAGAAAAACCAAAGCTAGAGGTATGATCAGGTCTATCGGCTGAACTACAAATGTCGTTGAATTCTAAAATTTACTGTTTCCTGTAGAGATACCTTGGGTTTCTTCCAATGGTCGCATTCTCAGCCGTACTGCAATGCTCATGGGAATCAATAGGCGGAAGTCTCTTTGCTGGGCTTTACAATGGCGGGCCTGTCGCTCTTGTGTACGGCTTGATGCTATCTATTATTGGGAATATTTCCATAGCTGCTTCGTTTGCAGAGCTAGGTTCAATGTGCTTGGAACTTGATTTGCTCATCTACAACTGTGCTGACTCATTTAGCACCCCAGTCGCTGGAGCACAGTATCATTGGACTTTTGATCTGGCACCTGTAGCTCCACGAATGCTATCTTTGTTACAAGGTGAGTACGAATTCATCTTGTACTGAATTTCATGATACGATGCTAATCATACTCAGGCTGGTTAACGGTAGAACTAAATCCCTAATTTCCCATTTCATGTTAACTATCTGACAAAATTTATAGATATTTGCATGGATTGCTACTTGCGCAACGGCTCCATTCCTGGTGGGAACCGAAATTCAAGGGCTTATTATCTTGAATAATGATGACTATGTACCAGAACGTTGGCATGGGACGCTTCTCTTCTGGGCTATCATGGTCATTCCTTTCATCACTAACATATATGCGCGGCGATTACTGGAGCCTCTTGAAGTAACCGGCGGTGTTTTACATTTGGCTTTTTATCCCATAGTTTTAACGACAATAATATGCCTTGCAGAAGGTAATACATCTGAATTTGTTTGGACTAAGTTTGTGACAGAGTTTAGTGGATGGGATAATAAAGTTATTGCGTGGTCAATCGGTCAGCTCAGTGTTGTGTATCCTTTAGGAGGTATGTAAGATCTCACTAAAATATTATCAGGCAGTGCCTAGCTAATAATCTTGACGAAAGGATATGACGGTGTTCTTCACATGTCCGAAGAGGCCAGACGAGCATCTGGAAATGTTCCACTTGCTATGGTTCTTGGAACCTTCATCAATGGTATCCTTGCACTTGGTTTCGTTATTGCCGTCCTTTATAGCATGGGACCTCTCGAGAACGCAGTGGAATCACCTACCGGCTATCCTATCATTGAGATATATTATCAAGCTACGAAATCAAAGCAGGGATAAATGCGCTGATGAGTACCGGTATCATTGTCGGGATTTTTGCACTTTTCAGTATTTTAGCAAGCATGACAGGTTAATTTGGGCATTTGCTAGGGACAACGGGCTACCATTCTCCCAATTTTTCGCAAAGGTACATTTTTTCGCGCAGAAACACTAGTTCCCAGTGCCCGAGGACATAATTAATATACGCCGTCGGCTAACATTGAATATTCACTCAGATATCGCCGACCCACAAAATTCCGCTCCGAGCTCTATGCCTCGCTACAAAAATCGTTTTACTTTTGTCTCTCATCAATATTGCCTCTACCACCGCTTTCAACGCGATTCTATCTCTTTCTACCCTCGCAACATATATATCTTACATCTCACCCGTAACCTTACTTGTCATCCGCCGATTCACCTGCAAATTCACTTCGCGCCCCTTCAAAACCGTACCACCATTTAATCTTGGAAAATATGGGTTGTGGATCAATCTATGGGCCATGATTTATGGAACTTATATCATAATCTGGCTGCCCTTCCCGAGTACATTGCCTGTCACTGCAAGTAATATGAACTATGCGGGGCCAATCGTAGCAATTTTAATTGCTGCTGCAGTGATAGACTGGATGGTTAGAGGAAGAAAAAAGTATTGGGGTCCCACTGTTAAGGTTGGAGAAGGAGACTGGAATGGAGGTGAGACTGGATACAGTGATGAAGGAGGGGTAAGAAACAGAGTTTGTAGTGCTCCGGAGAGTGTTGCAGTTATCAGGGAGAGGAGGATATAGGATTTTCAAGGCAAAATTAAAGGCTTTAGTGTTGACTTGAAGCTCTGGATTACCGAGATGGTGTTATTTTTTGAGAATGGGGATTTTAGATTCAACGACACAAAGATTTTAAAGTATAAAAGTATTGAGATATATTTATTTTGCGCCGGCTGCGAGTAATAGCTATTTGGCTTTTTGATACATTATAAACAATAAACTAATTATACAAAAGATGACAGAAAACAACTAGTTTTACTATTATTCGGGAACTTTCGATCTTTATGAGTATAGAAAAATCCGTCACCACTCTCATGTATACACATATATGACTTCAAATAATTACTAATTATATTCACAAGAAATCGAAATTTAAGTCATACCAGTCACCGTCGAAGCACATTCGAATCATCAGGAAGTCAATGACTTCTCGCTTAGAGCTCATTGCTCTGCTCAAAAGAGTAGAGTTCTGCAACACTCTTCCTTTCTGCCAAATACTTCCTCTTCATATCCGCAAATATCAAGAACTACGACTTTAACATTCACGCAACAAATTCTATGTATCCAAAACATAGCTTGAGTAATACTCAGATCTGTTACGACATTAACGACTCCAATTTCCGTTTATAATCATTAGACTAAGAATTTTATTTACAAGTAACTCACTCCTCAGTCCACAAGATGCGTTTCCAACATTTCACATCTATCGTCGCTTTAATCTGCGCCCTTCCCCTCTCATTTTCCTCCGTCATCGATCGATCCCAATTTCGCAAGACACCTCTCAGTCCAGTGCACTTCAGTCACGAGACAAATATACTAGAAGTTTTAGGGCACAACTAGGAAAGTCCTCTTACTGTAATCACAAGACACAGATAAGGGGCAATTGCGTAGTCGGATATCTACTCGATATCACTCCCAAGACAAGAGACAGGAACAAGACCCCTATCGAGATAGGAACATTTGTACCCCCATGCCATGGAGATACGCTCACACTCAACCACGCGGACGATAAGACAAAATATCATGCCCTTGACGAGAAATTCGACCTCAGCACTAAGGGCGCGAAGTCAAGCTATCCGAAGGTCGAAAATTTAACTCTAAGCGTCGAAGCTTATGGCGAACTGAAGGGACCAGTACATGCCCCTGTTATCAAGATTGGAGATGAAGAGTTGTTTGTTACAAGTATAACAGAATTGCCGGACGACTTAGAGAAGCAAAAAAAGGGTGGGGGTATGATCATGTGGGCGGCTACTTATCCTTGTAATAACGTCTAGATGTCTATTACTATTCGGAAGACTTGAGCAAAATGCGGTGCGCTGCGAATGGTTATTGATGAAATTGGAACTGGATACTGGTGCTGGTCTAAGGTATCCACGAAAGTTATTGAGAAAATATGAGTATATTTAGTTGGGGGACGGTTAAGGACAATAAGAACTTCGTTGCTTTACATAATCTGAATCTCTTTGTATATGAATTTCTTTCAATATGCTAGTGACTATGACGCTTGAATCGAAAGGGAAACAAAAATCGGCATATTTGTGAGTCTAAGAATGACTCGTTACTAGTTTGACCATCATTTTCCAAAAGTGGCTCCAAATCTTGCAATAAATTCAATAATATTCACCATTTAGCTTTCTATAATAGTCTTAAACAAATACAGATAATAGTTCACACGTATGGATAACTGCGATATGAAGAAAGGTATTTTTTCGGTACCAAAGATATTTTTAAATCAATGTTCAAGACCCTGCTGAGCAAAGTCTTTACATGTACGTACATGCCCTGTGTAACAAGATTGTACCACCATAGTACATCTAGAGGTGAACAATGCGCACGAAGTTTTTGGTAGCATTCATAACGCTGGTAAGTGGAGTAACTGCATTGGAATGTGAGGGTGTCCAGATAAATTGGAGTTGAGGACATAACAGCAAAGCCACAAAAGAAACGCGTGGAATAGTATTTCAGTAGAATTGGATGGAAAGAAACAAGATGTACTTGAACTTGTGATTTGTGATTTGTGAGATAAGTCTCTTTGTCTGCCAGGTTTGATGAGGGGCGATGCAAATTGTGATAATTAAGCAGGATTAGGATTTTGTTACGAGTGTTTTTGGATTCCACGTCGCTAAATGAAACACCTCTGCAACTAAGAGTATCAACAGATAAAATACCCTAGTCAAGAATTACCAACATAATTCTACTCGGCATCACCACTCTCCAGAATATATACCCTTGCTATCGGCCTATGACTCGGAAATCAAAATCCAACTGAACAGCCGCTGCCTGGGTGTCAACAAGCCCTCCATCACCAGGGCGAGATCATTTTGATTGCAGTTGCCAGGTTAGAGGCGCAAGTGCTACTTGTGCCTTGGTACAGTATTCAGTAGAGTATAGCAGTATCTTCATCCCCGTCCTCGGATCTCTTATACAGTATAGCAGTGTCTTCATCACCGTCCTCAGATCTCTTATAAAGTATAGCTGTGTCTTCATCCCCGTCTTCTGAGCGTCGGTAGAGTATGGCGCGGTCCTCATCAGCTGCAGTCTCAATTCCTGCTACATCACGGACTACAAGCCATATTAGTTTCGGGAGGATGAAGAACCTTTGAGTTATCTTACCAGACTTGAAAGTATTACCCAGGGGCGCTGCCGTGGCGACCAATAAAAATGGGACAAGAGCAATGAGCTTGTTGATAGCAACCATTTTGATGCTTTAGGAAATGATTCTTTAAATTGATGGAGGATAGCGTAAAGTCCTTGCAAGAGTATGAATTTCCAGTGTTTCTGTACGAGATTATGAATAAGTGATGAGAGAAAGAGGTGAGAAAATACTTCCATATTTATACTTGTGATGCTATTGAACAGGAGGGTCAGGGTGAATGAGATCAACAAGTTAGACTGACAGGCTAATGCTACATTAGCAGGGTGCACAGTGAGTAGCTGAACTCAAAGAAGCGGGTGAATGGGCTCCAAGCTTGTCCCATATCATAAAGCTGTGTCCACCATTCATAAGGGCGTCCAATTCGAGCGTCTCTATTAATTACAGATGTCAAAACACTTGATGATATCAAGTACGCTATTATCGTGGAGCCAGTTCAAATCTACCTGCACAACAAACTGTCACTACTTTGTGCCGACCTCGGAAATTCCTAGATCTCAAGGCAGATGAAAACGGTTAATACTAGATGACAAAAAAGGGATCAGAGTCTAAAGTCTGAGGTCTCACTAGAAGAATAATATGAGTTAGATAGATTGACGTGGCTGCAAGTCTACCTACTAACAGTGTAAAGGCAGGATTATCTCCGGCCCCGGACGGAGGAGCGCTTGGTGGGGTGCTATCAAGGCGGAACGGGATATATCAATATGACTAATCGATTGGCGAGACAACTTCGATATTGAGTGCTTATACTCATGACTGGCATCATCGAGATTCAGACCCACTCGCAAAGTCCGCTGGCATCGAGCCCTCCTACCCCGCAGTAGCGGATCCAGCAATCCAGTCCAACCCCGGCAGCTTCATGCCACAAAGTAGCGGATTAACATGGATTGGAAGTGATAGAGCGTAACGCTTGTCTTATACTTCAAAATCGTCTTCCACCTCTCAATCGAAGCTTCTCCGAGGAGCAAATCTGACTTGCGGGAGAGGTGTTCAAGCCCTAGGCTTGTGTCAATGTTCAATCAAAAACGTTTGATCATTTTCCATGTGTGCCATTCCCGTTCAATAATCCGGCGATGTTAGCGGAGATGTAAGGGTAAGTATGCTTCTACTGAAATATAGTTCTGCGAGCTAAATCATATCTAAAGCTGGAAGTATTTATTGGGCGGCTCCATCAAAGCTCTGTTCCATTCATCCGATATCAAATATTTCAACTTGAGATCGAGTTTCTGTCGTTATTTAGCCTGACCTCGCAAAAGAGTACGGAGTACTCGTCCTGCCAGAAAGTCCGCAATACTCCACTTGTAACCTTATGTGGGCCACTATTCTCCTTGTAGTTTACCATTTTGAAAACTGATTATGTAAGCATCAGCGGCCATTTTTCTGCCTCCGCGATGCGAGGAAAACGGCATCCATATAATTATATCGGATTTGAATTGTTGTCGATGGGGTAGATGGCAGGAATATCACCTTTCTCATAATTCGGATACGCTTCGTTTTCTTAGCCTAGCATGATTACGTTTGCGCAGCTCCACCCGCAAAGTTAATATTTATTATTTGCAATAATAAACTTTGAAGATGTTGGAATAAGGTTGGTCGAATAAGGTTAGCATCCCCAGTCTTGCACTAAAAGTTAGACTCTTGATTCCCATTGGTAATTCTCCCATCACGGGTACAACAGCTATCGGGGAGGAAACTTCTTCAGTGAAGGCGGGATGCAAGGGTTGTTTTTTGAAATCAGCTAATGCGACATTGTCTCATTTTATCTCGGCATTTCCCTTTGGCTTAAGGTCACATCTCTCGGCGCGCCCTCCGCTCCTAGCCCAAATCTGATGCTATGGCGGAAAATACCCCCGCTAGCCTCATGACACAGCTCCCCGGCGTTGGTGCTATCATGAGTCATGATCTGTACTCTGTAAGAAGATGTACGGTACGTATATGTTTTTGTGAGGCAATTAAGCTGCATGTGGATCAAAAAATATCCCTGCGTATGTCTATTAGTCCTCCTCTGGGACAAAAAACTCAAAGGACTATCCAAATATCACTTCTAATTTCTCATCTTCGAATGTTATCTTTTTCCTTGACAGACATTAATCGGAGTTCACAATGATGGAGAAACTGTACAAGAAGCTTCGTTCTCTAGGAGCATCCGCTTCTACTTACAAACCTCTTCACAAAGATGAATTGTCAGATGGATTGTTGGAATCCAAAGACAATGAAAGTTTGGACTTCGATGTTCGCCTACAGAATCATAAAAGGAGAAGTTTTATGCGGGGTGTTGTAATTCATTTTTTTATATTTGTTACTTACACCGTCGGGTTTTTTGTTGCAAACAGCTCCTACAGACAATTATCACGGCCACCTACACTGGTCTACAGTAAGAGGAACAACCACTCGGAGGCTCTTTTTATAGATAGCTGATATTATAAAATAGCACCTGCGACGGAAGCTTTACAATATGAGAAAGTCTTTTATAATGGCACGCTGCTCGCAAGCGGTCCTTACAAGGGAGATCCAAGTCCAGTAAGCTTTCTATTTAAGTCTAGCACGGCAACATATTGATTTAGACCGGCGTATTTTATAGGAACTTGACTTAGCATGGCATAATCTAGTCAAAAACAATAATATTCGACTGAGCAAAGAAGAGCTTGACAAGTTGGGTGTAACAGCTCTTCCTCTCGCTGATGGCTCTGGATATTTTGGCGAACTAAATGTTTATCATCATTTGCACTGCTTGGTAGGATTAAGACCTCTTAAATTCATCATTGTATGGATGGAGTTGACATTTGGCAGAAATTCATTAGAGAAGTGTTCTATGCGGACTACTATCCAGATGCTCAGGGACCAACGACAAAAGTGCATGTCGGTATGTTATAATTATTTTTCCTCCTTTGAGTTCAAGGCGTACTAAAATCGAGATAGATCATTGTATTGATGATATTCGCCAATCTTTGATGTGCCACGCGGATACTTCCATCATTACATTCAATTGGGAAGAAGGTATTCGACGGCCTATGCCTGATTTCACCAAGTAAGTATCTCCACACTACTCACCAATCCTTCGAATATCCTGATGCTAAAGCGAAATAGTTGGCATACATGCACCAACTGGCAAGTCCTCGATGATTGGGCAACTACTCGTGCTTTTTCAATGTTCGATCAGAAATCGTTGATTAATCCCACATATGGTGAGATTTTCATCTATTAGTTGTTTTATATCTTTGAATGGGGGACTAACAGACTTTTGACAGGAATTGCATTCCCTAAGATTGATGAGAAGATTGATTATACAGCCCCTGGTGAAGAGGGCTTCCATGCTGTTTGGCCGGAAGATTTGGATCATGTTAATGTTTAGAGATATAGCCTTTGTAATGATTAGAATTCAGAAGTTTTGAAGTATCCATCCAGTTATTTGCGTGCACATATTCTGGTCCATTGTACAACTTTCTTATTCCGAAATTGTCACGGAAATCCAGTATACTCATGTGATCCCACGTGAAGTGATCGTATAAAGCTAACGCTCAATGAACTCTTATATAGTTGATCTATAATATACTAATCATTAATCATATTGTTCTTTTAATATATCAATCAACTATTTCAATCTAGATTATTATCAACTAAATAAACTATATATTTCTTATATATATACATATAGTCCTTGATTATATTGATCAAGAACAAATCTATTCATCTAATGATTACTTTTATACTACTATTGTATCACCTATTCTTAAATCCCTTTATGTGCTGTATGATCAAACTATCCGTGATAGAAATGAATTGCATTGATTTTGGGATGGACTAATGCATCGATAACACCCTAACTTACTCAACAATAAACTGAATTTTGCAAAAGCTAGTGCTACCCGTTTGATCTATATTATCATTTAATCCAACTTCTAACACCAGCTTCCCCATGGAGTGGTAATATTATCGTTCCTCGTTCTTAATTATAGACTTTACTACTAGTTTAATATTTAATAAATTTTATTTAAACAAAAATAAAGATACAAGAAAGGGCAATATTAAAATAAGGACCTTCAATAATCAAGCATTTATTTACCAATAATTTAATCAAGATATTACTTTATTGGTAAATAAATGCTTGATTATTGATCTCTATATAATTTTAATCCATTCATAAAGAACTTTACTTTTTCCAGCTTCGGTATCAATTAAGTCACTTGGTAATTTGGTTTATTTCGAAGTAAGCTAAATCGATACCGGAATATCAAATTTGTGCAATGGCCCGGAATATATATATATATATGGAATGGTGTCAAAGTTTTTCACAATATAGCGAATATGACCTCACTTAACAAACTGTCTTCCTAATAACTTCATCATCGCGCGTACCTCAGCCTTGTAAAACCATGCATTATATCGTTCTAAAGGATAAAATAAGAAAAACTGTTGAAATTAAGGTCATTATGGGCCTAGAATTGAGGTCATATGACCATTATGGTGCACGGACCATAATTGGGAATATCCTCAATTCTACCATTATTGTAACTTAGATCCTTAGTTCAACCTACATCTAATAATACTACTACTTCCAAACAATTCATTTTTAACAAAAACTGAGTTTACCAACCCATCAATCCATCATTCCAGATTGCTCAACCCCGCACCTTCCTCCCGCCATAAACTACACCCCACACCCCCTCTCCCATCCCCACTCCACCCAACATCCCCCTCACCCCCTAATCACACACTCAAACCCGGACCACCTAACCAACCCCCCTCAAAATCCTCCGGAAAATAAGGCCTTCCCTCCTCATCCTCCGGCAACCTAAGATCCACCCTTTCCCCCTGATACCAAATCTCATTATACCAAGTCTTATTCTCCATCTGAATAAACAAATCACCAACAAAACGTGTAGCATCTGCATTTACAGAGATATTTTTATCGAGAGGAAGGGAGGGGAGTATAAAAAGCGGGGGATTGCAGGAGGGACCGAAGACGCCGAGGGTTAGGGGACCAGTCTCGGTATCGGGAACGGGTGTGGAGTTGGAGGCAGAGATGCTGAATTGGAGGATGCAGAGGGAGGCGTATTTTGGGGATTTGGCGGCTGCGGGACAGGGTGGGTACGTGGGTTGAAAGATACGTGGGAGGTGCGATGGTAATGAGTGGGGTGGTTTTGATGGGCGTGGTAGTGTGTGGAGATTGAGTGAGTGAGGTGGTGGGATGTACGCGTTGACAAGTAGTCCATTGTGGAAGTAGGCTAGGAACATGCAGTACCACATGAAGATAGAAACTTTTTGGAACATTTTTAGAGTTGGATTGATTTCAAGTTTGTTGCTTAGACTTTAAGATTTGATCTCGTAGCAAGTGTTGCGCTTTGTGAAACTCTCCACGAACGAAAGTTAATACAGATCTGTTAAATAATGTATCTGTGCAAGTCTACTGCGGAGGAATTTTGGCTTGATTTCTTGACTCAGTGGTTAGAGATTATTGATTCATCAAATTTGGACAGTCACTCCAGATCCCTTTTTGTGGGAAAATAAACGACTCATATGTTAAAATTCACTTTCTTAATATCAGCGTATGTACACATATCCCGATGCTAAAGTCATAAATTTCCTTCAACATGACTCCGAGGCATTGAATGATCTTATAGTATTACACTTCAGCAGTAGCTGGAACTGTCACTTATAAATTTTCAGAGAGAAAAAAATAGCACATCTATATCAAGTAATAAAGCCAGGTTATAAGTTGAGTTAAGCAAGCAAGTTTGAAAAGCAACGAGTTTGATTCTTTATATTATGTGTTCCAAATTTTCCAAACCCACGTAATCGACTTCATTATGATGACCAGCACCATAGCTAAACACCCACACAATGAAACTATGTGCTCGGTCTTCTTCTTCGCAAATGACAATCAAACGGCGCAGTCCAAATCTTCTTGCTCCCCTTATCAGCCGATCTCCAGAACATTTCTTTTCCGTCCGCTTTTATCCTAGCAGGCTTATCATCCGCAATATGCTCCACTGTAAATTTGGTAGTCGGTGATGTTTGCATAGGGTCTGTTTCGATGTCTTCAGGAGCGGCATTTATTGGTATACGCCTTTTGCCTCCTATTCCATTCTCGCAGTTGTTGTCGAGGATTTGGATGCTAAGAGGGAGGGGATCCTTGGGATTGATGATATATGCGATGGTGCATGTTCCTGCTTGCTCGGTGTGGCAATAGGCGTAGCCTTCTTGTCTAGGAGTGAGGGACGTGAGGGGTAATGTTGTGGAGACTGTGGAAGGCTCTGGAATGTATAGACCAAGAGTGAGGTGGAATATGCCAGCTAAGACAGCTGTGAAGATGATGAGTTGTTGCTTGCACATATTGAGATATGTCAGATTGTGTGTGGCTGTTTTGTGATGCAAAGTGCTGGTATTTGAAACTGTGGAGTATCGTGCAGAGCAAAAGGGGAGATTGTGTTGGTGTTAGATTATTTGGGTTTGAGTACGTAAATTAATGGATAAGGGGAAGCAAGTCTGTAAAACACCTTGATATATTCGCTAGTGAGTAGCACATGGAAATCAATGACGAGGTAGAGTCATGACAATCATTCAGGACTTTGTAATAATGGTTACAGGTTGAATTCAGAGAGTGAATCTGCTAGTTGTAGCCATACCACTAGAAAACATATATTGAATATTATAACGTAACTTATGGTGAACCGGGTCATATGGGGAACCGGGTCACAAAATTCAATTTTCTATGTGATCTTGTTCTACGAGCTACACATTCATCCAATTCCAACTCTAAATCACTTGAACTACTCTCTAGCTCTTCTTCTTCAATCTCTTCCTCTAATTCTTCAATTGGGCGTTTGCGTGGCCGTCCACGTGGCTTTTTCTCCTTAGGTTTTTCCTCTGCCTTACGTACAATTTTCAGTACTTCCTCAGTACTAAAGACAAATTGACCTTGTAATTTGACTCTCTTGCCTTTAGTTCTCTTTTTTCGAGTCTCAATTACCTCCTGAGCATCAGCAAGCTGTTTCCGAAGTAGGGCTATCTCAGCATTTTGAGATTCTACAAGTCTAGTCATTCTCTTGGCATATCGACGAGTTGGTGATGCAAGAGAACCATTGCTTGCTAGAGCTGTATTAAAGGTCTGATTTGCTTGCCTTAGCTCTGTCTCATCTGGAGGAGAGCTTCTGAGTATAGATAAGTCTAGGTCTTGATTGGTAGTTCTCATTTGTGGAGTAGAAGGTTGCTGGGAGGAGTTAAATGGTAATGTCTCAAGTACTTTTTGTGGGGAAAAAGGTACCAAACCAGCTCCTCTCCAGCCAGCTTTAATATTAGAAGAATTCAGTGCCTTTTTTCTGATCTTTTGATAGAGTTCTACCCATTCAGCTCTTTGAATTCGCTTTACACCAGCTCGAGAATATCGATCCACCTCTAAAGAATGATATCGTTTCATTGGCCCATACACCCCAATATCAAGAGGCTGAAGCAAGTGGGAGCAATGAGGAGGTAGTATAAGTAAATAGATATCCTTCTCTATACAAAAAGCAATAAAATTGCCTGTAATATGACTTGATTGATTGATTGATTGATTGATTGTGTTTATCGTCATAGGCCGTAGGCCCACGCGCCTTGGCGCGTGATAACCTTAGCCATCTATTCCAGATTTGGACAAATGACGCTCAGAGGAGTATGCCTCTGAGTAGTGTACTAGCTAGCTAGGGAGGGTATTTATATACAATTTAAAGGGGCTAGGGCAGGGTTTACATGATTGCCTTCGCGTCAGATTTGGGGCCGGTTGGCTTAGTGGTTAATATTGTGGTCCTCCTCGTCCACTAGATCACTGGCTCTTGATCACTCTCCCTTCCCCTCATACGTTTTTGTTGAATTATCTTGTGTGTTTACTGTTTTTTTTTTTTTTTTTAAAGGAAGGGGAGGAAAGAAGAGAAAAGAGAAAAGAGAAGAGAAGAGTAGAGATGTAAAGAAAAGGAAGGAGAAGAGAAGGGGAGAGAATAAGCCCTTTGAGTACCTGTTTGACAAAGGAGATACAGGAAGTAGAGGAAAAACGAAGGAAATGCTTTTTTTTTTTTTTTTAAGCTGCAGATAAATGCTGTGGGCAGATATCTGTATAGAATTTGGTGGATTCAAGCCATTCGGCTAGTGCGAGACCACCTGTGGGGATGCCTAGAAGCCAGGGGATGGCTTCAGATGGTGGGCTTTTCGTGAGTGTTTTGTAAGCTTTGCCTTTCTTGCAGAAGAAGAAGTGTAACGGGGTTTTCCTTTTACCGCATAAGCAGAGAGTGTGGGCTGTAGTGTGGTTGAAGCGTTCGTGATATGCCGCAAAGTCTCCATGCTGTGATCTGGCTGCAAGAATGTAGTGAAGTGTAGCTCTTTTTAAAGAGAGGGTAATCGTATTGGAAGTGTGCTTATATTGCAGATCTTTGTAATACTGAGGGCTGACTGTGTTCCACAATTGGTCATCCGCTTTATTAGCCTTTGATCTGATTAGTCTTTTGAGGGAGGCTAACGTGCAGGCCGGGTTGGGGGGTGGGGGAGTTTTGCCCCTTCCTTGGCTGCTTTGTCGGCCATTTCGTTGCCTGGAATGTTGAGATGCCCTGGGACCCAGCGTATGCGTATTTTACCAGGGGGAGATATGTGGGAGCCTCGGTCTAGCGGCCCAGGCCTGTGTGAGCTTCAGGAAATCTTCGAAGACCGCCTGAGACGAGCCATTGAAGTGGGAGCCTAATCTTAGGGCTACTTCGTAGTTATCCAAGAAGATCCATAGGTCTGTAGCAAGTTTGATTGATGGTAGCGTTAGGGCCTTTGCTGCCCCCGTTACTGCAGCCATAGCTTCCGCGTCGAATACCTCTGCATTTGTGCCAAGTGAGAAGGAGTAATGGGCCACTTGGATATCAAATTGTGTGATTACAAAGCCACCTCCGGTGGCGCCGTCCTTGCTTTCGCTTTTTGAACCATCCGAGAAGATCTGTATATCACTCCTTGGGATCTTAGTATGGAAGGCCTTGAAGTCGTCAGCCGCTTGGGCCTTTGTTCTGCCCATCGGGCCAGCTACACGTATCTCGGCTTCTGCTCTCGATTCCTTGTGTTCCCATGAAGGGAAAGCTAATGGATTTATATGTTCGGCTTTTGGTAATGCTGTGATGAACCTTGAAAGTCTTGTATCTGCAGTTCGGTTCTGGTCTTTGGCTTTGATCATGCTCTTCGCTCTAATTCTGAGGGGGTGGTAAGGGTCTAGTCTGAAGGTTCGCGCAGCATATGTTTGTGAGGCTAAGTTTAGCTCGATTTCGGAGGGCCTGAGTTTGGCTTCCTCGTATAGCACCGCTGTGTTCGTGGTTTTGTATACCGGGAGAATTGCTTTTGCACAAGTGAGGATCACTTTGTTGAGTAGATTTATATGGCTATCCACTACATTTGAAATTGACTCGTTCGAGGCATTCTTCTTTAATCTGGTTCGGCCTGGCCACCATGTTTCCGAAGCAAAGTAGCATTTCTTTAGTACACAGGCTACGGCCACTCTTCTGGTGGAGCAGGAGGGTATCCCTCGGCATGTGTTATTGAAGGATCTTAGTGCATTAGCTCCTTTGAGGGCTTTTGCTGTGAGAATCTGTATGTGTGGCTTGAAGTTTAGTCTTCTGTCGAAATAGACTCCAAGCCATCTGAGCGGACCAGGTTTCACCTCGATGTTCAGGGGAGCCAGTGTGTACTGAGGGAACTTCAGCTAGTGTGCGATGTCCCTTGTAGAAATGTATTAGCTCAGACTTTTTGGGGTCAAAGGTGATGCCTTCGGTTTTCCCCCATTCGAGAGCTTCTTGCATATTTGCCTGAAGAGTATCACAGTTCTTTTGGAGGCTATCGGATGTTGCTAGTAGCGCAATATCGTCAGCGTACCCGAATCTCTTCCGCGGATTGCCCATCCAGAAAAGGGGCGCAATATAGAGCATAAACAGGATCGGGGAGATTGGAGAGCCTTGGGGAAGGCCGCATTCTAGCTTTGTTTTTGGGCCGATCTCGCCGTCCAGTCGGATCTTGATGTAACGATTGGTGGCAAAGGACTGTACCCATTTAACCAATTTGTTTGGCCATCCTTGTTCCCGAAGGCGGTTCACTAGTCGTCCTGGTAATACTGCGTCAAAAGCCCCCTTCACGTCCATTGTGAGAAGTGTAGTTTTTAACCCTTGTTTCAAAGATGCTTCGACATCATGTGTGACACAAGATGTGAGGTCTACTGAGGATCGCAGTGGTAGAGCTCCGAACTGTTGATTTGCTAGGACTTTGTAGTTTAGAGCAAGCCATGATATTTTCTTCGCAATGAGTCTTTCAAGGCCTTTGCCTAGAACTGAAAGTAGAGCAATCGGGCGGTATGATCTTGGGTTGGTATAGTCGGGCTTATTGGGCTTAGGGATGATTGCGATTGTGGCTATCCGGAAACATTCTGGGTGATGTCCTAGGTTTAAACATCCTTTGAAGAGGGAGAGGGTTATATCCCTGATTAGTGGCCATGCGATTTGTAAGATTCTCGTCGGGATTTCATCTGCACCGGGTGCTGTGTTCCCGGCCTTTAGAATAGCTAGTTCTATGTCTTGTAGATCGATATCGGGAAAGATGATAGAACGACTTGGGATCGCTGGGATGTCGAAAGGAATATCGTCGACTTCGGCCGAGTTTGTTAATAGATTGCTGGCGAATGCTTCTCTTTTCTCTTCGATGCTGTTTGCAGTGGTCAAATTTGAGGGGTCTGCTAGAGGCGGGGTTCGGTATGTGCCTGTAGTCTGGTGCCATTTGGCCATTCGGAATACATCGTTTATGTTCTCTACTTTGTCGATTTTCGAGATATAGAAGGCACGTTTTGCTTTCCGGACTGTTCTCCGGAGAGAGCGCTTGGATACAGGAGTTTTAGCAGTCCTGTGTTCGTGTACAGCCTTTGTACAGTCCTCGTTCCACCAGGGTTGTTGAAGGGGGCCGTTGTAGATCTTTTGCAGAGCCTGTGTAGGCCTTTATGAGAGCTTGTGTGAGAGATGATGCTAATCGATCTAGCTCGTTGGTGGAGAGTGCTTCGGTGCTGGCATCGATATCGGTTAGGTTCATTCCTAGTAGGTCTGTAAAGAGTTTTTCGTCCAATGTGTCCAATCTAAGTTTTTGAATGGGCTTCGGACTTTGGCAGTTCCAGTGAAGTAAGGTTTTTAACGTGTTATGATCTGAAGTACAATCTAGGTGTTCAGCTAGAGAGGTGTATGCTATATAGGGTCCTGATAGAAAAGCAAGGTCTAAGGTGTTTCCTTTTGTGTGAGTGGGAATTCCGATTGGAGAGATGAGGTGTAGATTTCGAGAGTTGGACCACTCTACGAAGGGCTCAGCTAGCGTTGAGGGGGTGGGATGTAAAGGATTCCAGTTAGGGTGATGGAGGTTGAAATCGCCTAGTAGGATAACGTTTGATGGGAAGTTCTGCAATTCAAAAAGAGAAGTGATAGCTTGGTTACCGTCTGAACATTGGGGCGGGGCATTGTATATGTTTATGATTGTAAATGCCGAGTTGTTTGTGGAGAGTAATTGTATGAAAATTAGGTCTCGTGAGATTGTGGGCCTGATTTGGTTGATTCGTATTCCGATTCCTTTTCTGACATAGGTCAGGACGCGAGGAGTGATTTTCCAATCGTCTAATGGGGTAAAGATTTCGTATGAGGGATGTGTTTTGGTGATTTTCCTTGATATATCCTTGTAGATATATGGCTCTTGGATCAGGATGATGTCGATCTGGTCCGAGTTTGCTAGGTTGAGAGCGAGATCGTGTGAGATCCCTCCCTTACCAACGTTTGTTTGTGTAATGGATAGAGGTTTAGTTCGATTCATCAAAGAAATTTCGGAAGCGGTTAGTAGGGCGAGTACTAGGGGGGGCGGTAGAGTGGATGGATCCGAATATACGGGTTGGGGTTTTGGGGCGGGGTTGGCTTGTGAGGGGGGGGTGGGGGGTGGTATCATTCTCCATTTGGGAGTCAGGTGCCTGGGCTTTCGTGCAACCGGCTTTCAAGCAGATTAGGGCTCTGCCTTCACTGTATGTTTTGCGTGTAGTTTGGCGTTCTGATTTGGACTTTATTTTACTGGCGATAGGGCGCAGAGGGCAATTGGGGTCATCTGCTGGGTGTGGTCCGCAGCAGTGAAGGCATTTTGGGGGGCATGTATGTGCTGTGTTGCATTTGGTTGTGTGGCCGTTTTCAGAATGCTTGTTTGAGCCGCATAGTCTGCAAGTTTGAGGTTTGGAGCATGATCTGCTGTTATGCCATTGATAGCAGCGAGTGCATTGGATGGTTTTTGGCTTGTGGATCAAGAGGGTAGTGGTGATATTGGCTCCAAGGATTTTGAGGGTTCTCTTTAGAGCTTCAGTGCCTGATTTCAAGCCTACTATCCAGGTGGAGTGGTATTGATCGGTTGTGTTGCTCGCCTGGGTTTGAACAGCGTGTAATAGTTCCTGCCCAGAGTATTCTTTGATAGCGTTGCGAATTATATCCTTTGTAACTGTGATAGTATCAATTTCGAAGGAGTCGTTTAGCACTGTAACTTTCCGAGGTACATAGCTCAGGCGGTATGTGTCCCATTTTTCTTGTGTTTCAATCTTGCAATTCCCGATGGCATTGGCAATGATGCTTTTCTCCTTCTCGAGAGCTGCTAGATTGCTAGGCGAGCTTGTACAGAGTGCAAAGCCTGTTTTAACCTCTTGGACTTCTTTCAAGAGAGAGGCCGCTGGGCCAAGTACTTTCTTTAGTGCAGTGAGGATTGCAAAGGACCCTGCTTTGCGTGCAGGGTGGGATTGTTCGATACGTGCAAACAGGCGGTTATCAGTGTAGGTGATCGGTTTCGTCTTTTGATCGATAGTGTAAGATCAATAGGGCTGGCGGCTTTTTGGGCGTATGTTGCCTTGGGGCCTGGCTTTGTGATCGGGGGGCTAGTACGGGTACTTGTAGGGGGTGTTATAAGGGGTAGCGGAGGGTTGGTGGCGGGGTTCGTAGTGACTCGGGGGGGTGATGCCCTGTGATCAGGGCATCAAAGTGTCGCTCGGTAGTTGCCTTAAATTCAAGGCAAAGAGCAGTGAGAAGTTTTCGTGATCTCGTTGGGAGAGCAAGAACTTCCTCTGAGCTCAGGTAGGTATCTAGGAGCTGGGTAACTGGGTTGTAGATGGTTTGAGCATCGTTAACCTTGTGGAGAAGGTTGCTAGCCTTATCGGAGAGGGTTTTAGAGAGACTTGGGGGGCTTGGGGTAGCCATAGCGGAGAGGGAGGCTAGCAGAGAGAGAACTGTCTCTCTTACAGCCGCCTTATAGGTTTTGTTAATTCTATAAATATAAAGATTATATAGAATTTCAAGCTGATTTCAGAAATGCCTTGTCTTGTAGACTCTGGCACATAATAATAATAACTTTCTTTTTGCTGCCTGTAATATGACTTGAATGACCATCCATGATTAAAAGTCGAGGCCGGTCACCTGACACTTTCTTGGATTCTGGCTCGAAAACCCTTTTTAGCCATTCTAATCCATGACTATTTGAGGTCCATCCATTCGTGCTAGTAGAGAACTGCCAGCTTTGAGGTGTATCCTTTGGAATCCATGCAGTATTCGTATTTTGGGCCTTGAAAATGATCATAGGTGACAAAGCCTTTCCAGCTGCATTAACACATTCAAATGCAGTTATCCATTCTTGCTTGCCAGCTGTAACTTTCCAATTCGATTTCTGAGTAGAGTCAACTATAATACGCGTACTTTGAGTACTTCCAACTCCAAATCCGGTTTCGTCCATATTATACATATCATCTAATTCATACTTTCGCTCAATGAAACGCGTGCGAAACGCGTCAAATCAAGCCTGAATATTCTCCGGAGTTGCCTCTTTAGCCCGATTAGACTCTAATTGACGTGAATAGCATGTTTAAGTTCTGGATGTCGTTTTTGGAATCTATAGATCCATTCGTGGCCTATAGGTGGAATATCTGTCAAGGTTGGGGTTTGAGATGACGCGACTTGAACGCGTCGAAGACGAATTTCGTCGGCCATTTCCTTCACCAACATAGGTGTAGCAGGGAATCCAGTGATGGTAAGTCGTGAAATCGATCGTACAAGAGTATTTTCTTCTGCGTTTGATAGAATTTGAGCCATTTCGTGGGATTTGGTACGTGATTTCCTTCCAGCGACCCTAGCTATAAGAGTTGACTTAGGAACTTCAAAATGCTCTGCAGCCTTTCTAATTGATTTAAATTCCTTCAATTGAAGTGCAATAATAGCATTCTGTATCTTCTCTTCAATTTGAGAAGGTGTAAGAGGTGATTCGATATGCATAGCAAAATTTATTAGGGTTTGAAGTCAGTGGTGGGCTAAATGTGACCCGGTTCCCCATATGACCCGGTTCATTAAGTTGGGACCGTTCTGGGAGCGAGCATGGCGCCTTCGGCAAGTAACATCTCGGTATAAGTTACTAATAATATCATTGATGGTACCCCTGCTGCTTTTGCTTGGTATGTATAAAGATATCATATGATAGCTAGAGCAGCCAAAAGTATTCATCCGGTGAACTGCATCCGATACCTATGGGTGCCCTTTGGTAAGCAAATCGTTCTCTCATATCGCGATCAGGAAATGCGGACAAAACAAATTCTTCCGCTTCAGGATCAGCGATGCAGAAGCATTAATGAGTCTCGACTTAAGGGTAATTTCAAATGACTTTAAGTCCCGTAGTTACTCCTCCAGGCGCAGGGTAACCATGATATTGTCTGGTCGCGTGCCATTGTGCGAATACTTTGCATGGATATTGAAACAAATCAGCAGTGAGTACTTCACACTCTGCGGAAATAAAAAAGCTTAAAAATACCATGAATCGTGAGTGACAAACATTTGCTCAAGATGAAAGTTGAAACAGAAATGACATTCCCGCCGTGGGCTAGACCACGATTGAATACCCAAGGTCACATGAAGGAAATTATTGCGGAACTTTCCAGCCTGATAAACAAAATCAGTCTTGTCGCAAAGCTTATAATAGAGCTCCTCAGTATTAATAACATCCCCTCTTTAAATAGCAGCTCGTCAAAAATGCCTTGCCTCCTATTCGCACGTGCCACAAAAATTTCGGACCCGTTCATGACAACCCCTGAATCCACTCCACCAAGGAGCCGCCCTCTCGGTATATGTCCACTAATGAGAAACGAACACACTTTACCAACGACCTGTTTAGCGGAACCTTCTGCAAAGTGGCCACTTAAATATGTGAGATCTTACGATCTTCAGTTCACGCTATGCTCGAATATGGTAAGGTGGATGACAAATCCACCGGAACACAAACTCGCCTTCCCATTTGCAAGATGGGATTAGCGGAAAATTTGTTGAGCTATTTGACTGTTAATCTACTAATGTGTATAGAACTCCAGAGATTATCGATTGGCCGTCAGACAGAAGAAATATTCCGAAAGATCATCAGTCATGGAGACGAATACTGAGCCAAAGGTGGTTGCTGCGCCAACTTCATACATCATTGAAGAACTGGGCTCTTATGTGGATGCAACAGAACCGGAACTAGATGTGAGTGTGCTTTCCATGGAAGAAGAAGCTCCGGCGTGAAGATTAATCAAATTGGAAGTCTGGGTCTGATACGGATTCTGCTCTTGGCGGAATGAGTTTGAGGTAAAGACAACAGATACTGGATCTTTAAAATGAATTTAACGGCCCAAAAGGAGTTCCAATTTCACCGTCGAGTCGGAATTATACAGACATATCGAAGAGAATGGAAGAACTTATCATCGCTATAAGCATGGTCGTAAGTGGTTCCTTGAACATACATTTCTGTAGGCAGGAACTGACCATTCATCCATCCAACAGAATATCCGCTACCGAATGATGCAGTATGTTTGGTGATGTAATGTGGAAATAGCACTAGCTAATAAAGCGTCCCGAACTCAGCTAGAACAAGATAGGCTTGGTACTTGCTCTTGTATCGTCCGTGTTCAAAATTGGCAAATCCTGATAATTATCCAGAATTTCAACACAGGTTACTGCGTATGACTATCGACGGAAAGTTATTTGTGTCACCGGTTGACACAGATCGTCCTATAAATGTGCTAGATATTGCCACTGGTACTGGAATTTGGGCGGTTGAATTTGGTAATTTCTCTGGTTTTTGAAATAATTCATTTTAACGATATGTAGCCGATGAATATCCTCAATCAACGGTAATTGGTACTGATCTTAGCCCCATCCAGCCGCAATAGTAGGTATTTATAGGTCAATCTCTAAATCCTCCGAAGATTACTGATCTGGAACTAGTGTCCCCACAAACTGCTCGTTCCGAATCGAAGATGCTGAAGATCCTTGGACTTTTGACGATCTTAAATTTGATCTGATACATGGACGCGTATTATTATCCTGCTTTCGCTCTCCAAAGACTGTTTTTGCATCTGCGTTCGAAGCTCTCAAGCCAGGGGGATACCTTGAGCTTCGAGATCCAATCTTCCCTTTTAAATATGCGTCCCCGCCACCTGAAGACTGCGCGTTGGTAAAATGGAATAACATGATAGTAGAAGCTAGCACGAAGGCTGGAAGGCCATGGACAAATGGATCATTTTACAAACAGTGGATGGAAGAAATTGGCTTTGTTGACATTGTGGAGAGAAGGGAGTTTGCGCCCATGAGCCCGTGGGCGAAAGGCCAGAGAAATAAAGTATTGAGCGTGTGGGTACAGAAAAATGTGTTGATGGGTCTGGAAGCACTGAGTATGGCCTTATTCACAAGAGTTTTGGGAATGGAAAAAGAGCAGGTGAAAGAGTTGTTGGTAGGAGTGAAAGCAGACATTGAAAACAGAAAGATTCATTGTTACTCAGAAGGGTTAGTGAAAGCTTCTTGCAATACTCAATTCCAGTGTGTTGAATGAAACGATCAGCTAACCACGTCGGATCCAGAGTCCTAGTATACGGTAAAAAGCCGGAGACTTCCTAGAACTGATTGCTGAATGTTGAAATTTTCGATATGATATAGTTTTAGAAAATCTTTAAAGGGTCAATCATCGTTTAGTTAGCAGGGAAAAGGTGGATCGGTAATAGCGCAGTCTATCAATGAAATCTGGATATTCATCGCAGCATTTTAAATATCATTCGTGTGGAACCCATTATATAATATTGTGCGAGCCTACTTAATTTCTAGGTCGCCGGTTTCAGGAGGGGTGACCAGTGTTGTATGAAAGGTAATATCTTAAGTTGGAACAAGTCTCGTCTGGCGACACACCATACCTGTCATGCGAAGAGAATATTCTCAATTTGATGGATGCATATTGCATCTGCAACGCAGATTGAACTATTTCAGCTGCCATGAGTAACGTCCCCTACGTTCTTAATTAGGATTGAGAGCATCCGGGGAAATGCGGGCCATCCAAGCTGGCAGGTACAAGTTTTGGTATGGCAGGGCAACTGAAAGTTGTCATTAGCCTCGTTTTCTGTAACTAATCTAGCCCCTCCAAAGCTATGAATGATGACAATTCGCATATCAGACTTTTGTTCCTTCGAGAGTATGGCATAAGACGTCAAGCCATTCGTTGTGTTGGTCGAGTTAAAGGGAGAATCATCGCAAATCGTGTAAAGATAGAGAGGTTTGGGTATTATCTTCTATTCTGTTCTCGGTGATTCTAGCAGGCGCAAACACCGCATTGCTACTGGAAGTTCAGTTGACATTCGGGACTTCGCCCTAGTTATTTTGAAGCTCCAGCGTTGATAGCTTTGAAGATAGCCAAAATCGGTCAGTTTTGGCATAGCTTGAATGCCGTAGAGCCTGGTTGAAGAACAGATTGTATGAGCAATGATTTCCTGGACTCTGACGTTCAAAAAGCAAAACTGTGCTGGTTCTCCCACTGCCAAAATATAGTTCATCAGTTCTTGGGATAGAAGTCGAAGCAATAGCGATGATCTTTTAGATGGCGAAGTCTTGCCACTGAGATCCCGCTTTGCTTATTATTGGAGTCCAGTATATAGATGCAACCCTACCTCAAAATTTGTTGGTGTATATCATTGTCAAATGGCATGTCCGATTGATGTTGGGTAGGTATTGAGTGATGATATTCTGGAGAAATGACACGAAACATTGTTAAGGTTAAGGTTGAGGTTGCCTACCCCGCATTTGGGGAAATGAAGCTAGCAAAATAATTGAGCCTATAATTCATAGCATGGACCCCCGAGCCAACGGCGACAAACAGATAGAAGATCTTATGACAAAACCAACTATCGAGATAAAAAGAATATCTTTTTCTAGCTGTATCCGTATTATCTACAAAATTCATACACTTCTACCCAAGCAACAGTAAAGATAATCTATACACTAAAATCCATAAGTCCTCTCTCGAACAAGCTTAACCTATTAACAAAACTCTTTTCGCATTTTTGTAAGGTTTCGCAGCAATCTAAGTTATCTAATCTCTCGAATTCTTTGAATCCTCAAAAAGTTCCCATTTGACTAGTATAAAGAGTTTCACCTAATCCACCGTAAGATAGATTGATCAAATATGTTATTAGGTATATGCATACATAGTGGCTAGACTTTCAAAATCCCAGAGTTGGGCTATGCACGAATATCTATACTGTAAGTTCATCGGCTCTAAAACTTCCGCCATGAGCTATATATCATTAATAATTAACCCAACTTCGCGCATTGCAAAGTCCCACGACCTAAATCTAACCATCCATATATCCACACTTCTAAACCCTTCCATCTACTCTCTCAACATGCACACTCATAACATTCTCACCCTCCCCTTTTCCCAACATCCCATCATCATCCCCCCTCCTCATTTCCCTCAACCGATTCGACCTTCTGTATCTCGGTATCGTATCCCTAAACGCACCTTTAACAATCTCCCCCTCAAAAAGCGTATGAATCCTCTCTAAGGGTACATTCATCGTCTCTGGTACACAAATTATTGCATATACCGTCATCAACAAACAACAAGAACCAAAAAGCAGGAAAGTCCCATACGTAATCCCACTCAGCATATACGGGGTAATCTTCGAGATGATGAAGTTGAATAACCATTGCACTGCAATCGCAAGCGCCATGCTGAAACTGCGGAGATGGTTTGGAGAACATTCGGAGCTGAGAACAAAGGGGATGGGTCCCCATCCAAAGGAATAGAAAACTACGAATAGATATACGCAGATGATTGCAAATATTGAGTTTCCATTCAACGGAGCTCCTTCGACTGGAGGATTGACGGCTTGGTTTATTCCAATGTAGAACATGGCGAAAGCTTGTCCGAGTCCTCCGATAATCAAACACCACTTCCTCCCAACTTGCTCCGTGGCAAACATGAGTCCCAGCGCCGTAATACATACCTTCACTACACCATAAATCCCTGTTGCAAAAAGACCCGCAGATGTACCAGTAAGACCCACCGTCTTGAAGATTTGTGGCGAATAATAATTAATACTATTTGTTCCCGTCCACTGCTGCCAAAATTGCAGTATAGCAGCCATAGAGACGGCATAAAATGAAGCTTTGTTTGACATTGTGAGTTTCATTTGTCGGAGGAGAGACAATCTTTCTTTTCCATGGAAATCGGCGATGATTTCGTTGTATTCGCGTTGGATGAGGGGGTCTGTTGGGGACCGACGACGCACGTGTGAGAGGGCTTGGAGTGCTTTTTCGTGTTGATCTTTTTCGATGAGCCACCTAGGACTTTCGTTCTGGAAAAGGAGTCCGAGTCCGAGAAGGACGCCAGGTAGTATTTGTAGAGCGAATGGGATGCGCCATTTTAGGGGATTATTGCCGGCTACGTTTTTGTTCATGCCAAAATTAATAAAGTAGGCGAGCATAATACCTGTTCTGAGATGTGTTAGTCCGCTTCATCTTCTTCTTATTATAAAGATAAGAGCCATTAAAACAAGGAAACATACACATTAAATAACTGCATACACCCCACGCATCTTCCTCTAATTTCCTTATTCGCATTCTCCCCAATATAAGTCGGCACAACCGCACTCACCAATCCAACCCCAAACCCCCCAATAAACCTTCCTACATAAAGCTGACCTAAACTAGTGGTATTAATTCCGCTCGTAGTCTGAATAATAGATCCAACGAGAAAGAATAAATCGGCCACAAGGAGCGCCTTTTTCCGTCCAAACACATCACTGATATAAAAACTCGACATAGCGCCAAAGAAACATCCTCCCTGCAGAACAGAAACAATATTTCCAGAGAGATTCGTGTAAGAGGAAGATCCCTCGTCAAGGCCGAAGGAATCTTGAAAAGAGGGCATGGTGAGGATTCCACCGATGAGTCCTGTGTCCCAACCGAAAAACATTCCGCCGAATGAGGCGACGACTGTGAGGAAATAGGCATTTCGATTTATGGATATATCATCTATGATTTGACGATAACGGGAAGGCTTAACTGCGGGTAGATTTTCTAAACCATTATGGGAATTGTCGCTGGAAGATCCAGGAGTATGTGACGCGGACATGGTAGCGAACAACTTGTGTACACTTATCGTTAGATCTTCAGAGACGACACATTCAAGATAAATATATATAGATCAAAATCGAAAGAATATAAACAACAAAATTCAATTACTTGATCAGATAAACACAGAGAATTAACATCAGCATTCGATCGATGAAAGTGAGGGGTACTTCCTTCCTCTACTTCTACTTGTACACTTAGCAAGTGGGTCATCAAAAAATCAATATGCAATGCAACGCTCCAAGCAGCGATATCGATTCCCGTCGTCAACTCCCGCCCAATATCACCCCGCGCCAACAAATGATACAAAGATTCGGGTTGAAAGAAGGTAAAGCGAACGAGGGTAAACCCGCTACACCGTAGATAGTGGGAAATAGCAAATAGCGTGGTTTCACTACCACCAACAACGCGTAAATCCACTATATGCGGAGGGGCGACGGAAAATACTTCAATTCGCTGCATAGAAACGGGATGATTGACCGCGTGATTTGATTTGTGGTGAATTTATGTTTGCAGTTGACGACTGGGTGGGTTTGTGGAGCGGCTTTCACGTCATACTGCGCCGGGACCGAAAATGTGGGGGCTGGATGGTACCCCACGGGGAGAGAAGTTTTATCCGAGATGCTTCCATTGTTCCAGATTGAATAAAGCGGTAGGGAGTATGGAGGATATATTCATTATTGCCCCTTTTATCAGAGTGGTCAGGTCTTATTATGATATTTTTGAAATGGCAGCTGAGAAACTCTTGAATAATCATGACGATTCTCAGTACCCGTCCAGAAGAACATCTATCATCAACGTTTGCAGCATTCATTCTACTGCTTGATTAAGCCACGGATCATCAAATAGCTGCCTTGCCGTCTTTCTATCCTCGGGACGCCATTGAAGCATCCCTTGCATAAGTTCCAAAAACATTTCCTTATTTTTCCCTCGAAGACGCAGCTCAAATTTCTCCAAGCTGTTATCTTCCACGATAGGTATCTCAGCTATCCATTTCCCTACACATGTCCGGGATTAGGTTAGGGTTTTTGATTTAGGGTTCTTTAAAACACATACCTTCCTCATCAAAGAATTCGGGACTTCGCACGCCTCGTTTGATTAGATCCAAAGGTGGAGGTCCTAGCATTCCAATAACTTCTGCTAGATGCGCGCGAGTCGAATAACCTTTCCCATCGGGATCATCGCCATTAAACATATGCTTACCTTCAAAAAGGTCTCATATCATGACTCCAGCATTCCAGATATCAACAGGATAGCTCCACGCGGCTTTGAGCATAACTTCGGGCGCCTATTAGCAAATTAGCATGGTCATTTGAACCGTGATTTTCAAGGCGAGACCTGAAAAGACACGGTATAATACGAACCCTATAAAATCTGAGGCCCTGAATTGTGATTTCTCTTCTCGTCGCCCCGCACGGCTGAGCCAAAATCACTCAAAACGGAGTCACCATAGAATTTCGGAATTTCAAATTGTCGTGAGGTATAGATCGTTGCTCCGTTGATTGATTTTCGGGGTGAAGGACTTCGTAGTTCCACATTGGTGAAGGCATCAAGAATTGATTTGTCTTCTATTTGACAAAAAATGTTGTCGGCTTTGATGTCTGTAAACAGAATCAGTATAGTGCCGAGCAACATGGTTTTATCAACTGCCATCACTTCAAACTTCAGGTAGACACCGTAGAGATGATAAAATTTGTCCCACCTGTGTGAACAAGTTTACACTCAGTGTGTACATAGTCTATTGCCAAGAAAAGTTGTTTAAGAGAGTTTTGGAGAAGATCCTCGGTGAACATTTCATCCCGAATACGATATTTTAGGTCTCTAAAGCTATCCCACATTGGCTTCTGGACGAGGCATGTGTGATCTCCTCCAGAACGGGGTATTACGAAGCTTTCTAAGGCTTTCCTGACGTGAGTGTAACCCGGATGCCAATGATTTCCCTGCTCCAAAATCTGATAGGCTTTGAACTCTTCTTGCGGATCCCCATCACGGGTATATATCTTCAGTGAAACATGATCATGTGCTCTAATTTGTTAGATCAGATAGAAGATATAGACGATATAATGAAGAACGTGGAAGACCTACTGAAGATCACGAGCTAACCAGACGGAAGAAGTAACACCATACCCAAGTTTTCCAACGACTTCGTATTTCGACGCAAATATATCTCCAATATTCACAGGGTAGTATAAGCCCCGCTTGAAGCCTTCAAACTGCTCTTCTTCTAACGGCTGAACTTCATTGATCCATTCAATTCCCGTCGTCGGAAAACGCCTCGGCGGCGATGGTGCTCTCCGAAGAGCACTTTTTGCCCATCTAAAAATAGATACCATGGCGACGGTGCAGAAAGAGCCCGATAAAACAGTTTAAAGTATGACTTCTCATTCGAAGGGGTTAACTAGAAAATGGGCCGTTTGTTTCTTTGGTGTGACAACAGCCAAGGTCGTACGTAGTATTGCTGGTACTCCGAGGGTGAATATAGACGAGATTTGGACATCACTATCAATACATGTGTCTCTTGTAGTACCATAATTTACAACCACACGTGTTATTAATACTAGGTACACCCAGGCTCGGGAGCCTACATGTCGGCTTCACACAAGAATAACCGTTCGGTTTAAAGACGAGCCTTGATCTCATTCCTCCTAGTCTCCTCCTTCGCCTTCTCTCTCAGCACCTTTCTCAATATTTTTCCGCTCTGAAGATATGTCAGTCCAAGAATCCAAGCACATTACAAATTACTTCTTCCCAAAAATGTCAAGAATGGAGCAAGCAGAAACCAAAAAAATCAAACCTTACCGGATTCTTAGGAATTGCATCCAAAAATACCACACCACCTTTCAACCACTTATACCTAGTAGTCCTTTCCTCTACCCACTTTGTAACCTCTTCTGCCGTCACTTTTCCATTTCCGCCCCTCACCACGTAAGCTCTTGGGACCTCTCCGTCTCCAATCGTCACTCCGATCACGGCCGCATCCGCAATCCCTGGATGTTCTAATAAAAGTGCTTCCAGCTCTGCCGGTGCAACTTGATTACCTTTCACTTTGATAAGTTCTTTCATGCGGTCGACGACGTAAAAATTGTTTTGAGAGTCCACGTAGACTATATCTCCTGTGCGGAGCCAGCGGCCATCTGGGGAGTTTACGATTGTTTCTTTCGTGGCTTCAGGCTTGTTCCAGTAGCCTTTCATTATACTTTTAGATTTATCAGTATGGTGTCCTTCGTTATTTGTTGCGATAAGAGGTGAAGGATAGAAAAGTTAACCATACTTAGGAGCCTGAACCCAGATTTCCCCTCTCTCACCCTGCTTGACCTCCTCCAACGTCTCTGGGTTCACGATTTTGCCGCGGCAATTGGGGTTAAGCTCACCAACTGAGTTTGGTCGGGGATCAAGTCGAGGGTCGGGACCAAGGACTGAACATGTTGCTTCGGTCATGCCCCATCCTTGCTTTATGTGGTGTTAGTCTTTTGCAAAAGAATAAATATCAAGAGAGAAATAACGATCTTGGAAAAAGGAACTTACCAAGAGTTTCACACTTCCATCTGGCCACAGCTTTTCCGCTGCTTCTATCACTTCTCCGCTTAGTGGTGCTGCACCAGACCCCATATCAGTGACGCTGCTTAAATCATATTGTTTTGTGAGGGGTGATTTCACGAGCATCTGATTTCCTTCCCGTTAGTTTTTCGTTTTTCTTTCACATTACAATTGAATGATGGATACGTACAACAACAATCGGAGGTACCATACTCAAACTTGTAATCTTATGTTTCTGTACCGCTTCTAGCATGCCTTTAAATTCAAACTTCTTCATGATATAGACTGGAATGCCACGTTTAGGCGCTAGCGTGCAGAAAATCGTTTGACCCATTGCGTGGTACAAAGGGAGGAAACATAGCCATTTTCTAATATGAGAACCTAGTTAGAGGATTGAAAGCGACTTGATAGGCGTACTTACGCTTTTTTGTTTTTTTCTTCTATATCGGCACGGAGTTCATGTGAATATATATATTGCACCGCATTCGCAACATAATCTAGGCAATTTCACCGTCAGTCTTCCATTCGACTCCGAACAAGCTTCGGGAACATATATTTAACATCAAGAAAAGATGAAAACATACTATAATGCGTAATCATTACCCCTTTTGGTTGTCCAGTTGTCCCACTACTATAATTCAAACAACAAACCGTTTCCTTAGGATCAACATCCTCATTCCAATGGAATCTCTTTCCAACCTCCTCACTCTCCAGCAATTCCCACCAACTCCTCACTTCTCCTCGAGCTACCTCTCTGCCACCAGCAACCTCCTCATCATCAAAACCAAAAATCATCTCTTTTCCCAATCCCGCTTCCTCCGCAGCTTTCACCCCCATCCCCAAACCATCCCTCCCACAAATCAAAAACTTCGCCCCACAATCCCTCAACTGATTTACCAATTCCCTCTCCACAAACCCCGGATTAGCACCCGTAAAAATGCCTCCTGCCATAATAATCCCCACAAGTACAACTGGAAAAAATAAATTATTCCCCGAGAAAAGTAATACTCGATCACCCGGTTTCAAACCATTTTTGATGAGTCCAGCAGCTAGCCGTTGCGAATAGAGACGGAATTGTGAAAGGGTGAGGAAATGCGATGGGTTTGCGGCATTGATGAATGCGGGGGTTTCGGGAAGAGGGTGTGTGGGAGAGGTAAAGAGATAGGTTGGGAGAGTTATTGAGGGGATGGCAACTTGCCAACGAGAGGAGATGGGCATTTTTTAAACTGTGTGAGGAAATTTAATCTAATGTTGTTTTTTATCAACAGTAGTGAGGAAAGAAATAACTATTTATAGTTTGAATTTATCAAGCAAACAAACAAGCAAGTAAATACAAATTTCACAAAATCAAAAATTCGCGAAACGAAAGAGAAATCAAATATCTGTCTCTAGCCCACAGCTGATGATTTGTACATCTATCTATCAACCGAGATACGTACTCCTCACCTTCTCACATCGAATGCACCTCTACGTAATGTAACCCATATCTTGCGGGGTACTGGTGTACTCAAATGCGGGGGCGGGGAAGTGCCATGTCTAGCTTATATTTTAATGCTAGCTCCGAGGTCATTTTCGGGTACTTCAGCGAATTGTAAGGCTTGTAAAATTTCCCCTCCATGTATAGTGCGTTCGGAAGATCGGGGACGGGGAAATCGTTTGTGCATACTTCGTATCAACCAAGTATTTTGCGAGTAAATTGTGCCAGCACATACAGTATTAGCAGTGGAAATGTGAGCTTAGACTACTAGACTATGTGCTTTTCATGGGGAAGAAATTAGCTTAGCCTCACATGGTGTGTACACTGTATTCTAAGTTTCGTATACTAAATCAATCGCACTTATTAAGCACTGCTCAGCGAGAACCACTCAATAAAATCTTGTCTAAATATTGGTATTAATCTGGTATCTATCTCTACAAGACCCTAATACCTCAGGTGGCATTTCCCACGACCCAAAACCTGTTGGATGCAGGAGTCTATCAAGCGACCCGTAATACACATACCAGTATATGAGCATGATACCTCGATAGCTAACATAAAAAGCTTTCCTCCTCCATTACTAACTCCACTTTATTCAGCAATAGGACAATGATCGTAATTCCCATTGAAGTTATTACCCCACCACTGTGGGAACGGCGCCGCGAAGCCACCAGCTCCAAAGACAGCGAACGATAATATGAACAAAACAGTGTAACTAGCACCATCCCAGGCACCGGTAATCAAATACGAGTAATTCTTGAAGATACTTGGACGATAATTGCGGAGATAGAATTGGGTGAAGAATCCAGCAATTACTTGGCTGAAAATCACACAGGTTTGCGACTGATTGTAGGGAATGTAGCCTGCGTATTGAATGAATTGAGGCATGTTGATTTCGTTTAGGGCAAAACCGCGGATTTTGGGAATGAACTGTTTGGAAGAGTCTCGGTTAGTGAAAGGAGAAAGCGGAGAGGAGATTGGGGATACTTACAAATACGACAAGACGATGTGCCAAGACAATTGCAGCGCCAATGACCAGACCCAAGGGTACAATTGAATATTTGGCTCCGGTTTTGTAAAGTTCCTTAGCCAGTGCCCAGGAAGCTGCATTGGTGTTGAAAGCTTGAATTGTGGCACCACTCCAGGAACTATTACCATTCCCTGTGGCAAGAAGTTCGCGATTAGAATTGATGATCGATATCATGACGACGTAATTGATAAAGCCTCCTAGTACGGTACCGTATATTTGGGTAATAAACATGGTACGGGGAGGAATTTTGACTAAATTTATTGGTTAGTTCATGGATACATGGTGGAAGGGTAGTGAGTACGTACGGTACTCGCCCATCTTGAGATCATTTGAAAGATTGATAGTGTTGGAGATGACATTATGCGACCAAGCAGCAAAGTACATGTTACCGACAGGGCGTCCAGGAAGCATTAGACCTGCCAACATCTTACTCAAGTTATTTGTGGCGATACCATTTCCATAGCGAGCATATAGAAGATTACTCTGGTTCAACGTTAGATTCTTGAATTCCACAAAACCGTTCACGGGGATACATACCAAGGGAGCAATCAAACATCCCAACAGTAATGCAACAATATACGCCCAGACCGGAAGAGTGATATTCTCCTTGATAACGACCACAAGACCAAGAACAAAGCTGAGAATCAAGATCCCAATGTACCACCACCATGGAGCCTCTTTATAGTGCTTGGCCATGTGCGCATGATGTGGATCTGCGTATGTTCCTGCCTTTGCAGTTTTGAATGCCCGGACGACATCCCCACCCCAGAATGCAAAACAATGAGTGATTAGAGCACCGATCTAAAATTTTCAAAATCAGTATCTCCGGATTTGCTAATGATGGTGATAGATTGAGACACTTACAGCAGCATTTGCCATGAACATAGCATACGCAAAACTTCCAGTCAGACTAGGGTTACCATATTCTTCCAAAGCCGTCTGATTAAGTATACCATCGGAGAAGACTTGCGATGTGGGGTATCTCGAGCCATTTTCGGAGCGAAGTTGTGTTGACATGAATGGTTGCGCTTTTGAATCCCATGCATTGGTATAGTAGATACCGAGCATGGCGGCGAAACAGACGACATATCCTGCAACACTATGGGCTTGTGTCTTGAGTGGAAGGGAAGTGTTGAAAGATGTAATCTACGAGTTTGCACGTGTTAGTTCTACCTCTTTCAAAACGAAATGCACCGGGTATTTGACTTACATATTGCCAATCAAAAGACAGCGAGAATAGCCCCAGACCTTCATTATTCGTCGCACCACCAAAGAGATTGGTGAGCGTACTTGCTTTGCTACCCGTGGCATTCATAGCAGCCAGACAAGGAATGGAAACGGAATTCAACCATGGGAAAATATAAGCCGGAAGGAACTCATATGCGGACATGCTTGCAAACGCATACCAGAAGTATCTGAGAGGCTTGGAATGTTTCAAATCTTGCCAGTGAAGTCCTTGTAGGGTTTTCACTGTGGGCAATGTACTCCAGTATACGGATTCTGGATGCCAGACCATGATGGGGCGAAGCATGCCGCAAAGTCCGTATCCGAAAAGACCAATGGAAATTACTGCTAAGATGACCGTGGTAGCGCTGAGAGGAATGCCATAGAAGAGATCTTGAGCTGCAAACACGGTGATGGTTTGGGCAGCATTAGAGGCTGATGTGGCGGTGATGGCGCAAATAGCATGTTCTTTAAGATTCCATGGTCCGTAATTGAAGAATGAAACAATGCGAATATACGTCGGTGGTTTACCCTGTCCACCCCTTTCTCTCCATCGAGCTTCAAGTTTGTCGCCGCGGGGAAGTACGTTTGCCCATGCCTTACCCAAGAAGTAGGCAATAAGAACGATGAAAGTACCTTGGATAACACCTTGAGAGCTCGGTTTGAACTATGTTAGACGTTAGCTTCTGTTGATCCAAGCAGATATCAATCATGACCCACCGAGTAAATCTGGAACATGACTGCTTGAAATCCTGAAAGAACAGTAGCTAGCACAATGCTACGGAAGCTTAAAGCAGGCTCTCCATCATCTCTCATAGGCAACAAGTGCGCAGCTGCATCCGCACCAGTAACAATAATAATATCGTCATCGTCAGTCTTGTCATCTCTACCGTTATCAGACAACTCTTTCGTCTCAATATCTAGCGGATCTTTAGAGACTTCTCGATTGTCGGCCGAAATACGAAGCTTCTCGTCGATTTCCTGATGTGTGGGGACGGCAACGACGTGGCGCTCAACAGGGTTCAACGCCCCAACGACTGAGATGTCGGTATCGGCGACGGGCATTTTGTCGAATTGACTATTGCCAACTCGGGTCTCAAAAAAATCAAGACTTATTCGCAAGCTGAAAGCAACACAATCGAGGACACGCAGAGCATCACAAGGTATATGTACTCCCCCTCAGATATAGGTTTTCGCAGACCCCTGATAAACCCCATGCTTGTTCGATGGTGCAACAAGCTCTTGTATCGCGGGATACAAACATGAGTATTTCTTACGAGCACGATTAAGGTGAATAGGTCCTTGTGTGATAGTAACCTTATCGCACGCCTTCGCTAGAATCCCAGCTGATCGCGTGAAGCTTACATTAGAGCTTGTTTCCTCGGGGGGACTAACGGAATTGATATGGCCCTAAACTTTACGCTACGACTGGGCACGGATATCATACAGGGTTAACCCAAGTGAAATCTCGCGCTACATTCCACTAGTCTAAAGAGTAAGCTTTTGAGATTCCATGGATAATTTGTTTGGTGGATATGGAATTCAGAGGCGATTTGAGGAAAGACTGATTTCAATCGTGGATGATAGGTGGGATAACAATCAAGAGGATATCTAGCCCCCAGGAACGTTTTCCTTGAAAATATTTAGCGAGGGCACGACCGACGATCACAGATATCTTATCTCCCCATAGCGTGTCCGTCCGGATCGAAAATTAGAGTTGATACTTGAGAGTGAATGTGGATCAGATTCGGAAAGGTGGCGCTTAATTTTGAAATTTATCCGTGAAGAATATCTTGCCCAGGATTGCTTGTCCGAATACCTGCATCAATTCATTCCAATCTCTTGTGGCCTGATCGCTTGAAAATTAATTCTTGTTCTAAAAAAATTTACAAAAAAAAATGTACAATTGAATACTGCAGTTGATGTAGACAGTAAGTAGCCACGTTCAGTTGAAGTTGTAAAAGGTGGCCATAAAAATTAGTCCACTAAAAAGTTCCAAAAAAAAAATGTCTAATTAACCTAAACAAGCATCGAACTGAGGAGATCAAGTCGTTGAGCTAGACTAGTCAGACGTTTCGGTTACACTCTGCCGAATGCCCAGCCGTGTGACAGGTGACTTATCCAGATTAAGCAGGTCAATGTGAAGAATTGATAAGGACTTCCACATCTAGGAATCTTACATGTTCGTGGCTCGTCTAAAGTGTTGGTTGATTTGGCGATTCCCCAGTTATCATATATCTCAACTTCCAACGAATTATTCTAGTTTACTCATGTTCTCTAACCGTCTTTCTAACCTATCCGAGCTGATGTGTTAAATCTTGCCGTATTACATTGATGAATTTTAAAATGGACGAAGATGATTGGTTTGTTTTCGAACGTAACCTCATCGAGGCTATCGTGTAGCAGATTACTGGATATTTCATGTTGAGGTTACAATATTGATATTCCTTTAGTCGTCCCAAGACTGCGGATCGGGCATCAGCAAACGAGGGGCAAAAGATAAGTACTAAGAGTGGTGAATTACGAAAGAGGCAGGAGGTTAAGGGGAGATCATGAATCAGGTTATTTCATTTTCCCAAATCTAGTGTGGCGACACACAACATACAAAGTTCAGCTTCACAACAGTTGGCTTCTAGAAGAAATTTAGAGTACACGGGCCATTGGTCGGTCCCAGATCCCCGTTGTCACCCCTCCCTTTGGTATACTTTCTAGCTTTCGTTAACTCTATTGAAAATGATGCGATTTGCGACTAATCGTAACTAACTCTTGCACTTCTGAAAGTCCCAAATGGATGTATACCCCTCAATCCATCAAATCCTTGCTGAGATATCATGACACCATTTGACCACACCGTCGTGAAATGAGGATACAAAATCTCGTGTAAACGAGCTCCTTTACATAAAAATATCATATTGCCGAGCTTAGCTCTACATTAAGAGAAGAGGCTTACATGCGCGGATATGAGTAAGCGTCGCGGATTTTGATTGGTGATTAGGATATGGGCGCTTACATTCCTAACGTCATCATGAAGTATGCTCTGGACTTTTGCAGTGGTGCAGAAAAAATACAGTGGACACAGACAATCAAAGGACATTCATAATAATTCTAACTATACTCTCCACTGTCTTACTTGATCTCAACAACCCATCATCTAATATATGCTCAGTTCAAAGCGTTTGGAGGTAGAGTCCCTGGCGCAAAACATCTGTCGACAGCCACTGCATTGTTTCCCCACCAATTTGGAAACGTAGCATTGGGGAGATTGAGACCAAATACCATGACCGTTTGCATGAGTTGAGTACCGCAATCGAGACCGACTCCAAGGAGGTAATTGTACTTTCGGAACCAGACAGGATGGTAGCGGTAGACGTATCCCATGCTACTTGGATGTTAGCTTTGAAACACAACATAGGAATATTCCAAAAAGAAAAGCGAATGAAGGAAATCAAAAAGGGGCACTTACAAAAATACAGAGAAGGCAGCACTAGTAAACAGATTCGTTGTCTGGTATACCGGAAAGAAAGTAGCACCGTAGCAAATCAATGTAGGATTGCATCTTTCCTCGATCTTCCAATGAGGCTTCCATTTATGGACGATATAGGTTAAGATGACGAGGATGGGACCAAGGAAGAATCCATAGCAAATCCAATTGTATATGGAATCATGCCCGAAGAAAATCTTGGGACCAAGGACTCCCCAAATTACAGAAAGGGAATAGTAGTTGCGGGTCTTGACGGCATTCCAGGCTTGCGAGGCAACGGCACCGGTTAGTTTTGGACCTTCGGAATCAATGATGAATCCTGTGTGACCAGTTAGTCACAATTTTGCTGAATAAAATAGAAGATAACTTACTCATCATTCCGTAATTGATGAAAGGACCCAAAAGTGTACCATACATCTGACCTATAAACATCTCCGTTTCTGGGATCTTCATATAGAACCCAAACTTGTAATCAGAGATCAAGTTGAGGTTCTGCTCCAAGATCTGTCGGCCGTAGACCATACACGTAAGAACAGCCAGAGGCTTTCCGGGGAAAAGAGCTCCAGCGATCACCTCGGATAGATATTGCATTCCCACTTGCATGTTTGCGATTCCCCAAAGAACTCCGTTCGGGAAGGTAAATATACATGAGATGACTGCGATAACAATAAAACCCCTGCATTAATCAATTAGCCACTGACAAATTGAACTGTAATGGGAGACACTTACCACCACGGAAGTTGCATTTCACCTCCATAGAGTTGCCCGATAGCAAGTCCGGAACAGATGAGCAACAAAATTGCATACCACCAATGCGGAACGCGAGGGTGTATTTCCATCAGCTTAAGGTAAGGATCATTATAATTACTCCTTCTATTCCTGAAGGCATCTTTCATCCCCTCGTAAGCTGGCTTACCATACCACAGCACTGAGTATACCATGGCTCCAGTAGATGCGGCAAACCCAAAGAAAAACTGAAGCGCATAAGATGCAGACCAATAGGGTGTAGAGTAAGCATCCATTGCTTCGTGGTCTAGCGTGAAATCTGGTTTGAGGATGCGGGAAATATTATACTTGGCACCAGTGCTATCCCACGTACCTGAGCCCATAGGGGCAAAGTTCAAAGCGTTTAGGCTGTTGGTGAAATATAAAAGAGGGTAAATCATCCAGCATGCTAGAATTGCACCCATGAATTGATTTGCATTTGCCCAGAGCGGTGTGTAAAGAGGTGAGAAAAAGGAGACGTAGTTCCAATCCAAGCTGATATCAAGAAACCCCTGGAATATTAATTAGCATATGGTAATTTTCGTTAGAATAACGGGAGCATACAAAGCCATTATACCCAGACCCCATCACATATGCTTTCCAATTACCGTGGCCAAAGTAGCAAATTAGTGGAATTGAGCTCAAAAGTGGGAAAATGACCGAAGGAAACCATTCATAACAAAATGCGCAACATGCAACAATAGTGAAGAACTTGAGTGATTTCTTCGTAACTGCGGGGTTCTTGTGCATGGCGTTGAACAGAGACACGTTTGGTAAAACTCCCGGATAGTAGATATTAGGAGGTCGAACGAGGATATCTCGAAAGAGTCCTGCAAATCCATAACCTATCATTTGGGTCGTGATGAGGAATAGAATTCCCCAACCAGCATTGATCTTGCGACCATAGTATAATTCCATTGCAGACAGTGGACCGAGACCATAGGCGGTGTAGCACTTGTTAATATGGTCAGCAAAGGTATTAAGAGCCATAAAATACACCTACACTACCCCAATAAGCTACCACGACGAGAGCGTGTTCCTTTGCATTCCATGGCCCTGGGTTGAGACTCCATTTGAAACCAAAGGTATTGAAGACTCGCTTTGGTAGGTAAGCGGCCATGCCAGTTCCCATACCCCAAGACAAAAGTTGCACGGCATAACTCGTAAGGTTCATGGAATATGGTTTAAAGTAGTAAAATGAAGAGACTCCGCATCCAATAACCACCCAAAATGTAGAACAAAACCAGAATCGGAACGTGAGGATTGGTTCACTGCATGAAAATCATAAGGATTGGCATAAATTTTGGGGGTTGTTTCGGCATGCACTTACGTCGGGTCATTGTGCAGGTCAACAGTTTTGGCCAACAAAGGTATAGGGTAATCTTTCAGACGAGGGTCGATGACGACATCGTCTTCTCCAGGTACGATGAGCTTCTCACTTGGGATATCCTGAAAATCGTTTGAGTCGACAGCTTCGATCTCAATGTCCGCAGCCTTCTTTTCGGAGACAGGGGATTCTATGGAGTTTTGAGACGTAGAATCCCCCCGTTCTCGATGTACATCTATGGTATCCATCATCGAGCACAACCGTGCGGGCAAGGAAAGATAATTTGAAGTAAGGGTTTACTGCGGTGATTTTTCAAAATACTGTCTGCTGTGGTACCTTCTTATATACCCCGCGTTCCGCATTAAGCCACGGGCTTTATCTATCATATCAAGGATTTTGACTTGCGTTTTGTCTAGCAGGGACCATTTTAAGTGGTGCAACTATTTGCATCTGATTACATGTCGTGCAAACGCGATCGGGAACCTGGATCATCAATATTTTGTGGTCGATATCTTTCCCAAAAGCAAGTGGGCGGCTCCAAAACGGCAGCGTGCCCGACGAATCTTAGATTCTCGATGGATATGATAGATACGGCTCTCCTGGCATCCCCGTATTCGAACAAATGGTGGACCATGTTGACAGATAAGGAGCCAAGAGAAAAAGGCTTAGCGTGAAAGCTACGGTACGATGTTGCTTGACGACTTCCTGAACGAGCACTGGTTCCCCGCAACTTGGCAGGAAAATATATAACATTTATTTTACCGACACCAATGACTTTGTCCCTTATCACGACGATATGCAGGTTTGAGCATTGAAAACTTCCGAGAAACCATCACAAGATGCTACAGCCAAACGTGCTGAAGTGCTGAAGTTACATGCATACATGTAACCTACGTGAGATACGACGTTGACAACTTGACACTTGCAATTGAGTGGGGCAAAAACAATCATGAGCCCGCTATTTAACCGAGACTCTGCTCTAAACAGTTGGTAATTTAGGAGAGACCATTGGAGATAAGTTCACGAACTATCATGAATTTGCTCCAGATCGGCATCAAGTCAGAAATCACCTTATCAAAGGAAGTTCTTGGTAGATTATCTGAATACATGATCCAAATAGGCAGGTGTCAAGCTTACCAAGGAGCTGATAATGCACTTTTCTAGGTTCTCGTCAATGGTGGCTGCTACACAGGATGGGACGACGAATTATGAGTGAGGATTTGGGGCACGGAAGCCGATTAAAGCCGTCTTGAAGCCGTCTTCGCTCGTGGTGATCGTCTCCATCGTCGTCGATTAGATCTAGTGGAGTGTGGTATGATTGGAACGTGACTCTAGTACTGTACGGTTATAATTCATCAATATTCAGCCAGATAAGCAGAGGGAGAGATAGAAGAGGAGGAAAAATGATGGGAGAAAGGTAAGCACCAACTCTTGCACTAAATATCAGAAAACTTCATCACGTGACTGTCTATGAGCATGGCTCGGTATGACTCACACTTTGAATAGGGGAATTCGCGAGTTTCACATTATATAATTGGTCAATTACTTCTTGATCATTTAGTAGCGAGTTCAAAAGCTCTAGGAGGTCTGTGACATCACATCGATAAATTCGATTTCATACTTGACGGTTGTTTCGGAAACGTTCATAGTTTCATAATGTTGACCATGCTACCAAAAGTATCTCGTCCAATTGACGCCAATACAATATAGACGTCAAGCGGTAAAAGTATACGTACTATTAGTATGAAGCATGATTCCTGCATCATTCATTACACTGAGGCACGCTGCTCGTTTGGACAACCATCAGAGTGTATAATACAGCAGTCTAGTATCCCACTTTCGGGCCACCCCCCTATCAGTTTCGAGAATATACTGAATGAGGAGGCACATTCACTTCACATGACATCGCAAGAACCTGGATAGATAATAAAATGCTGCTCATATTTCTTCATTTCCAAAACTTCTCACACCTCTTTATCCATCCCTCTCGCCCAACATGACAGAGAAAGAACGAAAAACTGATTCCTTGATCAGGCACGTGCTTCCCGAAATTTTATTATTACTGCAGAGCTACAGATTAATCTCGTCCTGTGAAAATCCAGGGGGTTGGTGGTGGAAATGAGTTTGGGCCTGGGCAAATGTAATAGCCATGCATGCATTCCCGGAATCGAGAACCATTATCCTTTTTCCCAAAGATGAAGTGAACGGAACACAAATAGCAGTAAAGTCAAATTTTCTCACTCCGTGTTGAGAACTAAGGTATTATCTATACATAGTCAGAAAACTGTTTATCCTAGCAAACGAGGTCTAACATGCACGCTTTGAGTGCCTCTGATATCCTGAATGACCGCGTTAGTCCACTAATGCGAAAAAGTCTTATCATAATGGAAAGGAATCATCTGCATTGCCATAAACTAATCCATCATCACTAGTTAGAGTCCCAAGGAATCTAATGAATAAGTATCTCCCGACTCCGTCATCAAAATCCAGACCCTCAACACTTCTATAGAACCATCAATCCTATCATGAGAAGCCTACTATTAGCCTCACCAAGGTCTCCAAATGATATTGAATGTTTGCCACCTCTTGGTCCTCCGAAGCTTTGCGAAGGATTTCTCATGCTAGAGTACAAATCCAGATCCTCATTTTCCCATCTCCTACCATCCGCGAAATCTGCCCTCCTTAATTCTTTAACCCACAGGACTAATAGCCGATAATATGACGTAAAGTAGCGCTGTGCACAGTCCTCTTTACAACTCACACCTGCCCTATAAAGGGCCAAGAATCATCTGTTTCGTAGTTCCAAGAATCTAAAGTAGTTAAGCCGAATTTCTCCTTGTCTGGCCCATCGTAATTAATGCATATCCAAAAGACTACCCAGAAGAATGATTCAAGATCATGCATAAAGGAATGCGGATAACCCATAATAATACCAATACCCATAAATGGTCGTGTACTAGTTTTCTCTTTTGTGTCCGATGAGCCCTTTCGGTCCCTTTTGACAGCTAAATTAAGGTCGATCAATAATAAAGACCACGAATTCTGTTCATTTTCATTAATCATTAGATTATCGATTAAGATGTCTCTATGGAGAAAACCCGTTTTGTGTAGAGATTCATGTCCTGTACAACCTTCTAATGCAATAAGCGAAGATCTAGGGAGCTTGCTGTATAGATAGGTTTTCCATGATCACGAAGAATTATTCGTCAATGTATCCGATTTGGGGGTTTTTCATCATGGAAAATGGCCGGAGATGCTACGTGTGACTCTAAGCGGAGTCTCTTACTGGATGGAGATGCCTCATTACTGGCTGTGTATTCCAAGGAAGACTTTGGACGAGATCATTTGTTAAATGGCGGCCGCACAACCGTATCGGTCTGGCTTGACGGTCCCTTGCTAGTGACTGAACATATATTCTTCGGAACACTGTTTATTCTCGCGGGTATTCTGATGCTTTTGTAATATCCTATCCCTTTCGAAGGGTTTCCAATAATATCATCTTCCACACCGCAAATGCGGACTGTTTCGTGGTGAAAGTAGCGGCTAACATTAACCGCATTCTTTTCAGTTGTTTCGCGAAGTAGCTCTCTTAATTACGCTCGAGGCATTGCCATGAATTCTTGTGGATAAGAGGCATTGAAGAATTCCTTTTAGAATGGGCTTTCCAACATTTTGTTGCCCGGCCTGCTAATATACGACGTTTATGCATAATTAGTTTCTCGAGTACAAGGCGCTCTGTCCAATTTTCCCATTCAATATCTATATAACGTTGGTTGTGTGTTTATTTTGGAAGGTAGTAGATGGGATGCTTTATAAGTTTGTGATACTAAAAAAGCTCGAGAGAGAGTTCCTTAAGATCTAGATGACAGTTAGAACAAGCAATATTTGAAAAGTTGACTTTAGGCTGGTCAGTAAAATAGAGCTCGGTTTTAAGCGTATTGAGCCATACAGCCACGGATAAACAGGCACATAAATTTTAAGCTTAAGCCTGTATGAAGTGCGGAGTCATGATTCATAATGAAGGAAAAGCAAATTGAGGAAATGCTATTGAAATGCAATTATGATACCCATGAAAAGGCTAACGGGTCGGATTTTACTGTTGAAATAAATATTATGACTAGCTTTCAAATAAGCATTTGGCATAGGTGAACCAGTTCACCCGTCAACGCAACACGGAAGCCTAATTAGGCGATATATCAACAGAGCTGTATTCTTATTATCAGCATAAGAACTCTGAACCTAAATCCCTAGGATAATGATCTGATTCGATTAATTATTAAGTTGATGTTCGATATCCAGCGCCCTGCAACAGTGGAAGACATTATAGTTAGGCTCACAACCCTCCTTGTCAAACCTGGTGGACCCTATCTTTGAGTGCAGCAAAGCCAACTGCTACCAAGCATCCTGGGGATTCGCACTACACTAGTCATCAGGTTTTTACCATAGGGCTGGTTACTCACTCTGAAGATCTTACCTAAGTTTATTCTTGGTACCCACCACCAGAAGCTTGGAACGGACAAGATAAAAATCAAAATAGTCCTGGCTCGTCATCACCACTATCCAACGTTCAAACAACATCCCGAAGAAATTAATGACTCCTCCAGGAATTAACATATAAACTCATGGAAACTCAAAGTGGTAAAGCTAAATATTTTGATATTTATACCGGTGGAAGCAATCACTAGTACGATTGACACCTAACTCGCCACTTCCATGAAGGAAATAGTACTCGGGTTTTGGGGTCCTGGATCTTCCATCTATGTGACTTACATGGTAACACGATTTTCATACTCAATGACTTCCTGTCACTCTACAAACATACAAATCTTTCTCTGAAGTGAGTAGGAATCGTATCGTTGATGAATTATCACGAAGTAATAAGCACTGGGAAAAGCTTTCCAACAATTATTGACCGAGTGATATATCTACTCATTTTTGCATATTCGCAATTGTTCTATCATATTTCAACGTTGTATGAAGCTCTTCCTCATTATCCATCAACACTGATTGGATCATCAAATTTTCAATTGTTGTACATTTTCCTATTATTACCAAATTCTGAAGCCCTCCTTGCAAATTTCGCACTTCTCGGTTTCCTAGCTTTACTTTCAGGTTAAGTACTCGAGTACTGATAACAAATTATTATTTGATCAATTGCAACTTGCTTACATTTGTCGCACAAAAGCATCCCAATTCTTTCTTTTCCTACTAAGTATTAAGTCTTACAAAGGCATATCAGGAAATGATCCAATTCCGGCATGGCCTTTATCATCAACAATGATTTGAATCCCCTTTCGACAGATTTCAACACAATAACAAAGACATCATATCCAAACCTTGTCTTTCCGTATTTGAAACTCAAAGTACTATAATGTTGAAAACCTACTCAACTCTTATCCTCACACTTCTTCCCAGAACTTCATGGTTTTATGTCACCTAATCAAGTAAAAATGGCAGAGCAAGTAATAGACCCAGCTAAACCAATCTTAACAATTAAAGATCGAGAAACCATTATCCAAGGGCACAGACAAACATACGCGGAGCCCAACAGCGAAGCTCTAAAAGTTCTCGATTCAGAAATAGAGGTAGATGGGACACCGGCAGGACCCGCAGGAGATCCAAAAGATACCAATCTCCTTCCATTCAAACCATTAACCGTACAAGATCTCCAAAACTTTCGACGCTGGTGCGGACCAACTTCAGGTGCGAAAGACAATGCTATTATATACACTGATGCGATCGGTGCGAGCATTCTCAAGGTAACAGATGCATATATTCGTCAAATATGCCTATTTGTGAATAGTCATTCACCAGTTCGGAATCGTCGCGATGATTATCCAACCATGGCATATCTACCCTACGATTTTTGGAATCCGCCCACTGACCCTCCTTCTGAAGCTTATATAGAAGAAAGAGCGGAATATATAAGGACGACAGCACGTCTCCCACCTCAACGACTTAAAGCTCTCACTCACTTATTCATTCATATTACATCATCTCCCACGAGCCTCGATGTCAAACCAGAGAGTGCCTTGATAGTAATAACGCCCAGGGCAGCAACAATAGAGTACTTTGATCAAAGTGACCATCCCGACAAACATTGCCGAATAGGAGATATCATGAATGTGATATCCCGCGTGGATCCCACGCGTCATGGGACATGGTTAGAGCTCGCGGATTGGAAATGCAGAGCTGGACAATCAGGCGGACAATCCGCAATCCTTGACCTGCCGACAGAAAATCAGAGGGCAAGCCAGATTTGGGTGTGCACGAGTGCTCTAGGTCAGGCATTTGGTCATGATGTTCGGATGCTTTATCCTCTTAAGATTATGGAGACGAGGGAAACCGGTGCATATGATTTTTTGATGTGGAGGAAAGCAATGGTCATCGTGATTGATTTGTACCGCGGGTATTTCTCAAATGTGGCTACTGACCCGCAGTACAAACCAAGGGTGAAGATAATGTTTGGACATCGTATATATAAGGAGGGAGAGAACTACCCTTGGCTTGATAATTCACGGCAGCGGAGGAATGGCGCACCGTGGGTACATTTCTCGGAGAAAGTGTACAGGAGATTTTTACCTAGAGAGTTGGCGCAGTGGAATGCGTCGAATATTTGGCGGGGTCTTGATGAGGATGAATTGTACAAAAAAGCTTTGGAGAGAATGAAACATCCCACTATGGAGGGTAGATATGATGGTGCACCTCAAGGAGCAGAGTTGGGGGAATTTGGGGAGAAGATGAAGGGGACTAGGGCGAGGAGGTTAAGAATGTGGTTGGAAGATACGGATACCAATGAAGGAAGAAGAATAGATCGTTATCATGGTCCTAATGAGTCGGTTGGATGGAATGTGTACAGGTAAAAAGTAGCTTTCAGGAGGCAGTAGATGGACGAGGATTGGTAATTGTACGGTGTTGATTTTGTTGTGTATTTTCTTGCGAAATTTTAGTCATGTCTAAACACAAATTATTCATTGAAATGATATTTTTCTTGTAAAGCTACATCTACTCTATTTTGATTCGAGATAGGGTTTTTCCTAAATCTATAATCTATTAATATTATCTAGGTCATGAATGCATTTCTGCGGAAATCAAACTTTTAGCCGATAAGTTATTGTAAAGCTAATTTTCACTGGTATGACCGCTTGGATTTATATATGGCAAGGTCGATCCGTTTCCCGGAGTAATATTAAGATCTTACATAAACGGATTTGTAGCGCACATAAACTGCACGATACTTGGTCGTATCATAAAAATATGGAATCAAATGACGGTCACTGGAAGAATCAGTAATTGCAGCCACTGAACTACCTCAGACTCAAGAAAATCTTTTCAATTACAACCAAAAATCATATATAGTCACCAGGAAGAAGCACGAATATCAAAGTAGTTAAACAATAACAGCTTTTCAATTAAAAGATTAAAATCACAAAAAATGTTTCCTCTACTCGTCCCCAATATGATATGCAAACACAATCTTAAAGATGTCTTGCTAATGAATTGAAAGTAACCCCAAACAAACACGCGAACCCGCGATATCCAGAAGAAAAGAAAGAAGGGCTAGAGCATTCCCAAAGACAAGGGGGAAAATGGATCAAGTATACTGATACTCAATCTACAAGACGTTTGCGATGGCGAAAACGGCAGCGAGGAATCCCCATGCGGAGATGGCAATGGTGCTTCCTGCACCGGTGAATTGTTCAACTCCGGAAGCATCTCCAGTGGAGGCTTCGGGGACGAAGGTGTCGGTGGAAACGGGTGAGGCGGCAGGGCTAGCAGCTGCGGCTGGGTTGGCGGCGACGGCAGCAGCCTTGCTTCCTCCGTACCATGATCCCCATCCGTTGCTATTGATGAGACTGTTGATGTTGAGACCCAAGTTCTTGTTCTATTCGCATTGTAGAGTTAGTAACTGTTCAATATGGAGGCTGAGAGAGGCAGAACAGGAGCCAAGTAAGTCTACTTACGATGTTTGCGTTGGCATTTTCATTGTAATTAACATTGGTGTTCGAGTTGACATTGGCCTGGTGCAAGATAAAATTAGTAGTATTCTTAGGAAGCAAGAATTGAAGCAGCCGAGGGGAGAAAATGTAAGATCAAAGATCTCCTTACATTCAAGTTCTTGTTCTTGTTCTCATTTTCGTTCTCATTTTCATTCTTGTTCTCGTTCTCGTTGCCATTCCCGTTGCCCTATAACGTGGTAGTTAGTATTTTCGCAGCGACAAGGTATTGTGAGAAAAGAGTAAGTGAGATATCAAAGTCAGGTTAAAATTGATATTGGGAATCTGGGTATCTTACGTTGCCATTTTCGTTTCCATTTCCATTCCCATTGCCGTTGTTTCCGCCATTGTTTCCTCCATTGTTTCCGCCGTTGCCTCCATTGTTTCCGCCATTACCTACATTGTTTCCACCGTTGTCTCCAGGACGTCCACCCGCATCTGGAGTTGTATCGATAGGGCCGGAACCAGCATCGCCATTGCCCTTTGGCTTGGGGTAAGGCTTGTGGCCTGGAGGGCATACGCAGCTTCCATCAATATCCTGGTAGTTGGCACCAGTGGCAGGGCCAGCATAGGAGCCGGAGCCATATGGGCCTGTCCAGGTACCAGCACCACCAGCTGAGTTGATACCAACTTGAGTGGCATCTACTGAGGCTGATGCAGCAGCAACTGCGGAGGTGGTGGTTGTCTTTGGCTTCCATCCGCCGTTCCATCCACCCCCGTTTTGTCTGTCATTGTCTCCATCATTGTCTCCGTCATTTCCACCACGTTGTCTCTTCCATGGTTTCTTGGGGGGAGTGGTATCTATGATATGGACGAAGTTGGAGTCTGCGTTTGAACTGGCACCTTGTGCCTCTGGAATTCCATATATCAGTCAAATTCTAGAGTGGATAGGGAGCAAGAATCGGATTTCTTACGTAAGGTACTGGCATCTAGACTTGTTCCATCGCCCCATGGGTAACATTGGCAGCTTGAGGCTTGAATGGCACCGGCGCTCGATGATCCACTAGCTGTGGAAATCAAAGTTTCCTTTGCTGGTGGTGGGTAATAGCCTGAAGAAGTTAGTATTCTCGATTATAAATGCTGCTACAAATACTAGCCTCCTTGACCCTGGCCCTGACCTTGACCTTGACCATTGCCTTGACCATTGCCTTGACCATTGCCTTGACCATTGCCCTGACCATTGCCTTGTCCTTGGCCATTACCCTGACCGTTGCCTTGACCGTTGCCTTGACCGTTGCCTTGGCCATTGCCTTGGCCATTGCCATTGCCATTTGGTCCACCAATACCATTACCATTACCTCCAGGTTGATCTCTTTGAGCAACAGCGAGATGGGCCGTAGCCAAGAGAATTTGAAGAATGACTTGAGCCTTCATGATGAATGATAAACTTTGATAAAAAGTAAGTGAATGTGGTATGTCTTAAAGACTATTTATTGTTTGGAAGAAAGAGTGTATACAAGTTGGTTCCTGATGTACGGAGGAAGAAGAAACGACGGAATTACATCGTGATTTTATATTCGAGATCATCTATGTTTTGATGATGTTGGAGCCTCATTTTTGAGAACTAAAACTTTGAGGAATGAATCTTCGCCACGGGAGGGACATCAAAATATGGGAATGTGGAACCCAAACAATCTAGTAAATATCGTGCTCGATGGCGAATTATCTTAGGATGGATATACTATTGGTTCAGGTACTAAGAATTCGGGATATTCCCTTATTGGTTTTTTTTTTTTCAAATAGATGTCGCATAACTGCCAAGATGTTGCTAAGAGAAGAATGTGTGTTGTGGTTGAGGAATGTACCAATTGTCTCGCTACAGGCCAATCATGATAACCATAGAATAAAAACATAACTAATCCACATATTACAACTTCATGAAGAAAAACGCATCTTGGGAATCTCCACGGCGCCACACTATGAAGGTATTTGGAAGCCATTCTTTAAGTCGCGCTCAAATTTGGTAATGGTAATGGTAATATCGCCATCGTTCTCCGCCAGGAACTCTCATTCCTTGAACTAATGATCTGCGCTTTTTCCAGAATATTCCGCGGATGTTTGTACTCGGAAAGGAATCCCCATGGAATGGAATTGAAAGTTTAGTATTTTCCTTGAGTATACGAAGCAATGAAGCAAATTTTGAAAGCTTGTGAAGCATACCTAACTGTAGGCCAAGCAAATTGTCCGGTAGTTAACGAAGGAATGGGGCAGGAGCTGCCATACATAAAAGAAAGTGAAGCAGCCTTGAGAGATTTGCAACCAGGTCATCGAGGTCTAAATTAAGCAAATGCAAATCATCAAACGATAATCCTAGATAGACATTTATTTTCGCCTTATCTTCATACCCATATGCGACGCAGAATGTACTTGTAATTGTGCGCACTCAAAAAGAATCCGTGTGATCTCTCAAGTCTACGGGAAGAAATTACCTAGGCCCAATGTGTGATCAAGTGAGGATAAGAATTAACTTTAAAATTCGCATAATGGTATCTGCGATTGTAATGGGTATAGACAAATAGAAGAACAATAAAAGCCTACTGTGGCCGGCACTTGCAGACCATCAGATAGATCAATGTTCCAGCTTCCAAAATTGGAGCTGCCACGACATGGATAGGTTCACTAACAAACTTAATCAATATGTCATCTTTTCCAAAACATGTTCGACTGTGTCGTAGCTTGTGATTCTTGTGTTTGCTCGTCTTCCCGAACCTCGCTGCCCATTAAAACATGACTTTATTCGACCTGAATCTTGAACCGTCACATGATATCAATTACAATGTACCCCAAGTCACTACCCAGATGGTGCCAACCCAATCATAACACTCACTGCCGAGGGATTCTCGAATTTCCCTTCTTGACGTACATACTATCATCCATCTATCCCCTCCACAAACTTCAACGAGCTATCATCAGTCATCACAAACATTCGTTCAAGCAATCTCCTACAGTAAATTTCACCGCTCTAGTCATGATCAACCATAAAGCAGTCTACTTACACTGTTTTCTGGACTTGCGGTTTGGAAAGAATAAAAGAAATACCACGGGGCAGCACAAACTTACATCAAAGCACTTAGTAATAAAACAGAGTAAGCACGGCAATATAAACTTGACTTGTATTGTGATGGCCCATATGAAAATTAGGTAGAGAATCTGTAGATTTTATATTAAATACCATACGGAGAACAAGTGCTACTTTCTGTCAGTGAATATTCTTAAACATACTGAGCCTAGTCAGCTCTATTTATGCATTCTACTCATGAATTAAAAAAGATTTCCCAATCCCTCCGATTCATCTCCTGCCATCTCCCATCAACCAAAAACATAAACAAAAATTCTCATTGTTTAAACATGAAGTCCACCGTTGCAGAGGATTAAAACCATCGAGATGGCACGCTGTGGCATATTCTATGCTACGAAAGACACGCGAGGGTTGAGGCGTGAGGGAAATCTATTACTTGTATCGACATCTCAACACACCACTATCAAGGCCACAACTTTGCGTGCCTCTCTCATGCAGGTTTTTGATAATCCTTCCTGGGAGCATATCCTATCATGCAGATATGAAATTTTACTCCATGATAAAATCAGTGTTGTCAAGTTTGCATGTATCGTGGGCAGCGAAAAGCTCTCAGGAGTCATTCACGAAAGAGCGGCTGCAACAAAGATCTATGAAGTTGCCAAGAGTAGAGGGGAGATAGCAGGCCTATCGGACAAAAACAGCAAAGCAAGTGATGTTTTTAGCACCTCGCTAGGTAATATCACAGCTGGAAAGAAAGTGGTAGTGGAAATTGAATATATCGGGGAGTAGATGACGGAAAGTGGAAACAGGGTAAAACTGACCATCTCGACCAAAGTTGCGCCTAGATTTGGATCTTCTGGTTCCTCATCGACAAGCCTTGGCACGACCACAAAGGAAGGGATGAGGATCATTGTAGAAGTGTTAATATGGGTAGGTCTGCGTAATGATGGACTTGCCTGGCCCTCCCATCCCATCGCCATCATATTAGGGGCTCTGTCGCATGGAAGTGAAAAGAGAGAAAGTAACAAGGGTTTAGTTACGCTGGCTCAAAAGAGTGCGGCTTTGGATCGAGAATTCGTTCTCCTAATCAATGTCAAGGACTTGGGTAGCCCGAAGGCTGTGCTCGGCTCATAGCACCATTTCCAATCATCGAGCATTAATGGTTTCCTTGGTCCCAAAATTTACTTTGCCATCCCACATGCCAGAAATTGTTTCGTCGTTGAAAGGAGCGCAAGCATGCGAACCAGCATGTCAACCCTTCGCTCAGCAATGTCGGTTTTCTCTAAAATTCTCGCGTTCTGGAATAAATTTCACTTTCAGCACTAGCTATGAATTTCTGTGGCCAGTCAAAACAATATACGCAGGACAATCTGGATCAGGCTCCCAAGCATGCTGGTGAATTCAAAGCCAATTTCGGTCCGACCGAAACATTAAACGCACTTACCGCTACGATCCAGAACCGCCTCACGTACATGCCACTGGAAATCATACTCCCTGACGGACGGGAATATCCCGCGGCAGGAAGAATGCTTCAAATACCTGAACGGAGAAGTGAAAGAGAGCCAGGGAGCGATCAGGGTATTTCCCTGGGTATAGGAGATGGTGTTTCTCATGCTTTGCTCAATGGGATTGCCGAGAAGGAAACAGTTTTCAACAGGCTATAGAGGGGTGAAAGTATGGATGACAGTGCTATTCGAATGCTGCGCGGTGTACTTTAGCCCCATGTTGCTGACTACAACATGGAAGACAAATACGAATCCGAAAAGGATGACTTCGAGATCATTGAAAGAGTTACAGACACTACGAAGCTCCTTCTATCGAACAATGACGAGAAAATGGAACAACCAGATCAGCCGATGCTTCCTGCGATCTCTCTGTTCGACCCTACCTTTGAAGAACTTAAAGATACAGCCATTAAGGGCTGGAATTCGTCAACAGCTACCAGATATTAACCCCCAAACTGCTACGGACACCACGCAATATTCCTTCTTTGTTTCCAGGAGCCAACAATGCAGTATACTCGTTGATGTATGCGGAAACCATCCAACGAAACCCTGTAGCCGTTGTTTTGAGAGGTACATCTGTACATAGTCCCGTAGAGCTACCAATTACTATCGAAACTGTCCCGGGAGAGAGCCAAACTATACATCAGCTAGCAGCTAGAAAGGTTAGGCAAGATCTTGAGGTGGTTAGGGGCTGGGTATACAATGCAAAAGAGGATCATGATCCATCTCAGTTCGATGATATTGTTAAAAGAGAGGCCGTACGATTGGGTCGGCAATTCAAGTTGCTAGCCGATGGTGCTCGTTTGTAGCCGTCGCTGAGAATGGCGCCTAGGGTATTGAGAAGCAAGAGTTTCGAGAATTTGATTTCGTGACGAATAGCAAGAGAGAGTCCCAAAACACTAATTCCTTTGTCGCTGAAACTTCACAACAACCAAGTAGACATCCGCCTACAGTGGAATTAATGACGAGCACCGTAGACTATTCTCGATCAACTTATGATCGACATAGATCGCTTTTTCCAGGCCCGCAACGTTTTGAAAATAGTTATCACAAAGCCTCGGACCTATTCGATCCAAATATCTCATCTCTGCTTTCTGTGGAGACTTCCACTGATGTAGACCCAAGGAACTTGCCAAAGGGAATCACGCCCCTAATTATCTAAAGAGAAGCTTTCAAAGTTCAGTGACGTTCCTGCTCAACAATCAAGAAGGAACCACGAAACCATATCATCATCAGAACTCGTGAAAAGAAGCAAGGCCATTTCGTTTCCAACTCAGTTCCACTTGTTACTGACACCACATCGATTGCTCCTTCTGATTCCTCTTCAAGGGAATCATTTGAAGAGGATTGGACCGGCGCTTCTTCCGAAAAAATTAGTTTTCAAGAATCATCGAGCTTCAACAAGTTGATGGTACCTGGATTTCTCTGCCAGATCTTGAGCCGGTTATCGGCTTCAAGCTCCTCCAGGATGTCTTTAATGTTGAGAAAGATAGCACTGCCAAGACGCTGTGGATCACATTTATTGTTTAAGCTTTCTTGAGCATACAATGGCAAGAGAAGCAGATGTTTGGAAGTATGGTGTTAAAACAAAGACCTGGTTGAATAATATGGAGGCTCAGCGTGTACAAGAGTTTGAGCAGATGACGAAGAGAGCTATGGAGGTTGTAAGAAGGTCAATCAAACTACTGGTGAGAAGGCTGTGACAGCGAATGATTTGACTTGATGAGGCTTTGAGGCGCCTGTTGGACACAGGAAGAAGTCCTGAGAGCTGGATAAGAAGGTAGGCTGATGAACAACCTACGCTATGCAACTTTCTCATCCTAAGTCGTCTTCATTGTTTCTAGTTGGTAAATAGTCGATTGAACAAGTTGAGCATTGCGCCCAAATGGAATACATTTCAATGAATGCATTGGTTCATTTAATGAATTGAATGAATTGTAATAAAATATCTTTTATCTGTACTCGTAACCTTAATTGTACAGAAAAAAGATGATGCTTTATTTTAGTGCTAATCACCATCGATCCCGCAGCTTAGTTCCGCGCTAAAAGCCTACGGATCCATCATCATTCATCCAGCCCAATAATCCCTGAAGCACGAACCCCAAAAATCAACATCACGATTATAATCTCACCTCACAATCAATCTTGCGTCAACGATACAAAATCACAATCATGACACTTCAACAAGAAGATCTCAAAGCTCTCGAGCAGACTCGTCAGCGCCTCTTACATTTAACATCCAATATCGCATCTTTGAAAGCTGATTTCCAAAGGGGCGCACCTCTACCTGAATAGTACGTACTACTTTACCTTGCTTGTCGCATTTTGCATTCTGCATTGCGCATTCATATTGACCAATTGATATACAGTTCCTCAGTAATGACATCTTCATCTATCCTAAGCACAAACATCCAATCAGTCATCGATCATCTCGCTGCTAATAGTGAGATTCTCTCTCGAATCGTCGCATTCCCTTCTACCAATTTCCCTGGCCGCACACAAGAAGGACTTCTCCTACAATTACTACGCAAGAAACTAGAACCGCAAGTCGAAACGTGGGTTGAAGAAGGTCGTAATTTGCAGATAGATGGCGCAGGAGAGGGTACAAATCAGGGAGATCTTGAGGAAACGTGGAAATGGGCGGCGGAATGGATTGGGCCGAGGATAAGAGAATATGCATTGAATGAAGCGGGTGATGAGTATACGGCGGAAGAGAGAGAAAGTGGTGTTGAAAATGTTAATACGGGACTTAAGGATGAGGAAGAGAGCGATGAAGAAGATGAGGAAGGGGAGGAAGATGATGAGGTTATGGGAGGAATGGATCAAAGTGCCGAAAAGAAGAAGTCGCCGGAGAAGGGAATTACAAGGAAAGATGGTAGAGTGAGAAGTAAAGAAGAGATCTTGAGATTCGTTACCAGTGGGGTTATCTGAAGATAGCACAACATATGGGAAGATATATCAAGCTGGACGGCGAAAAGTGTACCCTGCCAGGTACAAGATTCAGTCCCTTTAATTGGCAATGCGCCAATACATATAAGAGCTGAGCTTCACAATCCAACGTTGGAATGAATGTCTCACGAATAAACCTAAACTCTAATCTGGTCGGTGTAGTCACCATTCCAATTATTGGACCCTAGGAATCCATTCCTCGTATGTCATGGTAAGGAGTCAGGAGAAACGCGCCATCAAGCTACAATAGAAGCAAGGGTGTGCACATACAAACAAAACTCCTGATGTAGCTGACTACTCTATAGAGCTAGTTGGGCACGGATCTATTATACATTCTTCAAGTTGATCGCGTCATCCCAAAAATGAGATGTGACCTTCAACATTCGAATAATTAGAGCAAGAGTAGTGTCGAATTACATAAATTGAATTTATTAATACAATATACGTTACACGTTACGCTATTTATCCATCTTCCACTTCCACTTCCGCTTCCGATGAATCCTATATCCAATAACTCAAACCTAAACAAATACAAAATTCCTCCTTCAGTCAATCATCAATATCAATCAATATCAATATCAAGCCATCCTTCCAAAACACCACCACCTCACATCCCCCCCAAGGAGTCTGCTAATAAGTTTCATCTCTAGACTCTATACATTTTCACCCCAATTGCTGCACCATCTCCATCTCCATATCCATCTCCATCAACCACAAATCTTTAAGTATTCCTTCCTACCTTCCTACCTTCCTACCTTCCTACCTTCCTACCTTCCTACCTTCTTATAATCTAAACTCACAGGTCATTTACCTACTCACTCCCCCAAAAATCTTCTTTTTTCTCCCTCTTCCTATTCTTCTTCTTTTTCTTCTCGTAAACTCTTTATTAAATAAATAAAAATCCTATCAATACTGTAATTACTCTTTTAAATATGTTTTATAGAAAACAACTAGTTTTAAACATGATATATATAATATATATTTAGAATATATAATTAAAAATAAAATAAAATAAAAATAAAAATAAAAATATAATAAACATAATTGTAATTAAATATACCAGACCGAGTAGATATTCAAATCAGATTATATTTATCTTACTATTTATCTGTACTAAAGTAACTAGATAAATAGTTAGAAGATATATATATATATATAAAAGACGTTTTTTTCTGGCTTCTATAAATAAAATATAAGACATATAAATATAGATATAAAAAAGATATAATAATATTATATAACGTAACTTGACTAGAAGTGGGTCATTGTTACGACCGGTAACAATTAGGTCACGGGATCACCATACACGTGATGCTAAGGAGCGAAGAGCTCGAAGGCTTGGCTTCTCGAGCCCTTCGCGCGAGGAGAGTGAAGAGATCGAAGCTCGATCCTCTCGCTCCCTTCGCGCCTCTAAGCATGAAGGTCTATATAAGGAGGATGGATTCCCTTTGTAGAGCTTCGTGCTCAAGATCAATCATTTAGTATACCATACTATTAGTTACGAATTGCATCATATTATTGTCATTACTTTAAGTCCCTGCTTGACGCCTAGTTATAAACCTACCTCGAGAGCCTAGAGCACTTCCACGTGATCTAGACGGCAAACCTCGTAACAGTCATGTCATGATATGGGTCACAAAAATCATATTTTCCTATTTGACCTTGTCCTATATGCTACAGGGTGATCTACAACTATCACTGATCCAACTGAACTATCACTATCCTCTTCTTCTTCCATCTCCTCTTCTACCTGATCAATTTGACGCTTGGATGGTCTACCACGTCGTCGTTTTAGTAAAGGTGTCTGTTCAGCCTCCTCGATAATTTCAATACTTCCTCAGTACTAAATACAAATTCACCTTTTAATTTTATTCTCTTTCCATTTTTTCGTTTCTTTCGTGTCTCAAGTAACTCTTTATTTTCTTGAAGTTCCTTTCGAAGAATAGCATTTTCACCATTTAAGCTTTCAATCTGATGAGTAATTCGCTTTGCATATCTCTGTACTGGAGAAGTAGGCAGATTATTAGCAGATAAAGCTGATATCATTTGGGGGAGAGCTATTAAGTAAAGAAAGATCTAGATCTTCTGGATTTGATGGTGTATTTGGAGTGGAAGGTAGTGGTAAAAGCGGGGCTGGAAGATTATTCAGAACTTGACGAGGACTAAATGGATTCAAACCTGCCCCTTTCCATCCGCTTTTGATATTTTGATAAGTAAGACCTTTTTCTCTTATCTTCTGAAAAAGCTGTACCCAATCAGATCGTTGTATTCGTTGTATTCCTGCTCGAGAGTATCGATCAACCTCTTGGGCATGATATCGCTTCATTGGCCCATACACTCCAACATCCAATGGCTGAAGTAGATGCGAGCAATGAGGTGGTAGAATAAGAAGATCAATCTCCTTTTCAATACAGAAAGCAATCAAACTTCCTGTAATATGACTGGAATGACCATCCATAATCAATAATCGAGGCTGATCACCTGATATTTTTTGAGATTCTGGCTCAAAAACCTTACGTATCCATTCCAAGCCATGACTATTAGAAGTCCATTCACTATTGCTTGTTGAGAAATACCAATTTGGAGGAGTATTAGTAGGAATCCATGCAGTATTGGTATTCTGAGCCTTGAAAATGATCATGGGAGGTAAAGAGCCTCCGTCTGCATTAACACATTCCAATACAGTTATCCATTCTTGCTTTCCTGCTGTAACCTTCCAATTCGATTTGAGAGTAGAATCTACGATTATACGTGTTGATTCTGTTTCTCCAACTGCATATCCTGTCTCATCCATATTATATATATTCTTGAGTTCATAATGCCGTTCTTCGATTCGTGTTTGAAATGATGAAAACCACGCTGATATTGTTTCAAATGTGGCTTCTTTATGCCTTGCAGATTCCAATTTGCGAGAATAAGTTCCTTTGAGTTTAGGATATCGATCTAAGAATCTATAGATCCATCGTTGACCTATATGATCTGATTGAAAGGATGGAGGAGTAGATGATGACGCGAAAATGACGCGTTGATTCAGAATTTCTTGGGCCATTTCTTTCAACAACCCAGGAGTTGCAGGCTATCCAGTAGCTGTCAATCGTGAGATCCATCGTACTAGAGTCTTCTCTTCCGCGTTAGAAAGTTTTTGAAAGGATTCGTGAGATTGAGAGCGTGATTGTCGTCCGGCCATTCGATTTATTAAGGTTGACTTCGGAATCTTAAAATGAATAGCAGCACTTCGAATTGAAGTAAATTGTTTATCTTTTAGACTTTCTATAGCCTTTTGAATATTATCTTCCGATTCACTACGATTTAATGACTTTCGATCCATTGTGTGTTGAATAAACGCGTAAAATAAAGAAATGAGGGGGTGATTTTGACCCATATCATGACATGACCCACTTCTAGTCAAGTTACGTTATTATAACATGATATGCTTATGATTAATAGGTAGAATGTTGAATGGGGAATAAGGAATAAAGGTTGAGATTAATAAAATAAGGGAGACGAGAAGGATCTGTATCTAGATCTTTTCTTGAATATGTCAAGATATCTACAAAGCTTGGAATTTTTCAGGATATTTACAGTTATATAGGTAGTATAGTTTGAGTGATTTCCCGGGAATGAGTTCCTAAGAACCTTGGGAGTAATGAGGGGTCTAGGTCTAGCAACGACAAATGCAAAAAGAAATTGTGCAACACCTGGGCAATTTAAAGAACAATATTTAGGATAATTAGATTAGATTAATTGATCTATTCATCCATATAATAAACAGAAAAGACTACAACTGCAGCGAGCAGGAGTCAAAAAAAACATAAAAAACATAAAAAACCCAAAGCTAGAAAACCTATCCACGTCTTCGTGTGCTAGGGCTCTTGGCTGTGTTCTTTTGCGATTGAGTGGTACTTGCGGGAGGGGATGCTGCGACAGAAACCTTCTCCTTTTGCTTTGTGTTTGAAGATTTCTTGCTCTTGTTCTTCTTGCTCTTGGTCTTGCTGGGTGAATTCCAGTAGTATACCATTTGTAGAGCTAGGATAGCGTTGAGCGCAAATCCGGCAATGAATCCATAGAGGATGAGTTTATCGTCGACTTCTTGAAGTGTGGTGAAGATTCTGGAAAGAGAACCGGCGAGATAGTTGAAAACCTAACAATTCTAAATTAGCATTGTTCACCTTGATGTTACATCGGATAAAGTAGAATAAACCTACAGCGAAAGCACTCAACTGTCCCGTTCCTCCCTCTTGCCAGACAGTCAGAATTTGTGGCAATTTGCTTGCTACTCCCAAAACTCCAGCTCCGGCTTGTAAGTATGCTAATTGTTGCATATCCAACATATTTCCACTGAAAAGTGTAAAGGCACTTGCAGCCAATCCTGCCACGAACAATGCAGCTGTGCTAGCTCTTCCACTATAGTTCAATACCAACACTGCAATTACCACATTCTGCACCATGATAAGTGCTGTTTCGCCATATGTGCTGAAAGGGAATTCGGATCGATAGTTGTAGGCGAGTGAAATAAGGTATGCGGAGGTTTCGAGAAGGTAGGAAAGGAAGGATATTCCGGAGGAAGATTTGGAGGAGATGAGTTTGAGAAGTTGGGGAATCTTGACAATAGAGGAAGCTGCAATGATTCCTACTCCGAGTCCCTTAGAAATGCCGAGTTTGAGACATTCTGTATGGGATGGGTCGATGTCGAGTAGGAGCGTTTTGTAGCATTGTTCTCCGATGAGAGAAACTCCCAAGTCTTTGATAGGTGCGGGAAGGTTGTGGGTTATGGGTTGCAGAACAGTACGAATTTGATCCATGGTGGAGTTAGGTTATTAGTATAGATGATGAGAGTCAAGTAAATTGTGAAGATGTGTTGTTGTGTTGTTGTGTTGTTGTGAGATGGTAAATTTATTTTTTGATGGGAACTTGATGGGATACGCGACAAGGCTGTGAAGTGGAAATTTAGTGGGTACGATGTTGAATTGACAACGCTAAAAAGTGACGAATGCGGAAGACCACCTGTCACGAACTCTTCAATCTTACAAATTCAACAGTCATCCATAACATAATTTAATTGCTTGGGAATCAGATAAGGCTTAGATACATATGGTCAATAACGATGGAAATGAAAGGTATCACTTAATGCACAGGGTTAAAGCCCTAGGGTAGAGTCGCAAATCAGTCTAGTTGTTTGACCTTTTGACGTCACATCTATTACAGTATATTAGTAGCTAGTTGTCTTCGTTACCTTTACGGAGTAATCACAAGGCCGAGTGAATAGTTTCGCCTTAGAAGTTTATCACAAAGAGTAAACATCACGTTTCTCGGGTCGAAAAGTATTTTTCAATTAGGTAGGTACTGTTACATATCATTCAAGAATCGAAACTTACACTCTAAATTTCCCAAGCTATGTCCTGATGCGCATCTATTTTTAATACCCCCTTTCAAGACTCGTCAACGTCGCCTATACTGTTTCCCCGTTGAATCCTTGAATCCTTGACATACAGCACTATACGACATGCTCAAATGCAGATCCAATAAACTGGCACCAATTACCAGGAATTAAGTACTCAAATCAAGTTTCTGACTTGATGTTATCTCACCACTGTGATAAATCATCAAGGTTCACAAGCGATAGGAGGCGAAGAGAAGTCAAGCTACGACTGTTCAATGCTCTCGTCTCTGTTGATCCGATCACACCATTGATTTTTTGATAATGGAACAGATAATATAAACTTTCCATCTTCTTTCAATAATTAGTTATTACAGCTATCACTCCGAATTCCAACAGCTTGGTCCACATCCACGCAGCCGGGACAATAGCAATAGCGCAAGCGCGATTCTTGGTCGATTCCCCGGAGAATATCCCACGGTTTCAAGTTATGACTTCGCCGGCACCATTGTCCAAAGTCCCGACTGATGCCAAATTTGACGGTGTCGAAGTATAAAACTGGGCGTTAAGAACTAAGTTTTGTCTATTGATGGACTCTTGCCGAAAACATTACTATGCATATAGAAGTTTTGACTTATAAGTCCAAGGTCTTCATTGGGCGCAGGCAGCAATTTTTGGTGTTCCATAGTCAAGTGCTCCTCTCATACTGGAGGAGAAGATTACTGTAAGTGGATAGACGTGGTCTTGATATTAAGTTTACAGCTCAGAGGAGCTAGCATAAAGAAACCTAAAGGACTTAAACAATACCCTTACATTGTATATACCCCTAGCATATATCGTGATCCGCGTAGCCTTAGCTATAGTTAGATCAAGTACATTATGGATTTACTTCTACTATGGTACAGACAAAAATAAAACCACGGATGAGATACTGAGAGGAGAGAATCAACTATTCGACAAACGCAAGATCCATTCCATCGTACGAATTAGATATGTCTTCCTAATCTTTATAGCTCAAGCATATTTTCAGCAACTTATGAGAGCAGCAATTTGATATATGAAATAGATTAGAAGAGAAATATATCTAGTCTACAATCCATTCTCCCAGATAATTAGATAATTAGCAAAATAATAACAAAATACCACTACAAAAACTGACAATCTACACTTCAATCAACACAGTATTTCCATCCAAACAACCAAGCAGCAGAAGTACTCCTCAAGCTTTGAGAATCCCTTAAAGTCCATAAATCCTCTTCTCCTTCCTATTCTTTTCCTCTGAACATCGTTTTCAATTAAAATTTCACTTTATTACCCCCCATAGTGTTCACTCAACTCATTTTTCATTCATGCCTTCAGTTTTCTTGCCAATATATGCCCATCTCACACTAAATCAATCACATACGACCATAGACTGAAGAGAATTGGGCATCCCGTCCGCTCTGCCATACACAAGCTTCAGATCGGTGGATTAGTAGTTGGGTGGGTGACCACCAGCGAATCCCCACTGTTGTATGTGTTTTGTTTTTGTTTTTGAACTTTCTGGAGGGATATTTATGTGGTTTTGGCAAGGGTAGATTGATTGGGGTGGTGAGGTTTCATTGTGGGTGTGTGAGGTAAGGTTTGTTTTGTATGTGTGTGGTTTTGAAGGAGGGAAGTAGAAGAATTACTTATTATTAGTGTATGGTATGGTCTTTCAGTTATCAATTTATTGGGATTTTTGAAGGATTGTGTTTATTGATAATATGTTGAAATTAAGGTCATTATGGGCCTAGAATTGAGGTCATATGACCATTATGGTGCACGGACCATAATTGGGAATATCTTCAATTCTACCATTGCTGTAACTTAGATCCTTAGTTCAACCTACATCTAATAATACTACTACTTCCAAACAACTCATTTTGAACATAATATATATATATATATATATATGGCGAGAGAGATAACTTTACTTATATATAATAGGTGGAACATAGAAGTCCTACTCGTTAATAAATATTAGAATCCATCTCATTATCCTTCTATAAACATTAAGCATTTTTATGTAACGATGCTGTACTGGAGGCAGCGGCTGCCTCCGGTTTCGTCGGTTGGTAGTTATGGGTTAAGGCTTTATCACTGGTATTCACTTGGAAGTGAAGTCGTTACTAGATCAAGTAGAATGTAGGTAAACTAATTGATAACTAAGTTGAGCACGAAGCTCTCTAACTACGAGACTAAATGAATGTTTATATACCCTATATCATCTTTTGAGGACCTCTGGGACCCTAAGGTCCAAAAGGTCCTCAAGGTCCTCGAGGTCACGTGAATTAATGAATCGTGACAGTTAGATTGTTTACATATGTCTTATACTGATACAAATATCTACTCTACTCTTCTCAGAGGCACAAAAATTATTAACGTAGTGAGAGAAATATAAAAGTCATATACTTAATATATATAATCTAGCCCTTCATATAATTATATAAAATATCAACCTGTCCATAATTCCAAATAAATATAATATCCTAATTAATTACGCAGACAATAAAGCAATTACCAATAAATCTCATAATATCAAACCCAGCTCAATTCAGGACCTGCCGAATATTTAAGTGGTTTGGAATACAATGCGACGCTATGAATGGTGATTAATAGAGTATATTATGAAGAGTATATCATTTGATTCGACGTACAGGTGTAAAAGTGGTGGTTCTTGTTATCGTTCTTGTACTAGTGATGGTTGTTCTGCGTGTTTTTCTAGATATAGTGGTTTGTCAGTCAGTAACATCTATGAAATGTGTTTAATGTCTACACTCACAATTTTTGGATGGAAGTGAGAGATGAGACTAAGTCCAAGTTCATTGTTGTTGTAGCTGCGGGACCCGTGATATAAATTGTTGTTGTGGAATCTTTAATAATACATGACAGGTCTGCTGCCCCTGAGCTCATGCTTCCGATAGTAGACTTTGAGGTGACATTTTTTGCCGATAAACTTGTGGATACTATCTGTGTTGAGAGGATAAGAGTTCCGGGCGTGATTGTTACATATATGTCTGAAGCAAGTGCCAGCACACCGGTCTAAGGATGTTAGTCATATCTGTGATTATATACACATTTTTACATACTAAAGATACTACAGTGGACACCGAAATGACCTCAGTACTGTAAACCGGTAAATACTTCGTATGAATGACCCAAACTTCAGTGACAGTCGTACACACCAGGACTCCATTAGAAGTGAGCCCACAAATGGTAACATGTATGTCTGAGGGGTCATCCGCTGCAATTGATTGCCATGGAGCGGCGTAATATGTTGTAATATTATGAACATTGTTCTTAGTAACTGACAGGCTTTTACTCCGGCTGTGGAGATGCGAGACTCTGCTCGCGGAAGCAGTAGTGGTAGCTAAAGAATAGCCATACTGTGTAGAAAAAGTGACAATCTCATCACACTCCGAGACAGTATGTCTCGTGAAGTATCCTGTCAATACTGTTGAACATTTGGTAGTGATATGAGTTTGAAAAGATGGTGAATATGATGTAGTACTTGCTCCTGGCAAGTTGCATGTCTCGTAAATGGGGATCACCGATGTAACATTCATTCCTTGGAAAGTGACGGTGGGTTGAATAGACTCAGTAGCAGGCCATGGTAAGGTATAATTGACCGAGAATGTTTGTCCAGTAGACCCTTCTTGATAGGCTTGTGCAATGCTTTCTGGTTTGTAGTTTTCTTGACCATCATCTTCTGTTGAACTGGTAGAGGCAAAATGAGCACGATCTGACTTCTCCGGTCTTCCTAGTACTTCAATAGGTAAAATGTATAGTATCAAAATAGAGATCAAGATATTGAACATGACTGTCTGCGATGATTGAACGAAATGGCAAAGAGAAAAGAAGACTATCCAAGTCTGTATAAGAGAAGGGTAAAAATGTGAAGGCTGGGTAAAATAAAATCGTCAACGATTCGCATGAAGTGATACATAACTCAAACAGGGAATGGACTGGTATTTGAATATCTGCTTGAAAAAACCAACAGGAAACCAAAATGCGCGTGGAATGTGAAGATGTTGGTTGAGGAATGTTGATGCCAAGGGCACGCTGGCGCCTAGCATTCTTCCCATCGCTCATTCCATTAACAATTTGTTAAGTATCATGAATGCGAGGTTCCATACAACTGGAGACAGTGTCGGGAGACAATCAATTGCATTTTTGTCATGTCTGATTGTTCGCAGTGCAAGTGATGAAGGTTCGTTCTTACGATGATCTGATGTTGCGCCGGTGGGACTTGCAGGATGAGTCGCGTGTAAAAATCCCGGTCACCGTATTAAATGCCTCTCACTCTATGTGAAAGTAATCAACACTGAACAGGCAGCATTAGAGACAACACAACTAAATATAGGTAAATACTCTACAACAATACAAAACCTCAAACATTGTCGATTTACTCCTTAGAAGATTTCACTTGTATCCAAGCAAGACAGTCTCATTAATCATGCCTCCCAAAAAGCCCAAACAAAGTAACGCTACACCAGAATCACCACCGCCGAATTGGCCCCCTTTCAAACCTCTCATGCCATCCACAAACTTAACTCTCGAAACCATTGTTCCCGGTCAAATCATCACAATACCAAACTTTTGGACATCTACTTTGTGTAAAAACTATGTCTCATTCTTGAAAAGTTTACCTTTGACAACAACACCTGGTAAACCTAAAAAGGGTGATGCGTTGAGAGTGAATGATAGATATCGAGTTGATGATTGGAATTTTGCTGAGCGACTTTGGAGGGAGACGGGACTCAAGGAACTTTTATGTGGTGAAATTGAGAGGGAATACGAGGAGGAGGGAGAAAAGATGAGTGAGGAGGAGGGGAGGGAGTTATGGTGAATATGCCCATCGTTTGACTTTCCCTATTTTACGCATTCGGTTACATGATGGGATGCTAATTAATAAATGTTATAGGGGAGGTGAAGTTGTAGGTTTAAATCCCGTCATTCGAATTTATAGATATTCCAAGGGACAATTCTTTGATTGCCATTGTAAGTCAACATTCCCCCCTTCAAGTCACGAGTCTCCAATTCTCACATGCAATACCTGTCAGACGATGAATCGAATCTCATCACACTTCCAACCAAACCTATGTCTACTCAAGCAAAGACAACATGGACATTATTACTATATCTCACCTCACCAGCAACAGGTTGTCAAGGAGGTGAAACAGTTTTCTACCCCGAGGAACTTCCTAACAAGAAGTCTCCTATTGATAAGCCGGTTGTCATAAGTCTAGAGACTGGAATGGTCTTGTTACATAAGCATGGGGATGATTGCATGTTACATGAAGGGAGAGAAGTCACGGATGGTGAGAAATGGATTATAAGGACTGATGTATGCGTAAGAAGAGCAAAGCCTGCGGTAAATAAGTCGATGTTCGAAGGACTTTAAGTTACTATTTAGTAGGAATATTAGGTAATGGGTGATAGTTAATGGTACCTACTACTTGACTGGGTGATAGCCATGATTGAAGAATAATAACTCAACAGTCACTGTATCAAATATGTTGACTTGGTACAAAATGGTTATGCAAGTATGTTCACATTATGCAGGAAATGCATTCATCCTTTACAAGATCAACCAATCGGATAACATCCATCCTTTCCCAATTATGTAATCCCCTCTTGTTGGACAAGAAACGACGTAAATAGCTTTCCCCTCACTAACAACCCATTTCGACCTACCCCTCAACAATTCTCATGGCACCCAAGAATCCATGGCGCAGAATGATACCTCAAGACCAATTGCTCACAATAAAACCTTCTCTACTAACACACAATGATCACTGTTGAACTAATCAATCAATCAACAAAGCTTAGATATAAGGTAACTTCACCTCGAGCAACCTCAACACATTCTATCCCACATATCCAAGTACAATACCCTCCTCAAAAATGTTCACCAAAGCACCTGTACTCGTATTCCGAACCCTTCTCCCCACAGCCAAGGCAGCCACAATCCCCCGAAGAACCCTCATGACCCTCTCCTCATTTTCACTCGAAGGAAAAACCTGCGTCGTCACCGGCGCCGGCCGAGGAATCGGAAAAGAATGTCTCACCGCCTTCGCGCTGAGCGGTGCTCGCGGAGCCTGTATTGATATATCTCACTCCATCAGCCAAAAATCAATAAACCACATCAAATCCAGCATACAAACCTCGCATCCCTCCTACACTCCCGATCTCCGTCCTTATGAATGTAATGTTGCATCTGAACAAGCCGTGCAAGAAACATGGACGAAGATCATTGAAGATTTTGGACATGTGGATGTAGTTGTCACCGCCGCGGGAATCGTTGAGAATTTTGAAGCGGAGAAATATCCTTTTGATAAGTGGAAGAGAATGATGGATGTAAATCTCCATGGGAGTTTTTTGGTCGCTAGAGAGGCGGGAAAATATTGGTTGGAGAGGAAATCGAAGGGATGCTTGATTTTGATTTCTTCGATGAGTAGCTTGATTTGTGTTAAACCTCAAAAACAAGCCGCTTATAATGCTGTAGGTTTAAATTTCTTCTAATTTTACAACGAGTACCGCCGCATGTTACGAAGATGTTTCGAAGTTCACAGAAACTCTATAGCTAACCCAACAAAGTCGAAAGGCGCCGTCTCAATGCTCGGCAAGAGTTTAGCAACAGAGGTAAGAATTCCATCATTCTATCCCTTGTAGAGTCAGGATTTATACAAACCCAGTGGGCACCCCACGGAATCCGCGTCAACAATCTCTGTCCCGGCTACGTAAAAACGGACCTAATAATCGATCTCCTATCCAAAGAAGGAAAACACATTGAAGAAAACTGGATCAAAGATATTCCCATGGGTCGACTGTGTCATCCGAGTGAACTCCAGGGAACACTTGTCTATATGGCTAGTGATGCTTCTAGCTATCTTAATGGCTGTGATTTGGTATGTTTGAAAATTTATTTATTTATGTGGTTATCTTACAGATAACTTGAATACTTTACTAATGTTTTTACAAGGTCGTTGATGGGGGGTATACTTGCTATTGAGTTTTGGATCTGGTGGGAATTTTGATATGGGGGCAAAATTAGGGTTTAATATGATAATTAGGATGATAGTCTTTCGAAGTTCTAATTTAATCTATTTGTTTTTTGTTATATTTATCTCTATCGAGAAATTCATTTGTGAATATTATAAATATTAATATTATTATTATTACTATCGATTATATTATATCCTCTTTGACTTTGACTTTGACTTTCTTGTAATAATTAATTATCATTAGATTATTCGAATTTTTATAGAACGGGCCCAGAGGTAGGGAATGATGTTGATTTGCTAGTGTTCATGATAGTGTTAATAGAGGGGATGAAAGTCAAGTGTGTTGTTCTATCCGAACAAAAACAGAGTGGTGAATATTTATTTGATTGATCAAAGTTCCCATTGCACCCTACATATGTGCTGTCGACAAGCAAGATTTTCATAAGAAAGAGATAATATAAACCCAAAAGTGTTATTCCATTTAAGAAGGTGCCTATTAATACTCATACAATACACATTTAACCCCGCTCCTAAACCATCAACCCTCAACCTCAACCCAAAGTCTCATACCTCTCCTTAGCCTTTTCTTTTGTTCTCCCTACAAACGCCTTATAATCACCTTTTGTCTGCCTCTCCGCCTCCACAATCGCATCACCCAACTTACCACCCTCAGCTCCTAAACCAACACCTTGCGTATATAGCTCCGTGGCAATAGCTTCCGTTCTTCCCGTACCTTGAGCACCGAGACCTTCTCCGGCATTCCAACCCATTTTTCCTAATAGTGCTGCACCCTTAGATTGTGCTGGTGCTACAGGCTCGTTATCTTCTTCTTTTTGCAAAGGGGGACTGGTAGATGAAGCCTTCGATTTATTGTGTTGCGCAGCAGGCTGCTTGGGTTGATTGAAAGCCTGACGACGTTCCTTGGCTCGATCTCTATAAGCGGAGTTTTCGGCTGAGGTTGAATCACTTGCAGATTTCTTGAGCTTGGCTAAAGCCTTTGAAACCAGTTCTTCGTTCTTAGTATTGTCGCGATGAAGTTGACTAATTTTTTCGTGCTTTTTGACTTCTGCTTCCGTCTTGAATTGACGGGAACATAAGATACAACATTTTCGATCCATGTCTGCGTATGATTGAACAGCTGGAGCATCGGGAATGGGTTCTGATGTAGATTTCGTAATTGCGGCAGTAGATTCAGGCTCATTGTCTTCAAAATCCTTGGCGGGCAGACCATGGATCTCGTTATGTCTATTGGTCCAAAATTGGAGATGTGGAGCAACAACCTTCTTAGTACTCATAGCCGAATCCTTTTCGGTTTTCCTTTTCTTAGACCGAAATTCTCCATCCTTGCCACCAACAAGTCCTTCATTCGCTGCTGCATTAGCTAATTTGGCTCGATCATTATTCGTCTTCTTCACCGGTGCTTCTGGGATTACAGTAGACAGCTCGCTAGCATACGCTGTAGTATCCCAGTACATCAAATTAACCGCAGAGTTTGACAATGGACTGAATGTGAACCTTGCGGATTCTTCATTGAGAACGTCAAGAACGGGCACGAATACGCCTGCGTGGATGTACGAAACCATCACCGGTTTCGAAGATATGGTAAACTTGTCTGTAGCGTTGTACTTGGCCAAAGCATTTTGAGCATCCTCTACTGAAGCAAACTCAGCAAAACCATATCTCCAACTATCATTCGTCTTACGATCTCGAATCAGTAACACGCGACGGAGAGAGCCTTCTCTTGCGCCAAGTGAGGCATCAGCAGAAGTGGAAGATATTTTGGTCTTCTTAGCTGTATGTACATCCCCTGATGTGCTTGCTTTGGTCTTGTAAAGTTTGCTTACTCCCTTGGCAAGAAGTTCCTCTGTCACACCAGGTTCGAGACCTCTAAGTAAGAGAAATTGAGAGGCTGTTTCATCAGGCGAGGCATCACTATCTCCGGTCGTAGCGAATCCTGAGTAACTAGATACATTTCCTTGGGTCATAACAACACCATGAGCAGTTGGCCCTAAGGTAATTAGCGACATAGAATCTTCTTGTGGCCGAAATGCGTACTAGTTCTAGGACCATTGCACTTGAAACACATCATTCTGTGTGAATAGTTCAATGTGTAACACTAAAGTATATTAGCTTTCAACATTTCGAATGGAGCAAAGATAACGCACAACGTCACATTTCCAATCATCCTCATGCTTGCTTGATCGTTCTTGATCATTCTTCTCGCGACTGTAAGCAATTCTGACTTTGGCTGGTTCTGATGCCTGCAAAGGACCATAGAATGAAACGGACGGGTAATTTTCCTCGAGAAATCGTTTTGCTTCTGGTAGGGTATAGAATTGCGCAAATGCAAACCCACGAGATATACCTAAGAACCAAATATTTAGTGATGTATTACTTTGCAGTAACAGCCCGCGTGCCTACCAGTCTTTTTATCCTTGATCAATCTAATCTCCTCCACACCCTCAACTCTAAGATCATTCTGAAGTTCTTTTGATATCTATAAATCAAAACAACGGCCAACAAGGCCAATCGCTATGCTTAGCCAGAATTCCCAAAAATTTCACATTGCACTTAGGCTAGAAGTGGATTCTCAGGTTCAGTGTAGATTTGTAGGAATGGGGCGGCCAACGTCTTCCTGTGTCATATCCAGAGGCAATCCCTCAAAGATGATTGTTCGATTTGGTGGTGCGCCATGATGAGGCGAACGACTGCGACTTCTCCCACGGACCGGAGACCTGTATCCTTCGCGATCGCGGTCCGTATAACGGCCTCTCTTCTCTCTACGTGGAGAGCTTGATCTTTCCCTTTCATGACCACGCTCATATCTGCCCTCATATAGATCGCGGTCGAGTCGATATGGGCGTTCTGGGTATTCTGAGTCGTGTGCTTTGCCAGAAGCATGTCCTCGGGGAGGAGTCCTTGAGTTATCTTGAGACATTGATGATCAGCACATATACTTGGCAATCTGCATGTCTAAACTATCGATTACCCTTCCGCGAATGATAGGAATCATATCCAGGGGCTCCATGGTGTCGATGCTCGGTCGAATATTCTTGGTCATCATACATGTCGGCGTCAGGGCCGGGTCTATAAGGCCTGGAAGTCATGATGGTGAAAAGGTCATAGAACGAGGTATTGGAAGTGAGCCCTCTTTAAGATGTGCTACAAATATTTGGGGATGTGGATGTAAGTATTTATTTAAGATTGATGAGTGTCGTTTGTGAATTGTGAATTGTGAAAGCATCAAAGAATGTTTGTTTGTTTGTTAAATTAAAGCCTGCTTGTTTTGGAAAGTCAGCTTTAAGCCCACCAGCCACATTAAGAATAAGGCTGACCCCACTAACGGTTACTCTAAAATTCTACGCCACAATACATAAAGGCTACCCCACCACTCCCACCAGGTAATTCGTCACAGAGCTGGAGTTCTCGAGCTGATGATCATCCTGCAATCACATTACATTAGAGATCTTAAACATCTCAAAAAAATCCCAAATTATGGCTAATTCCAAGGAGCTCTCAGAAGAAAACTGCTATGTAGCCTTAACGCATGAAACCCTCGACGCCAAAATAATGATAGACAAAGTGCGCAGTCCCAAAGCCGGAGCCATCGTTCTCTTCGCAGGTACATCAAACGATGCGTAACCAATCTACAACTATGCAATATACTAAATACCCTTACTCATAGGAACAACCCGCGACAATTTTGCAGGAAAACCCGTAAAAGAACTTCAGTATACATCATACGAACCACGTGCTTTGCAGAGCATGCTTCGTATCTGCAAGGGCATTCTGCACAAATACGCCCTGACTTCTATTGCTATGATTCATCGCTTGGGAGTGGTACCTATTGGGGAAGAAAGTATTTTGATTACGGTGTCGGCGCCGCATCGGCAGGCGGCTTGGAGGGCTGGTGAAGAAGCTTTGGAGGAATGTAAGGAGAAGGTGGAGGTGTGGAAGAAAGAAGAGTTTGGTGGGGAGGAGGGTGGTGTTTGGAGGGCTAATCGTGATGGTGCGGTTGGGGTGCGGGTGGATGGAGATGGAGATGGAGGTGAAGAGAAGGAGAAGCACGAGATGGGTCCTCATGGTCCGATATTACGGCCTAATCGTCCGGGAGAGCGTGGACATGGACCGGTGGTAAGAGACCACCAACTTGGTTCGTGAGATGCGTTCAGTGGTGAGTTCACTGTATTGAAAAGTTCTGCACGAGGATACGTAGCGCCATCTTCATTATATGGCGAACGTATTTCTGGTAGAGGAGAAGCTTGGTACTGAACCACGAAAAGTAACACTATCCAGGTCTAAGGTATTCTGGCCTCATATTTGGGTTTGATGCATTTGAATTTCGAAATGATTCCACATGAGGTTATACCATGAGGTTAGATAATATGACATAAGTGTCGATGATTTCCCCAGGGGTAGGTAGTCTGTAAATTCTTGCTAAGATGCTCAATCACATTGCACTATTGAAAATCTGAAGCGATTTATGTTTATGTATTCTATGTACACTCGTTCATATACTACCAACGAGCTGAAAATAATACAACTTCCCGATCATTAACTTCATTCCTCCATTTTATCTTAGACTTTGTCAATCTTACTTTCCCTCTACCTCCATTTCCGTTACAACACTTTCCTCTGCCAACGCCTTCAAATCATCCTCTCCCATCTCCCCATCCCAACCATTAGCTACCAAATACGCTCTAAATTTCTCGTCTCTAACACTCAAGTCCTCACCAGTAATATCTTCCACAAAGAAATATGTAACGAGAATTCCAGCCACGCCACAAATAGCCGCGATAATAAAGGTCCACTCTTTTCCCAAATGGATCTGGATCGGAGTAAAAGCCTGCGTACCGACCGCTGCACCAACTTTGCCTAGCGCGGCGGAAAGTCCATAGCAAGTTCCTCGTACAGAGGTGGCGTAGGTTTCGGATGAGATTAGTCCCAGCATGTCTCCAGGACCTAGATTTCCGGAACTTTGCATCAAACCGTAGAAAACCACAAACAGAGGGACGATTTTGGTGATTTTGTGGTAGGATAGCCCGATGATGAGACCAAACATTAGGTATCCAAAGAATCCTATCATCATTGTATTTTTTCGACCAATGCGATCACAAAGTAATGCACCAATAATGACACCAGGTAGCGCGATGGTTCCGAGTAACAGATTCCATTCCCCAGTTTTGAGAACGACAGTGCTAGGATTCGAAGGAACTACAGAGGCAATGATTGTGCCTGAAAAGACGCCATTGGGGAATGTTACGAAATCGTAGAGGAACCAGGCGCCACATGTTCCGATGAGAGATTTCCAGTAGTAACGAAACACAAGTTTGTATGGAACGTCCTTTTTAATAGCTCCGCGGCGATAAAGTGTACTGTTGAGCATTTTTATTCTGAAGTAGAAGACTGATAAGGGGAGGACACAACCCAGACCAAAGCACACCCGCCATACTGTGTTATAGTGCTTATAATCACATGCTGCGAGTACGATAAGGAAGATTGACACAGCTAGCGGACCACCAAAGGACAGTGGAAGGTTCGTGACGAGAATGAAGATTGGACCGCGATTTTTGGGGGCATGCTCATTTGCAGCCTCAGAGGCGGATGTGGATGATGCTGGATATTCACCTAGAGGGTGCAATGATTAATTGAAGGCGATAGTACGGGGTTCTAAAAAAAACTTACCACCTACACCGAATCCTATAATTCCTCGTGCAACAGTCATCATCCAGAACATGCTAGACATGGGAGTTAGCGAATTGAAATACTGCGCTGGATAGTGTTTCCGATAGTGCAAAATACAGTTTAACAACAAGAGAGTTTTGGTCACCGAGCCTCTTTCAAACATTGATCTACTTCAAATGTACTTTATCTGATATGTGATCCATTTGAGCGCTGAAGCTTTCAAACGAAGACGGTAATCCGCACGATCAAGGAACCTGAAGTTGAGAAATGGTTATCTTACCCATTGATTGTAAGCCCCTTGGAAGCTGTAGCTAAAGCACCACCAAAAACAATCATCAAAGTGGTAGCAATGATAGCGAACTTTCTCCCAAAGTAATCGCATGTAAGCCCAATAGTCACCTGACCAAAAATCTCTCCAACCAGAAGAGCATTCGAAACACGGGTACTCGTTGCTGCTGTATACTCCTTCGGATACTGTTTCTTGAGGATGACATTCGCCATGGTCATGATATTGTTGAAGTAGCCATCAGAAACTAAGGCAGCTCCGGAAGCAAACTAGAATAATGTCACCAGATTAGAGGATGTTGAACTCAAGCGGTGCTATCAAAAGATATGCTGAAACTGGTATTTCCATGTCTGTGTTGAATTGAAACTTTGAAACATAGGTTTGAAGTACTAACAATTGTGAATTTATCGGAAAGAGATTGCTTGGATTTTGAGACTATTTCCTCGGAGGGTGGTATAGCTAGCGCGTTTGGAGATGCGGCAATCTCGACATTCGTTTCCTTTTCCGCCATCTTTCGATAGAGTATAAATGTATGAGTGGTTGCAGATGTACCAGAACCGTGATCTCCTTCCCAATGAATAGAACTTCCAAAGAGATTGATTCCTCGAAACAAATTTATAATGGCAAGTTATACAATCTATGATATATATTCACGGTCTGTCGTGTGACCTGCCGTGTTATCTCGGGGCGAAAAAAGAACTCGCATGCATGTACTGGACAGGAAGTAGGAAAGCTAACCAAAACTTACGTATATACATACCTAGCATACATATATATATATATCTGCAGAGGTTTAGACCAACAGAGTACCAACCATATTGGGCAATGGGGACCTTATCAATATACATAACTGCATTACGCCGCAGACGTTGGAAAGAATCGGAAAGAGCCATCTGGGGCGAATCACCATCGTTGCTTGGCAGAACGTGCATCGTGAATGTGAGGTGACACCCTGGTAAACCCACTTTCGGGGAGAAAAAAGTCAGAAACGCAAACTGGTTAGTAACCGTTTCCACGATGGACATAATTTTCCAGATGTTTGTTCAGCCTAATCAATGTAAGATTTGTCTCATTGTGGTATGGATCATCATTCCCCAGATTGCAGTAGATGTAAATTGTAATTCATTGCTGCATTGTTGGATCGTTGTAGAGTTGCATTGCATTGTATCTGTTCGTGTCCAATCGATAGAGCACGAGAAAAAGCTGGTAAATCCTGATGATGCCGACACCGATCTGGAAATGCTTTGCCACCATTTGATTTATTCCATTTTCAAGGTTGAGATGGCAAAAACTGTTGCAGATTGGTCGAAACCCCAACTCGTATGCCAACCGCCAGTTTTACGGTGTTGTAAGAATAATGAATATGTTCAAGTTACCCACCTGGCTGGCTGTAGATGCGATGCGGGCAGCTCACGTGCACCACTGCGATGAGTACGGTGGCCGGCATCATATCTTAGAACCAACCACCAGGTGAACCTTACAATTAACCCGGGCGCTTACGGTTTGACCTCACTCCAATCAATACTCTACCCACTCAACCCCATTCTCTACATCAACATCGCACTTATCAATAACTAGGTAATATATACTACCTACCTAATCCTCCCTAATGTAGGAAACCCACCTCTCCACCGTGAGTTGACAAACTTTTTCACCAGAATTCAAACAAATGGCCGAGATTCCCTTGGAAAGGAGTATCGACATCATGAAAGATTGAAAGCAATCTTCGTAATTTTGATGGAACCTTCTCATGATATATTTCTTGATATTCTTCAAGTACGGGCTTCTTATTCGACATATATATCAAGCCTTCCAGTTTCTTCGCAACGGTCATCAGTGGAGAGACTATTGGTTGATAGTGGTGAATACATCAACTGGAATGATGCAACGGCTGCTAGTCCTGATTGTGCTTTGCTACCATACAACTGCATGTATGTTTTCAGAAGTCTTGAGGTTAGGAATTACACCCAGCGCTGATATCTAAAATGAAACAAGAAGATGAAATACTGACTTGACAAAGGATGACGAAGCGGCGCCAGATAGACCGCCATTGTGTCATTGTTAGACAGCAACTTGTCAACAATGTCGGTGTCAAATGTGAGCATATTCACTTGAAGTACTCAACACGTACTGCCTTTTGGATCATCCTATCTGGATTTGTGCATGTCAAATGGATTTGTCTCAATCGGTATAGGACATGATGACAGATACTGGTACCGCTGGTTTCCAAGTGGATAACCATCAAAAAGGTATAATAGCATGAGTCTGTCGGGGTACGCACAGAGAGTCTTGAAGATTGCTTCGTACGTACCGTGCTGGGTTCGCGGTTCTATACCTAACGACACATATATTTGGCATCCGTAGTATTGGCTAGACTCTTTGTATTATCATTGCTGAGATTATACATTGCGAGTCAATATCTATGTAGCCAATTCAATCTTTTTGCCAGTCCCACCTCGTTAATTATATAAACCTATGTCATTAAAAATTTCAAGTTGTGCCAGTTTTACGTCCAGGTGAATATCCTCCCTATCTGATTAGAAGGCATTAATTCAAAAAGAATTGAATTCAGATAAAAGGTCAAGCTTTCAACAATTACTTTTTATACCTACCTACCTATGTAAAGCTTTGAGCTAGACCATGATACATGGAGCAAATATAAATTGAGTCGTCTCTCTAATCTGGTGCCCTCTGGTTGGACCGATAAAGGCTCCCGTCGCTACGTCTCCTTGATCGGAATAAATATATTGTAAGTTTGTTTTGATATGGGACAGTCGGCATCCTCCCAACAGATTCTCAATTACCACCAATTTTTTTACCAGACAACTATAGGTCAGTCAATGAGGGCAGCGATATATTCGACATTGATAGCTTTCCAGTAAACATGCCATCCAGCTCTAGACGCAGCACTATAAGAGCTCGTAAGTGTAAAATTTCGTTGTCGCCCTTTCCTATCTCACTTTTGCTTCAAAATTGATCAATATGGAAAGCTTACTCAATAAGACAATTCGTATGGGACCTCAAACTCTATTAGAGAATATAATAGCAGGACCAATCTTGCCAGTCATTCGCACATACAAACAAGACCTGCAGAGAGCCTTCCACAACATCCCGGGTCAAAGGACGAACTTGAATCACCCGGTTTCATTATCAAAGAATCAGCCCAAGAAGAAATACAAAATCAGTTAGAGTACGAAACAAGGTTACAATCACTTCGAAATAATCATTCCAAGAGTCCTCCTTCGATATCACATCCTCCGAATAGTACATACGCAGACGTTATGGCTGCTAGATCGTCACGCTCGCGTCGTCGAAATGAAGCATTAGATGAAGGCCCAGATATGAGATTAGGAGGACCGATGACTCTTGAATCACTTGGACCATTCAAATATACGTTTAAGAAGAAGAAGCATTCGAAATCGAAATATTCAGCATCGGCATTGAATGAAGAGGTGACGGAAGCGATAGACTCTACTAATAATAGTTGTTATGGAGGTGAAGATATTGGTATAATCACGACTGAAGAGGGAAATATAGGGATGGGACACAGCGAAAGTACTAGTGAAGTTGGAACCGATCCCGAATTGGTAGGAGGTGGAGGTGAAGGTGGAGGTGAAGGTGGAAGTGAAGGTGGAAATGGAAACAGAGGTGGACTTTCATCATCAAGCCCCATTTCACCTACTTCGACCCCACCATTCAAATCATCTCTCGATTTCCCCTCTCCCCACACAACTTTACAGAAACAACAAAATCCATCAGAATTCATCTTCACGGCACCGGCGTCAAAAAGAGTCACTCAAATTCTTCAAAAAGATACAGAGAACTTGAAGGGTTTGAATATCTCACGAGAGAAGAATCCTGAAGACGACAGCGATAAAGAAAACATTAATCACAACATTTCTCAACCAATTGTTATAAAAGAAAAGGATATTGCTACTACTTTTCCCCTTTCTGTTTCTCTTCCTCTTCCTCTTCCTCTTTTCTCTGCGACTACTAATACGCCTTTAACTGATTCAATCTCTCCACCATTGGTTATACCACCTCCTCCAGCCCTTTCGAGAGTCTCTTCCATATCATATTCAACCACTGATACCACCAGAGCGCAAACTTTCTATACCATTGATAGTGGAATTGATCTCAATCATTCTTCTCTCGACTTTCTAAAGTGTGACGATTCGGATACACAATCGCTTAAGGATAAAAGCGAGGCAGTCATGGCTCGCATCGCTGAATCAACGGGCCTGATGACCAGAACGATGAGTGATCTTACCACCGCCAACGATGGCTTTGATTCTGTCGAATGGGATCCAGATCTTCCGGTTCGTTCGATTAACGATTCCCCAGAGCCGTTATTGGTCGAAGCGCAACCTGTAGCTTACACTACCGTCGGATCTCGTGTCAATCCCAATTTACAACCTCAAATCTCAGCTCCCAATCGCATTCAACGTGAAGGTTCAATCCGCAGACCTCAGTTGGATCCAAATCATAACCGACAAGCAAATTATTATACTCACACCCGTGGTCCACCGCCCCCTCTAAATATGCAAAATTCTATGCACTATGCGCAACAACTCGGTCAAGTTTCTAATACTTTTAATACCCCTCCAGCCACATCTGGCAGATCTACTCGCTCTCTGAGAGTTTCTCAGAGACTGTCCCAGACAGAACAAGAAAATCATACGCTTCTTAGACTGCAAGGAATGATCAACGCTAGGGTGCCTGGTGGGCATTATCCTGCTTCGCCCAACACGCCAACTCCTGCTTCTCATCAAAATCATGTTTCATCAATTTCAAATGAAGATCAAGATATGGGAAGAGGAAATGATTTGCAAGGTCCGATATCAGGTCTAGAGAAGATGCAGACCTTACAAAGACTCGCGAGATTCCCGAACCCGATGCAAACCTCAGCCTTGCGTCGATTGTCAGAACTGCAGGCACCCAAAACAGACAATACTGCAAATCTAAATGAAGACGTAGAAGTTTCGAGTCAAGTTTTAGAGAACCTCTTGCGGAACCAAAAAGACAAAACCGTATTGAGCGATGCACATGCTACCAAGAATGGAGAACTAGACCGTGGTTATACATTTCCTCCACCGGGTATTTCCAATGCGGCATACAATCCCCTTTATGGTGCCTACGCGGGGGCCAACAGCCATTCAAGAGATTCTGGACATCATAGGGGGGTACCTGGGTATCCACAACCACTAACTGCCGGTCCACCAGGTCAACGCTCGTACACTAATAACAGACAGAATAGCAATTATAGCGAGGAGGCATGGACACAAGATCAAGTCGGAGCGAAACAAAACTCACATACGAACCCGGGGGCCATTTCGCCGTGGCAGGAACCGAAAGTGACAAATGAACAGTATACAGCACAGGCTCCGGCTCAAGCTCCTTCCGCACGAGCGACCGACACAATCTCTATGCAAGAAGCCTCTCGGTATTATCCCCACGGATTCCCCGCTGACATGACTGGGCGATTCACTCGTTTGTCGATTGATGTACAAAAGGAAATGGGTATTCTCGTGGATGAAGAAACTCCAGAACAAGCTCGAACAAGAAAACAAAAGGAGAAGGATGAGTGGTTTTACGCAGGCCAGAAACGCTGGAATATGACGATTCAAGATCACATCACGGAAATCGAAACCTATGCCAACCCTTTTGGTCCCATTGGCCCTCCCACGAAGAAAACTTTGGTTTCTGACAATAGACCTCTTCCCGGCATCACTATTTCAGAAATGCAAAAGAAGACCATACCCGACGTCATTGCCCCAATGATAGATGGAACACTAGGCAACTTATTTGCTATCAAAGCTCAACAAGAGGAAGGTAACTTTACTTTGCCATTTATGAGATATACCAAAAGCCCAGATTGGCACATCGATGCTAGCCCAAGAGGCAATGATTCCTTCTTTGGGGAAGACTGGGGAGTAGCAGTTAATGTACTAAACACTCATAACGCCCGAATCCAGCGCTACTAGATTCTTACTAGTTCTTTAGTACGCAACCGATGACAGTCAAGGGGCTGTCTTAATACCGCTAGAAGTAATTGTGAATGTCGAAACCTCGACAAAACGATCCAAGCAACGATCTTCACGACTCAATCGCTCGGCAAAACGATACATCAAACGGTGCTCTAAGAAGCCTTCAGTTGAATTGCCAAAAAACACTATGGCTCTCCATCATCGAGTCTTTTCTTGCGAGAAAGGCTTATCCAGAAATTGCTTGTCCACTTTCGACTTTCGACGTTTTTCTTTGAGTATGATGGAAATTCTATTTCCTCGACATGATTGATTGCTTTTTGTTACTGTTTTCCCTTTTCCCTTTGTCTTTTTGCAATAATTAAAAAAATAAGAAAATAATATTTGTAGGATTAATAGACGTATAGTATAGTCTTTTCGAACAGGGGTGGTTAGGGGGTTTCAAAGTTCTAGCAGGATTGACCGCGTTTCTTATGCATCTTTTGGCTTTCAAAGTACTTGATCGGCAAGTATGATATAAGCTAGGGCAAAAAATTTGGGAATTCATCCAAACACATGAAGGAGATGGTAGCTTTTTGTTAATCTTTTGCTTGCTTGGTATTATCACGGTTTTGGCTGGCTAGGGGATTTTGCTTGATGCGAAGTCGGGAGATCGATCACATTGACATATCATGCATGATGTTTGCATTGAATATGTGTGTGCTTGCAATGCCATGTTAGTAATTGAATGATGGATGCATGGGATGAGTTGATTTGATGAGAGAAAATTGCAAGCACGGGGTGGTGTTGGATGATGTGATGTGTAGGAACACGGGAAGGATTCTCTTCTTTTGTAAGAGTAGTGGTGGTAGTTGTTGATTGATTGATTGATTGACTGATTGCTAAATTCTAGGTGCTGAGTGCTAATTGCTAATTGCTAATTGTTAATTGTTAATCGTTAATTTCTTATTTACATCTTTATTTTATTTGTTGTGTTTGTGATTTGTGATTGTAGTGTTTGATAGTTATATTTCTTTTATTTCATTTCATCTCATCTCATCTGATATTTGAATATCTATCAACTACACTTTCCAATCCTAGACACCATACACAATTGCCGTTAACATTGAGATTTTTCAATCTTAATCTCATTCTCATCTCCATACTCATGCTAATTCCGATTCCCATTCCGATACCGATCCAGTTCATTCAAAACAAAAGACCAATCCATTTTATCCATCACATTAGCTTCATCTCATCAAGCATTCATCAAATCATTAAAAAAAATAAATCATAAAGCATAAGCCATAAGCCCATAAAGCATAAAGCATAAAGCATAACGCATAACCCATCAAAATGCCCACGCGCCCACCATCCCATCCCATTCCAATCCCAATCCCATATCCAGTTTTCCATCCATCCTTCCATCCCTCCTACCCCAAAACCATAACCTGATCCCCCCCTCTCCTCCCCAACCTTTCAATCCCCAATCCTTCCTTCCCACCCCTCCCCATCCCAACCCCAAGCACATATCTCGCCTCCTCGCCCTTAAAATACGCCGACGTACTAATCAATCTCGTGACTAAATCGCTTTTCGATCTCGGAGCGCTAAAAGCCGCATCATCTAGAACATGACTCGAGTGCATGAAAGAGATGATTTCGGCGAGACAATCCACGGGATGGGGTAGATGCATTGATTTGCGATTTGGGAGGAGGAGGAGCAGAGTGAGGAAATAGATGATGAGGAATGCGAGAGAGATGTAGAAGGATGGGAGATTGGGAAGCATGCGGACTTCGTTTGAGGAGGTGGTTAACGGGAAGAAGATTCCGCCGGCGAGGATGGGGAGGATGATGAAGAGGAGGGATGTGAGTGAAAACCAGGCGATGCGGAAATGACCATTTCGGAGGGCGGTGATGCTGCTTTGGATTGGGTGGGAGGCTGTGTAGTCGAGGAGGAGAGATTTAGATGCGGGGGAACCGTCGGGGTTGGCTAGTTCGGCCCATGGTTGGAGTTTGCGGAGACTCATGTCGAGGGGTTGGAATAGGAGGTATAGAATCATCCCAATTAGAGATGGGATGAAACTGTACAAGAAATTTGCGGTGGAATATCCAGATCCATTTGGACCAGCAGTAACCAAGGGTGGAAATCCATGTCGAATGGCTGTTGACGGAAGGAATGATATGATGATCAATGCGAGCAAGAGAAAAAATGCCGTAACACACCACAGTACTACGAATGTATCGCGCAGGAACCATGGAATATATCGAAATCGAGTAGCGGTATCATGAAGAAATGGGTGATTTTCCTCCAAATCATGCCTGGCGCTCTCACTGCTAATTTTCCTCTCGGCTTTTCCACTTTCCAACGTGTATCGTCTTATCGGTGCACCTGATTCCCCTATCGAATAGAAAATCCCCTGTGTAGGACTAGGTGTTTTCCAGTAACCCAATCGATCACTTCGATCGGCTAGCTTAGTTATAATTTCCTGTTTTGACTTCATAGTCTCAGTTCCTGGGTAATCTCTAAGACTATTGCTCCGAGGTAATAATGCAATTAGATCAGCTAAAGATCGAGGATCCCACAACAATCCTGTTGTTCGATGAAAGAAAAAGGCTCCAATAAGAACCAATCCCATGCACATGGATATGTAAATCGCAACCAAAGTCCAGGCGATCCCCTGCACAGCAGTCCATTTCCAATGTCCATCTACCAATATGACAGAGAACAGACATCCTTGAAGAGGAATCGTAAAAACAGATAACCATAAACACAATACCCCAATATCAATCATCATAGGCCCATCCCATTTCGGCCAAAGCATATGTCTTGGAAAAGCCTCCAAGAACAACGCGTTGGTTCTAGGCTCTGCATCTTCCATCGCCATTAATGTATATGGCATGATTCTCCTGATGGCAGCAATCAAATACTGAACATATAAAAATATGCAGGCGCCCAAAATCTGGGGTAAAAATCCAAATATAAAATATCTAACGCCATAAACGCCGATATTCCACGAATAAAGACCTTCGTGGTAATTCGAGTAAATGGCGCAAAACATAATCGCTGCAGTCATGAGAAGACATAATGTAATAAGCGCTACTAAAGAAAAAGGTCGTAAAATCGTGGGTAAAAATCTCAGTTCTGGGTATCGTTTGGTATTTAGAGGAGGTTGTGTAGGGATGAATATTTCGACATCGTTATCGTCCTGAGGTACTTGACGTATTTGAGGTGTTTGAGATGTTTGAGGTGCTCTTATGGGTATCCTATCCTCTTCTTGTGTCGAGGGAGTTGAGAGAGGTTGCGTGGCATTGAGACCTAATAATCGACCAGGTCCTGGTGTAGAGCGATGTTTTCTGATGAGTGCCAGTTCTGCTCTCGTGGGCCGTTGAGGGATATATCGGTTATCATCCGCAATGAGTCTCTCCACAGGGTAATCCTCCGAACTCTGCGAATCCGTCGGTAGTTGACCTTGCTCTAGTTGTTGAGCTCTTCTTGCTTCTCGCCTGGCTTCTTCATCTCTCGTCAATTGATCGATCGCAAACCGAATAAATGGCGTATCGTCAGTGTTTGGAGTTGGGGGGCTTTCATCATCGGCCTGATCCGAAATCCTTGTCTGCTTCCTCAAAGCTTCTGTTTCCATATTCCTAATCTGCTGTTCATCAAATCGAACCATATTATTGTTGTATCTCTGATGTGAAGCCTCCCAATCGCTTGCTCTGATCAAAGGCGCCTCTGTTGAATGTCCCAGGTTCTCGTAGCTTCTCTGTGGAGTACGGAATTGAGATGGAGGGGTTGCCCACCGTGTCACCGTAGCTGCATCCGAACTACTCGATTCCACTGATGGTGTGTTCTCTCCGTACCGCACATCCACACCGCTAATTAATTTTGAGGTCCGGACTTGTTGCAACTGTGGTCGCGAGTCTATGTACAAGGTCTATGTTAATAAGAGGAAGATAAAGAAGCGATAAGTCAGAAGGTAGGTGTAGAGAATAGAATGGTGAATCAAAGACTCAACTCACGGTTAACTCTCCGCAAATCCAAAGTTTCAAGATTCATCTTCTTGTCAGCAACTCCACCAATGATAATATAAGCCCTTAATTAAGGAATGCATCTCCAAGGTTTTTTTGCGCAGAACCAGCATCTATCAGTGAAAAAAGTGGCAGGGTGAAAAAGATGGCTGGACGTTGGTGTTGGGTCGGCGCCATGAAGTTTTTCGATTTTCCATTTCGTACAGGGTTTGGGCGAAAAGATGGCTGGGAAAGCGTCTATTTCGCCTCACAAATGACAATACATGGTAACTCAGAGCACCTATCAAAAGACGTTTTATGTGTGATATTCAGTGATATTCAGTGATATTCAGATGGTCTCCAGCCATTTTCTCATATTGATCAATTGAATGGAGATACGTTTCAGTGGCACTAATGTACGAAAATGGGGTCAATTGGGCATTAGCAGGGCTTCGGGTGAGATTTCTTGTCTCGCTTCCAGCAAGGGGAGCTGCAGGTGCATTTGTGATCTGTGCTTCAGCTATGTTACACTTCACCAGGTATCCTATCTTGTCTTTGAATGGAGTCGTATGTACGAAATAATCCCAAGCAATATCAACATGCTTCCTTCCAAAAAATATAACAATACTTCAATCAAAGTTTGAAAAGAAATCCATTCATTATATTCTTCATGTCTCAAGTGCTTTCTGACCCCATCGCGGGCAGTCGCTCATTGTCAGTATCTTATCACAATGGGAAATGAAAGATTATTCGATTCAGCTGCAGTCTTTACTTGAACACAATCCCTACAAAGGTTCTAGACTCCAAGTCCCTACCTTCTCAAACCGCATCAGCACAATCAAATTCCCATTATCGTCCCCTCCTGTTCTACCTGCAACCTTAAATCCGTAGATCCCCAACCTCCTTCGCGTATTCCCAAAGACCCTCATCGGAACAAATATATTCCTACTCCCATATACCAAACCCCTCTCGTTCCTCCTCCATTCTTCTATATTCTCCCTTTCCTTTGACTCCGCTCATCTCAACTTTAGTTCTTTTCTAATCCCGCATCCCATCACTTCCCCTCGCCAGATATCCACCCAACTCCACCAACTTCTCTAGACCATCTGTACCTGCAGTAGATTTCAGCACGGTCAGTAAAGAAACGGAGCAACTCTCCGTGCGAAGCAGAGATAAAGCTACTAAATAGTCACGAATCCTACTGCTCTCCTAAACTTCCCATCAATGGATCGCCTACAACGAACGTGGAATATATGCCAGCCTTTCTACAAAACAATTTCCATCGGATGAACTTCACTACTCGCCGTCGAGCATTCTCTAGATTCAACTTGTGTAAGAGAGATGGGGGAAACACGGTCTATATCATACTGCAATCATGGCCTCACAATTACATATACTCTTGAAACCACCCAATTGTGATGCGGCAATTTATCCGTAGTCCGGCGTCGACGCACTACGTTTGATGGAGTAAATAAACCTACGAGCCTTCTTTACAGCGCGGGATACATTTTCTCTCGCCAGCGCTTTTGTTATTTCTGAAGAAATGAGAGATAAAAGCGAGGAGTATTCTTAACATTAGTATTATCATCCACCCCATGAAGAAATATCAAAAAGATGTTGTGCGCCCGGGTCAATTTAGAGTTTCAATCAGCGGCGGGAATCTCTGTCACTAAACACTTTTCTACAGTGTTATAAATTCGCCAAAGAAAACCTACTGGTGTATACAAAATATACAATGCTCTATTTCCTCGCAAGTGCAAGGTACATAAACTTCGGGTTTGCTATAGTGTAATGACCGATTTTTGATTTTACAGCAAAGCTAATGTAAGATTACATTTCTTCTGATTTTAGTACTTCCTAGAAGAAAAGTGAAGGATATGAGCTGTATTTTATCAGTTTCGGTATTTTAGCAGGTATCGTGAACTGCAGGTCGTCGCGATGAACGGTCAGCTCGGTTATCAGTATCATTTCTCAGTATCACTTGAGATCATACGATACTTGATACTTGCTAATTTTGTCTTTGAAGGTGTGCATTAATTGTTGAAGAAAAGGTTTAGGTATACTGTAGCCGGGCCGGTTCGAGAATGTCCAAATGTTTCGCGAACTTTTGGTGGGATTCGCCTACAAGGGAAGATGAAGGGGTAGAAGAAGTTCACAGTTTTGATGCTCAAATGCACTGGAACAATCACGGAGAGTGAATTTTGTATCAACAAGCTATAATCGGAAAATGATAGTCGGGCTTGCATGTTTAAAGGTAGGAAGCTCTAGGCTTTCTTAAGAAATAAGAAATTATATTTCATGCATTTGATATGCCATTCCCACGGCTCACTATCGATGGACTCGGAAATAGAGCAAATTAGATACAAGGCATTACAGCTTAGTATCCATCTCAATTCGTAAAGCATGGTACTCCATAATCCCTCTATTAACCTCAATGGTATCACAAAAAAACGGCTAATATCTTCCCCAGATGCATCTATACAATATGTACATAGAAGCAAAATGCGGCTAAATCCGTAAAACCGAATCCGCTGGCACAAAAATATATATCCAGATGTTCCCAAACGCCACCCAATCAACAGCACTTTTATCTCAATTCAGACGTCTCATTTGTCACCGAAGGCGCATCGTAATCATTTACCACTACCTCCGGTATCGACAAAGTCCACGTACCACTCCTACTCCGAGTAACAGGAGTCAAAGCACCAAATCCCGTGGGACTAGTAGTCATACTGCGCATCACACTTGGATCCGAGAAACTCCTTCGAGTTTGTTTATATGAGTCGAATCGGGTATCTCTCGTATGATTATAACTGAGTCGTCGAGGGCGCCCCGTGGTTTCATTATTTGCTTCCAGATCCGTGGTTTCTACTATGGTAGTAAAGGCTTTGTAGGTTTCGGGGAATGTATCGGGGAATGGCTCGGTAGTGGAATCGTAGCTGGCGTGTTTGAGGTTGACGGGTTCGTATTTTGCGGCTTTGAGGTTGCGGCGCATGATTACGGAGCCATGGGTTAGGGAAATGTAGAAAGTGAGTCTGTGAGGATTTGGTTAGTGTGTGCTTGGTATATCGACTGGTGAAGGGGAAATTCAACATACAGTAATATGATGTGGATAATTAAGCCTATGAAACTAGGCATTATCTTCTTGAAAAGACCAAAGGATTTCCAGCAGTTGATGATGAATAAGATTGTCCAACTTGTACTTTTGAGGATGTTCATGTTGAGAAAGATTATGGGCTTTAATTTATGTCTTAACATGAGGATAATTTCTGTAATAGTAAGGATGATGTATGCGCTGGAGAATACAATGTAAAACCATGCGATCCTGTCCAAATCCCGTCAGTACTCATGCCAGGAAACAAAATTCTTTCAGAATAGATGTATTTACCCATAACTTGTTTTAAATTCACCGTTAGTCTCATCATCACCGAAATCACCGCGCACAAACCGAGCAACAACAACAGCATTAGTGACCAAAGCAAAGCCAGAAAGCAGAACTTGGACGATCCAGCAAGGTACCAAGATCGCTCTCCTCCAAGGAGCATAAGGATGTTCGGTGGCCATGATATTCGATGCTCAACAACTGATATACATCTACCTAATGTATATCTAGGTATCTGACGATAAGAAAATACAATTATGGAGTTTTGGAAAAACACCTCGGAAGAAGAAATAAACAAAGATCTAAATATATAAGATAGATCAACAATAACAAAATATCGAAGCAAATCGCAAGAGAAATGATAATAAAAAAAGGCTGTGTACGACAAGCCCCGCACCCGAAAGAATACCTACCTACCTATCTATGTATGTACCTACCTCAAGTCAAGCTTAAGAAGCGCATCTGCACCACCAAATTCGTCATTCGAGACTTTCCACCTTCTCTCCGAACCATCCAATAACACCCACCCCTCTCAACCATGTGCTACCTATAGGCTACACCTCTACCTATCCCCTCTACCCATCTGACATTTACAATGAGCTTATTCCGCAAGTAGAAGAAACTCGCAAAAGACTAGTTAGGGAGGGAGGGTAACAACGCATCGCGTCAGCAAACCATGTGCGAATAGATGTATCATATGCATGAGTAGGTTATGCATATGCATAATTAGAATTTAGCACAGCCCTCCCGACAGAGCCTCATTCGTTAATTATTGTTGATTTCTTGGTTGTGTGATGGGATTGGTTCTGTCTACGAGGAGTGTGCCTGTACCTGTGCCTGTTTGTACTTACCTGGAATAAGTAAGTCTTAACCTACATGACTTTTGCTCGAGTAGTGTTTGGATTAGCTAACCTAGGTAGGTAAGCTATCTATCTAGGATTCCGAAAGCTTTGCCTCTTCAACTGAGTTACTGAATCCTGATGTGAAAAATGCTGAACCCAACACTGCTGTCTGTCAGTGTCAGTGTCAGTGTCATTGTCATGTCAGGAAAACTTGGGTAACTTTACGCTCTATACTCTACTCTTAAAATAGATAGGGCATTCATTAGCCTTACTCGTACCTTGGCACATCCCCACCTTTTGTGCACGCGATAAAGGATTTGATTCCTGGTTCTACCTAGTGAATTTCTAATGGAAAAGAATGGTATGGCATAGCATAACATGGTATGGTAAACATGTTGTGATTTCTGTATGTGTCGAAGCTGCTTACTCCTAGAGTATTACTTTGTGTATTGTCTGGGTTTCGAGATTGTTTTCCGTGGTAGGCTACTTGTATCTATGACTGATTGTTAGACTGTTAGATTTTCATGAGGCTGACTGACTGCGGGGTTAATTGTTTGTTTGTTTGCTTCCTTACAACTGCTTCTAACCTACTCGTAACCTTTATGTGTCATGTGAAATGTATGTATTTATTTCTTCATCTATACCGATTCAAAATACATCTACTTGCTCGTCCTGATTTCGACGTTGACGTTGTCGTTGACGTTGTCGTTGACGTTGAATCACCACTAAATAAGCTTTTATATACGGACTTATTAGCAAATCGCTCCAATATTTTAACTCTACGGTAGTACGTAAGGTTCTATGTACTCCATAACCTTATATCTTCAAAACTTCTCCATTTGTTTTATTTGCACCACTTCTCGGAACCGAGCGAGTTACTGATTCTCACCGGTTGGCCGAGATATTTGTAAAATCTTACTACATAAAGATATTTATTCTGCATTAACTCTTTTAATACTATAATGATATAAATTTTCATATAATAGCTAGTGAACCTACTGATAGCATCTATAATATCGATCCGAAGTCTTCCACCACCAATCCATCAATCTATCTATTACAACTACCTTCAAGATCCGAATGAACTCACAATCTGTACTCCCACACACGAAGCAAACCCATTCCATTCCGTTTCCAACCAAGTCAACATCAACCTCAACACTCGGCACCACCACCAATAAACTCAGCTTCTCAAACTCACATCCCACATTCCACCTTACTTTATCACCCCAAAATATCATATACTAGTCAGTACTCTATCAATTCTTCAATCGCGCAAAACTGTAAGATCTGACATACATGGTTCCTCATCCAAGAACTCGGGGCATATTCTAGGCATCGAATTCTTCTCCTGTAACGTTGGGTTTTTTATACTCGAGGAACCTTATACGGTTATATCTTGATAATCTTACAACAAAAAAAAGAACAGAAACTACTTCGACGCAAGAATCTGACTGTACCACATGCACAATTTGCGAGGAAAGAATGGTCTAAACAGGTGACCTTCCCATTTTCACTTTATCAATTGGCGTCCATTATATTTTAATCTCTATCTACTATATATCTAAGCTCTATAACTTCGATTAATGGATCCATATCTTCTATCCATGCCACGCCAAAAGAAAGCTTTTTCGACAGCGGCTCTGTTTCGGCCTCTAAGGCTTTCTATCTGGGAATCCCAAGTCAACACCAAATGGCGGGAATACATATCGCATAAGTTTTCCGTTCTTCTGCAGGTCATCCGAGTAATCATTTAGGATCTTCATGTCTGCTTCATCCAACTTTACAATGTTCATGTTCGCCTTGATTCTATCAAGAGTGACGGACTTGGCGAGAACAGAACTTTGTCGAGCGACTATTGTTCGTTAGTATTTTCATGCCAATATCAGACTTTATTGAAGAGGAGGTTTTACCATGGTAGCTGAGCAAGACTGAAGCAGGTGGTACATCCCTCTTCTTGGCAACCTCAACGATTGGAGCGGCAGTGAACAAGGGGCTTCCGGTACTTCCAAGAGGACTGTAAGCTGTGATGTGAATTCCCTTGGACTTGCACAAATCGTAAATCTCTTGTTGTGGCAACGAAGGGTGATTCTCAATTTGGTTGACAGCTGGAGTAATGGTAGCTTTTGCGAATAATTCCTCCAAGTTTTTCACACTGTAATTCGAAACTCCAATGGCCTTTGTCTTGCCGGTTTTAGAGACTTTCTCGAGTTCCTGCCATGTTTGAGTGTGGGACCAATCTGTTAGGAGATCGCGCGATCCATCAGGATGTTTGGGGAACTTTTCGTGGTTTCCTGAGAACTGAAGTGTTAGAATATATTGGTTACCCGAGGAAAATGAAGGGGTAATTAATGCAGGCAGGAAAAATATTCTAACCGTTTGGATTCATGGGAACGGGCCAATGCATCAAATATAAATCAACATAGTCCAAGCCCAAACTCTTTAAACTCTTATCGAGAGCTTCCTCAACCCGTGTATGATATGTGCACCATAATTTCGTGGTGATGAAGATATCTTCTCTCTTGATTCCGGATGCGAAAGCTTCCTTGAGACCTTGTCCTACTTCATCTTCGTTTCCATAAACATATGCTACGCGGTTTCATTAGTGACGGATTCCTGAAGGTTCACATTCATGAGGATGTAAAGGAGAATATACCGCAATCGATATGTTTATATCCAATTGACAATGCATAAGAAACAGCTTTCGCAACCGCTCCGGGCTCAGATTGCCATGTACCGAGTCCTAAAGCTGGAATCTCAGCCCCGGTATTGAGCTTAAATCTTGTGTCTGCCATTGCGTTTTTGTTTGGCGATGTTGGTATTTCCTTGGTTATGTTAGATGCCTTTTATGATTGAAGTTGATGAATTAAGAACAAGAACAAACTTCACAACAAGATGTGGGATGTGGCATCTTTAACGTGGGGGGAGGGGAAGAATTAATGCTGGTTGGTCTGGTAGTTAGTGTCCAGTTATCAATTCCACCATCACCCCTCCAAGTGGAGGTATGATGAAATATCTGGCAACCCCACCATTTAACACGCACTAAACCCCACTTCTGCGGAGAAATACTGAACTGGTGAACCCACTACTCGAGTAATTCTATTCTAGTCCACCATCAACAACCAAGATTATTGAAGAGCAGCGAAGTCAATGCGGATTGTCAATAAAGACCTAGCTTTTATTCATTCTGTCTATTCTCGTTGACTTGAAAACAAAGTCGATACTCATACATGTAAAGTTATTGTGTCCGAGTAGCCAAGATTGAGATAGCTCTTGGTCTTACAGTGTTAAATGGACGAGTCAATGAGTACCAGTAATATTGGTAAATTATATATTTTCGAGGTTTTTAGTAACATTTCTGAAAATGCTGTTTGCTGGACCAAATATTGGCAATGATGGGTTAGTTTAGCTTGACCTAGAGCCCCTAGCCGAACGAATATTGCCTAGCAGATATATCCAATGAGTTCTTGATGACAAAAATAAAGCTTAAAACTTTCCAGTCATAGAGAAGCTCCTACTTATTCCATTGGTTTGATTTAATGCTCTCTTCCGAGCTGTCAAAGCGAGAATCAGACAGCGGCAATGCATTTTCAGGACTGCTACTGCATATGACGGACAATTGATTAAAGATATCAAAAAAGAACGGTGCTCTCGAAGAAGCTTCAATGCATGCCATTCAAATCCGAGAGGAAGAACTAACTTCCGGAGAGTTGGTCTCTCAATACTTGGCTCTCAAAGTGCCATTAGCAATGGTGATTGCGGATTCGACGGCTTCTGAATTATTAGGGAGAATGAGATAACCAACTGGAATCTCAAAAATACTAAGACCAAAGATTATGGTGGCAATAGGCTATTCAGAGCAACAGTACTTTCCGTCCCCAACATTGGTCCTCCAGTTTGTATCAATGATGACCCAACTTCTTTTTTGGGTGTTATACAGCCGGCCCAGTGACTGGAGCTACCGATCGAACTTAACGGACTGATTTGCCCATGCTATATAGCAGTCAACAAGACTACATATCCCGATAACAACGAGGCATCATCAAGAAAAATATCTTCCAAAACTACCAAGAAATTAGTTACAGCAATTGGTATTGAGGGCTTTCAGCAACCCAATACAGCGCTTTGAATGTCAACAATTTCCCCTCAGAACAACATTATTTTGTAATCTCTGAAACAGAAATGACGCCCATAGAGCGATACCAGTCGTCAAATCTACATTCTTTGTGTTTGCTTCATCTGGATACAATGTGAGAATCCTGTGGTAAATTGACTGGTAGGTATCCTTGACAGGCTACAATTGAACATGAAGACTACGAATATGGTGAAAGTAATCCTTCCATTCATGATGAACCTTCACCTAGCCTGACTAGTGGGTTCAGCTGTGCTTACTTACTGGGTAGCTACTACCCATTCCAACCCATCAACTTTAGGCATTAGCTTTTACGAGCACACTAGACTATTGAGTGGCCATGATTCCTACTCGAAAGTAGTAAAATCGCAAAGGTCTTCCAAGATCCTCAAATCGTTTATAATTCAGTATCTTTGGAAAATGGCCAGCGTGGGAAAGCTGTTATCGACTTTAGAAAATTCTCTTAGTAGGGGGCGGCATTTTATGCCGGGATGTATCTCTGAACTCAGTTGAATTCACTGTGTGTCAGAAGATGAAAATGTCAGATCGTCTGGAACATATACATTGAAAGCTCAATTATTCAAAAACCAGTATCTAATGATGAGAACCGTGAAATATCACCAGGGTGTCTTATATATACCGACTCAAAAGTAGATTCGGCGGCGCCCGACCGTTTGATCATAATGACTGGACTTCAAAGATGTTGATGTCGAATTGCACGGAAAACTGCAATTAGAAACAACATCGGGGCTACTAGAAGAACAATCCATTCTTTATACATAAAATTATTTCTGTATGCTTTGTTATGTTTACTTGAACATAGTTGTTCCTGCCAAGGATGAAGGAGGTCAGTCTCCTGATTATGTATTATTTTGAGTGGCTTATAGACCAGCAAACGTGAAAGATGAGTTATTATGATGAGGACGCCTTTCAAAAAATATGGGCGGAAAGCTGGGTATCACCAATATGGAACGATCCTTGAAATATTGGCCCCGCGAGTGCTACTTGTCTGGAGGATGCTTCATTTTGCCAAGGTCAAAAGATGATTGGGAGTTGATCTATTTCTGTCTTAACACCATTTCTAATGCTGATCAAAATGCTCCTCAGTTATCACTGCAATATTTTCTATTAGATTGTTAACGGAATTTTAGATTGTTTATAAGTATTTTTCATGTTTTTATCAAATGTATTTAGATGAAGGATAAAATATGTATAGTATTGGAATTTTAGGATTAGATATCTGTATTCTGGTTAGGATATTCGACATTTATAGAATGGTCATCTTACCCTGCGAAGGTTTTTCAAAATAGTTATTTGGAAATACCGTTGAGTAGTAGGGAATTATAGGGTAAATATCATATGGTTATTGAGTATTATCATCCGGACTTGGAGTTATTTATCAATAATGTCATACGATTTGTAATGCAAAAGTCATGATCATAAGTTTTTGGATCAATAGCTTCTATCAAAGTTACAATCTTATATACTACATGGCCATAGATATTATAGCATTCGAAGTATTCAACAGGATAGCCGGGTATAAACTACCTTTAGCTCAACCTATACTGCAAGTGGATCTTTCCACACAGAAGTTCTTTGAGATTTTTTTACCCATTTCAATTGCTGCATGTATTTGACTTGGAAGACAAAAAAGAGATCAATTATCTTATCTGATGCGATTTTATATCGAGTTGATTTTGTTACTTTTCCAGCCTACTTTTAAGTACAAATAAAAGGATAAAATATGCAGCATCAGTATGTTCAAACCGGGGTTGAATATTACCAGGCAACATCCAAAACCAAGCCGAACATTCGGAAGCTGCCCCGAAAATCAACGGCATTCAATGCGAGAATCTAGTCCAAGCAATGAATTCGTAACCAACGATGTACAAAGTGGAAGCTAACTACATCAGATGTGTAGAAGTACCTCGAAAGCAACGATAAAGACTTGACAAAAGAAATATCATTGTTGGAGGAGGAAGTTCTAGACATTCCCTCACTGCCATGTCCAAGCTTTGTTGCGCGCCGTTGTGACTGGTACTGATATAATTAGCTCATGTCAGGTACGAGAAGTAAAGGGAATATTCTTCTTCCATTTACCAAGTCTCGCTACCAATCTTAAGCAGTTCCAACACAACTAGAAGGGGGTTCTATGAACGATCGGACGGAGTCGATCGGGGTAGTTCTCTCTACCACCTTCCGCCACGTGTCGCGCATACCATCCCATGATATCCATCGTAGTCTTGACGACACCAAAACAATGCTTGATATCCTCTACTACCTTATCGCTTCTCTTACGAAGGTCCGATTCATACTCGAACTCTTTCAAAAAGCTCATCCATTTAACCACTATATAATCTTCAGCTTCAGGATACGGCTTCTTGTGTAGCATATAAACGCTTCCAATAGCGGACAGCTTATCATACTTTTTGCCGTACTTCTCGACAATATCCTTGATGAGATTTTTTTGTGCTACAGATATCTCGTGCTGAGCACCCCCAAATCCAGTGGGTTTTGCCACTCCATACCGAGCGAAATGCTTGCCGGCTTCAACCACTATGTATTCCTGTTCAACGGTCGCCCTTAGAGATGTTGGATCGGTATGATATTTGATCTTCTCATAAGTTTCTCCAATCTGTTCTTTATTTTTGTTTTTGCCATCTCCGCCGGCTCTAGCCACAATCATCTCTACAACAGCGGATTCTCCAGCTTCAGATGCCTCATCATTCTCATACCGGGTGTTTAGATGATTGGCCCATTATTGTCTAAGATAATCGTCGTCCTTGCTGTGTTTGGTCTTCGGACCTGGCGGCAACATACTAGTACTCATGACTGGAATTTTTGAGGTGATAGTAGGAGAATGTTAAAGATTTGATGAATGTTTTTGTGAAGATAAAGACTTGTTTGGTCTTTGGAAGTGGTAATTCTGCGTACTTTCAGATTTTGCAATGGCATGGCTTTGAAATCGCTGATGGTAGTTATAGTTGGCAGACTGGTAGACTGGCAGAAAGACGGGCAGAAAGACAGATAGTAATGCTATGTATGATCTTTCTGTTTGTATTTGTGTAAAAGTATAAGTATAGGTATTGCAGAAATTTTTTTTTTCCAGTGATCGACTAAAGAAAATCATATCTTTTCGTTTACACGTTATGAAATCAAGTGTAGTATTGTTGCGGGAAATTATAGGCGTAGCGACAAATGCGGGTTGATGGTAATTAATCTTATTTATTTTTTGTGATTTTGTTGATAGATTCATTCTTGAGGGTTGTGTGTTGAATATTTTGTTGACTTGAGCGAACAAGCGAGTGCGATGCCGCGTGAATACAGGCTTTGGATCTTGCAGTCAGAAACTTGAGAGAGTCCTGTGCAGTGGCTTGCTTATTTCGTTGATGATTGTTGGTATCACTCGGTGATACTATTTCAATAGTACTATGATAGTAGTTGTTATGATTCATGATTGATTAATTACTATCTGGTAGAGGAGTCCCCTATTTATAATAGAAGAGGGAGAGACTAGAATAAGCTAGTCCTACAGCTCCCTTTCTATACGGTTCCATTCGAAGTGAATGACCGTATCAACAATGTGATTTGATATCTACAATCATTTGGTATTTGAAATGATCCAATATCCATGGTGGTTAGATATGCACAATAATTCAAAGGCATTGGAGGGCAATATTAAATGGACTGAAACGTCTTACAATGGAAGATGATTGATTAATGCTTATCGAATACATATGTTGCTTAAATATCCACCACATTGATGACTAACTTTGGTGCAAGTATCCCCAAATGTGTTCTTGCCCTACTTATAATGATAAACATAATTCAGTAACACGTTTGAAGCATTATTTATTTGTATCTTTGATTCAATGAACCTCAAAGCACATCAAAGTTACGTGGATGTAGAGTATTAATTATGGCAAAGTCCGCTCATCGGTATTCGGTTTTTGTGTTATGTACCACCAACTTCAAAATCTATTCATATCAGAATCATCTATGACACTACAATAATGATGCCTCATCTGGGAATGAAGACTTTAGTCAATGACTGAACGGAGCTTGAGGGGTACTCTCTGATGGGTATAAATAGGGTCGTCGTTCCCCTCTAGTTCCTGTTTTTTTTTTCTCTTCATCAACTTCGATTCAATTCCATTCCATGCTATATACCATGCTACACCATGCTACACCACGCTAAACAACTTAAGCAAATAAACAAATAAACAAATAAATAAATAAGCGAAACCCCTAAGCACCATTTTCATTTCCCTTTCCCTTCCTTTCCTTTCCTTTCCTTTACCATCCCTTTCCCTCCCATCCTATTTCCCTCCCACTAAATTTACCATACCGTACTCGTAACAAATAATGGGTATAAGCCAGTTCGCTATGCAATATAATCATACCATACCATATCATACAATATCATATCATTTCATATCAAATCATATCATGTAAAAAGCTCCGTCAAACTCCCGCCACTGAATCAAATGGGTCTGTCTCTAGCACCCTATACACTCCTTCCATCTTCCTTTTCGTTTTGTGTAAAATTCCACCACTGCTTGTATTCTCTTAATTGTTCCTTACCTCCTCAAACATTGAACAAAACATGTTCATTCATCCCCCGTATATCCGCCTGTATATGGGTTCCACTCCATACCGGGATAACTCGTTGCAGACATTTGCAATCTCTCCTCTTTTGTGCGTGCACCTTCACTGAGAGCTATCTCGCCATTCTCGCGTTCAGCTGGATCCCCAATCTCATTACCACCTCTTATCCTAATCTGCATGTCATCTCTCCTCTCTGCATACTTCTCAGCCATATTCGCATCTTCCCTCGGCAATTTGGTACTCGCGTTATACGCACCTCCACTTTGTCGCATCACATCGTTGTCACCATCCACATGTAGAAAATGCTCCATCGCACGCTCTGTTTGCGGCTGTGGGGAGGGAGAGTCAGAAATCTGCGACACAGCACTGACTAGACTCCTTCCCGTGCTAGATCGTTGCAAACCATTATCAGGAGATGCCGAAAGATGTCTATTTCGATGCCACTCTGGGTTATTTTGAGGTGGGGAGGGCGGCAATGGAAAGCGATCGATATCGATATTTTCATTTGTCGGTAAAACTTCATCCGTAGATAATAGTACTGATGTTTGACCCCACGTAGCTACAGGACCATCCTTGGGAGGAGGAATAGGTGGCGTAGATGAGCGACTAGATCGACTATTTGCATTGCTGTCATATGGTAGTGCAAGATGGAAAGGTCGTTGCTGGCCTGGGTGTTCGCGGGCGGGCGACCGAGCTAGGATGTCTTCATCACTTGGACAATGAGTGCGAACGGGAGACGTAAATGGTGAACTATGCGTATCTATAGATGGTAAGATTGGGATTCTTCTTTCAGGTGTAAATGTCTGGTGAAATGATGGTGATTGATGCAAAATTGAGGAACTAGAATGGACAAGGGGCGAGACAGGAGATGGTACGGAGTATTGTTGGGATAAATTAGAAAGGGTATCTCCCAGGGATGGAGAACGAGTGTTATTGATACCGCATGGGTCATATTTGGTAGGTACTGCCGCTGTTCCATCACCACGGACAAGGCTATATCCTCCTGGAATTGGGACTGAATCATATTGAGGCTCGAGGGGTGCGGGAGATGGGGTACCATGTTGATATGGATGATGAGGACGAGAGTGTGAATGCTCCTGTTTGCTACCATTCAACTTACCAGAATTTCGAGTTCGTCCGAGCTCTTGGTCTATCTTCTTGAGTCGCTGTGTGGGTGTGGCAACAGGATCGGGTAAAGCCTCATGAGATTCCATGGCGATGTCTGTGTACATTCTAGCCACAGGAACAATCATGGGCCTTCTTCCATCGTCTTCCCTTTTTTCATTATCTTTTTCTAGCGTGTTCGATCTTTTTCTAAGCATACCGGTCAATAGTCCACTCACTGAAGGGCGCCTCGGGCGGGGTTCCTGATATAGCTTACTATCCTGACTTGGGTTCTCAGTTTTCTGAAGAGAGGGAGAAGGTGCAAATTTAGACAAAAAATTCAACGGTTGACTTGGTCTTCGTTTGTGGTGTACATTCGCATCCTGCGTAGTTTGAGCTTCGAGTTGGGGAGAAGAAAGAGTGCCACCACGGGGACTAAAACTTGAAAGATCTGTCGTGGCTCTTTTTGGCTTGAAAAGTACCGATCCATCGCCTTTAGGAGAACGAGAGAAAAGACCACTTAACCCAGCCAATCGACCCCTTTTGTCATCTCTCTGCAGTGTTTTGCCCATTGTAGTTGTGGAGAGACCAACCATGTTAGAATTTGGTGTCTCCAATGTAGGATTTGAATCAGATTTTGGGGTCCTAGGGCTCTCATGGGGACTCGCCATCAGATTGGACTGACTACCAGAGTAATGCGCCACCATACTCTCTCTTCCAACAGGGGAGTCTGATGACTGCTGCCCGGTAATGTCGAAATTACCCCAGAAACCAGACCCTCGCCTTTTCTGCTTACCATCACGCGAAGTAGGAGTGGCAAAAGTATCCATGGGAGCTATTTCCCCATCTCTTGATACAGGACCTTTTCGCTCTCTTGACACAGAACTTCTTCGCTCTCTTGAGATTGAGCGAACAAAGTTCATACCTCGACTGACGAGATCTGAGCTACGTCGTCTTCGATGCCCAACAGGCTCTTCATTGTTTTGCGAAGGCCTCGCTCCTGAGATTTCGCTGCTTGGCTGACGTGGAGGTAAGGCTTCGGTCCGACCTCTAGGGGCTTGATGATATCCGCCAGGCATATTATGGTCACCTTGGACTTCAACAGCCGGCCCTCCAAATAATTCGGGGTAGCGCTGCGTGGAAGAAGGAGGCGACTCAAATGGTAAAGCTGGTATCATCGGTGGTGGTGCATTGCTATCACGGCGCTGAACAGACTGCTGGTCAGAGGTGGAACCTCGCCTTGGTCGGGAAATTTTAGAGACACTGTTCCATGAATTTTGACGAGTATGTCCCATGGCTGGATTTGATCGCTCCGTATCTTGCCCATGATTTTTATGAACGAATGGATCGGCGACACGAGGGAAAACCGAGAACCGAGGTTGTGCAACAGTATGAACATTCGGTTTCGAGACTGGAGCCTTGTTCACAATTGAAACATCTGTATTGGCATTCTGCTGTGAAGTAGGATTACTACTACCTACCATTGTATTCGAATGTGCTACATCTTGTATATAACCGTTCGAAGCATCGTCATCCTCATCATCGGATATGGGAAATCTGGTTTGAGGTCTTCTGGATCCAAATTCGAATCCAAACTTGGATGTCCTTCGGATAGGTGGCAACGGCTTGAAAGAGGGTTGCCTTCCTTGCTCTTCGATGCCAGTAATTTTTTGGCTTGCAGGTTGTATTGGAAGAGGCGCCTGTTGTGATCTTATGGCAGTTCGACTTGGCTGATCAGGATTGATCACCTGATCAAGACTTGCTCCCCGAGGTCGATTCATCATACTGA